>CM051240.1:255881729-256389229 GCA_027917425.1 Gastrophryne carolinensis
ATATGTTTCCCACACCCTGTACATACAGATTGCTCACATTAATCCGGACCCTCACCCTGAATAAGAGCCTATCTTATATGTTTCCCACACCCTGTACATACAGATTGCCCACATTAATCCGGACCTTCACCCTGAATAAGAGCCTATCTTATATGTTTCCCACACCCTGTACATACAGATTGCTCACATTAATCCGAACCCTCACCCTGAATAAGAGCCTATCTTATATGTTTCCCACACCCTGTACATACAGATTGCCCACATTAATCCGGACCTTCACCCTGAATAAGAGCCTATCTTATATGTTTCCCCCCCTGTACATACAGATTGCCCACATTAATCCGGACCCTCACCCTGAATAAGAGCCTATCTTATATGTTCCCCCCCCCCTGTACATACAGATTGCCCACATTAATCCGAACCCTCACCCTGAATAAGAGCCTATCTTATATGTTTCCCACACCCTGTACATACAGATTGCCCACATTAATCCGGACCTTCACCCTGAATAAGAGCCTATCTTATATGTTTCCCACACCCTGTACATACAGATTGCTCACATTAATCCGGACCTTCACTCTGAATAAGAGCCTATCTTATATGTTTCCCACACCCTGTACATACAGATTGCCCACATTAATCCGGACCTTCACCCTGAATAAGAGCCTATCTTATATGTTTCCCCCCTGTACATACAGATTGCCCACATTAATCCGGACCCTCACCCTGAATAAGAGCCTATCTTATATGTTTCCCCCCCCTGTACATACAGATTGCCCACATTAATCCGGACCCTCACCCTGAATAGGAGCCTATCTTATATGTTTCCCCCCCTGTACATACAGATTGCCCACATTAATCCGAACCCTCACCCTGAATAAGAGCCTATCTTATATGTTTCCCACACCCTGTACATACAGATTGCTCACATTAAAAATCATCCTACCTGCATCTACTGCATGTTATGAGCCTTTAAACATCCAAGATGGCGGCTTATGGAACATCAGGCAGCCTGCAAACAGGAAGTGCCTCCTGACTGTGTTGCTCTACATTCTGGGTTTGCTGACCTTTACCTGACCCCAGCTCTGCTCTGTCTGAGCAAAGCACAGCTATAACCCCGCCCCCTGCACTTTATCCCGCTTTCCTCTCCTCAGTAAGTGTGATTCTTCTGAGTCAAGATGGCGGCGCCCGTATCCTAGAGTCCTGAACAGAGTTGCAGCCCAGTGAGGGAAAGAATAATAAGTAAGGGACTAAAAACTTAAAATATATTAATTTTAGATGCTGGGAAATCGTTTTTTAAGAGTTTGGGCTTTTCATTAAATCATGGTGAAGGTCCGGGTTAACTTTCCCAGGTTATGCCACACTGCCTATATGGGGAATGGGAGGGGGAATGCCACACTGCCTATATGGGGAATGGGAGGGGGAATGCCACACTGCCTATATGGGGAATGGGAGGGGGAATGCCACACTGCCTATATGGGGAATGGGAGGGGGAATGCCACACTGCCTATATGGGGAATGGGAGGGGGGAATGCTACACTGCCTATATGGGGAATGGGAGGGGGGAATGCCACACTGCCAATATGGGGAATGGGAGGGGGGAATGCCACACTGCCTATATGGGGAATGGGAGGGGGAATGCCACACTGCCTATATGGGGAATGGGAGGGGGATGCCACACTGCCTATATGGGGAATGGGAGGGGGAATGCCATACTGCCTATATGGGGAATGGGAGGGGGAATGCCACACTGCCTATATGGGGAATGGGAGGGGGGGGAGCCACACTGCCTATATGGGGAATGGGAGGGGGAATGCCACACTGCCTATATGGGGAATGGGAGGGGGAATGCCACACTGCCTATATGGGGAATGGGAGGGGGAATGCCACACTGCCTATATGGGGAATGGGAGGGGGAATGCCACACTGCCTATATGGGGAATGGGAGGGGGAATGCCACACTGCCTATATGGGGAATGGGAGGGGGAATGCCACACTGCCTATGGGAATGGGAGGAGGAATGCCACACTGCCTATATGGGGAATGGGAGGGAGGATGCCACACTGCCTATATGGGGAATGGGAGGGGGAAATGCCACACTGCCTATATGGGGAATGGGAGGGGGGAATGCCACACTGCCTATATGGGGAATGGGAGGGGGAATGCCACACTGCCTATATGGGGAATGGGAGGGGGAATGCCACACTGCCTATATGGGGAATGGGAGGGGGGGGGAGCCACACTGCCTATATGGGGAATGGGAGGGGGAATGCCACACTGCCTATATGGGGAATGGGAGGGGGAATGCCACACTGCCTATATGGGGAATGGGAGGGGGAATGCCACACTGCCTATATGGGGAATGGGAGGGGGAATGCCACACTGCCTATATGGGGAATGGGAGGGGGAATGCCACACTGCCTATATGGGGAATGGGAGGGGGAATGCCACACTGCCTATGGGAATGGGAGGAGGAATGCCACACTGCCTATATGGGGAATGGGAGGGAGGATGCCACACTGCCTATATGGGGAATGGGAGGGGGAAATGCCACACTGCCTATATGGGGAATGGGAGGGGGGAATGCCACACTGCCTATATGGGGAATGGGAGGGGGAATGCCACACTGCCTATATGGGGAATGGGAGGGGGAATGCCACACTGCCTATATGGGGAATGGGAGGGGGGGATGCCACACTGCCTATATGGGGAATGGGAGGGGGAATGCCACACTGCCTATATGGGGAATGGGAGGGGGATGCCACACTGCCTATATGGGGAATGGGAGGGGGAATGCCACACTGCCTATATGGGGAATGGGAGGGGGGAATGCCACACTGCCTATGGGAATGGGAGGGGGAATGCCACACTGCCTATATGGGGAATGGGAGGGAGGATGCCACACTGCCTATATGGGGAATGGGAGGGGGAATGCCACACTGCCTATATGGGGAATGGGAGGGGGAATGCCACACTGCCTATGGGAATGGGAGGGGGAATGCCACACTGCCTATATGGGGAATGGGAGGGAGGATGCCACACTGCCTATATGGGGAATGGGAGGGGGAAATGCCACACTGCCTATATGGGGAATGGGAGGGGGGAATGCCACACTGCCTATATGGGGAATGGGAGGGGGAATGCCACACTGCCTATATGGGGAATGGGAGGGGGAATGCCACACTGCCTATATGGGGAATGGGAGGGGGGGATGCCACACTGCCTATATGGGGAATGGGAGGGGGAATGCCACACTGCCTATATGGGGAATGGGAGGGGGATGCCACACTGCCTATATGGGGAATGGGAGGGGGAATGCCACACTGCCTATATGGGGAATGGGAGGAGGATGCCACACTGCCTATATGGGGAATGGGAGGGGGAATGCCACACTGCCTATATGGGGAATGGGAGGGGGAATCCCACACTGCCTATATGGGGAATGGGAGGGGGAATGCCACACTGCCTATATGGGGAATGGGAGGGGGAATGCCACACTGCCTATATGGGGAATGGGAGGGGGAATGCCACACTGCCTATATGGGGAATGGGAGGGGGGGATGCCACACTGCCTATATGGGGAATGGGAGGGGGAATGCCACACTGCCTATATGGGGAATGGGAGGGGGAATGCCACACTGCCTATATGGGGAATGGGAGGGGGGAACGCCACACTGCCTATATGGGGAATGGGAGGGGGGAATGCCACACTGCCTATATGGGGAATGGGAGGGGGGAATGCCACACTGCCTATATGGGGAATGGGAGGGGGAATGCCACACTGCCTATATGGGGAATGGGAGGGGGAATGCCACACTGCCTATATGGGGAATGGGAGGTGGAATGCCACACTGCCTATATGGGGAATGGGAGGGGGGAATGCCACACTGCCTATATGGGGAATGGGAGGGGGGGATGCCACACTGCCTATATGGGGAATGGGAGGGGGAATGCCACACTGCCTATATGGGGAATGGGAGGGGGAATGCCACACTGCCTATATGGGGAATGGGAGGGGGAATGCCACACTGCCTATATGGGGAATGGGAGGGGGAATGCCACACTGCCTATATGGGGAATGGGAGGTGGAATGCCACACTGCCTATATGGGGAATGGGAGGGGGGAATGCCACACTGCCTATATGGGGAATGGGAGGGGGGGTGCCACACTGCCTATATGGGGAATGGGAGGAGGGAATGCCACTCTGTCTGTAATTGGAGTCTGCGCCTTGCCTATTTGGTTCACAATATTATTTCTCCTATTTTCCTCCTCCACATCCTGCGTGCGTCTGAGGGATGACCTATTAACTCTGTATGAATATATCCTGGGTCAATACAAAGATCTGTCCCACAACCTATTTATACCCCGGAGCGTAACCATTACCTGAGGGCATCCACTAACATTAAAGGAAAGGTACTTCCTCCACCAACATAGGAGGGGATTCTTCTCTGTTAAAGCAGTGAGACTATGGAACTTGCTGCCAGAGGTCATGAAGAATACCCTAAAAAGTTCAAAAGTGGCCGGGATGCCCTCCTTGCATGTAATAACATTTCCAGCTATGGCTACTAGACCACTGGAAGGAGATCTATAGTGGCCGGGATGCCCTCCTTGCATGTAATAACATTACCAGCTATGGCTACTAGACCACTGGAAGGAGATCTATAGTGTCCGGGATGCCCTCCTTGCATGTAATAACATTTCCAGCTATGGCTACTAGACCACTGGAAGGAGATCTATAGTGGCCGGGATGCCCTCCTTGCATGTAATAACATTACCAGCTATGGCTACTAGACCACTGGAAGGAGATCTATAGCGGCCGGGATGGGATGGCTTATTCAGCTGCTACCCATGAAAGTCGGCTGCGGGATCTTTTGCGCTTTCTACGTTGTACTCTTGGGCTCTTCATCATCCGTCTGGGAATAACACGTCAGTAAGTTTAGCAGTTTTATGAATTTTATGCCACTTTAATGCTCTTAAAATGTCGCACATTACGGCTTCCATCGAACATTCCGGGAACGCTGCTCAGTATTCTCTCTCCTATATTGGAGATTATGAAATATTATCGGAGGACATTTGTCTTAGTGTCATTCGTTTCGCCACTGGGCGGGTGAAAGTGACGAATCGTTATTAGCTCTGACATTTAATTGTTCTGCCCCGCTGAGCCCAGCTTAGTTGTTTCTTTATGAAATATAAACAGGATTTATAGCCCGCGCAACTTTTATCTCTGCTCCCCTCCCCAGAAATGGCATTTCCACTATGTCTGCCATTCTGATGTCTCGGCTGATCTCAGAGAAGTTGTTTGTTTTAGGAGTAAACTTAATGTGGACCAAAACCCACGCACCGACTGCCTTGTGTTCTATATCGGGATGCCCCCGCTGATTCAGACCCCCCAGGTTGCCCAGAAACTCACCTTCTCTCCCGGTCCAATGCGCGTGTGCGAGCAGCGGGCGCAAACCCTCTAATCCCTCTATCGGGGGGGGGGGGGGGTGCCCGTGCCAGGCATTTATGAATGGCTGGCGTGGGTACGATCTCTGTTAGAGGGTAGCGGGGGATCCACTCGCTTTAGACAAGCTCTTAGATGAAGGGGCAGGAGCAGATCCAAGCATGCTGATTGGACGAGAGGCCGCACATGCGCCATAGGACTGGGGAAGGGTAAATCAGATGGGACAACCTGGGGGGTTTCACACATCCCCGATCGGGGTGCTCTGGGCCAAAAACCAGGATAGTCAAACAGCTGGGTTCTGGTTCATTTTAAAGGGTAAAGGGTTGGGCTTAAAGTGGACCAAAACCCACGCCCATCTATAAGACTTCAGGGCCACTTGATTCCTTCCCCCCCGGGGCATCCAGAATTGGGATGTCCCGCTGTGTGAAACCCCCCAAGGTTGCCCAGTAGACCCATCTTCTACCCCTGTCCAACGGTGCATGTGCGAGCATTGGCCGCATCCCCGCTATTCTTTAGCATTTTTAGGCATTTGTGAATGGTGGGTGCAGGCATGCTCCCTGTTAGAAGGTAGTGGGGGATCCGCTCGCCTTAGGCAAGCTCTCAGGTGAAGGGGTGGGGGCAGATCCGAGCATGCTGATTGGACAAAAAGCTGCACATGCGCCATAGGAGCGGGGAAGGGTACGTCAGATCGGGCGACCTGGGGGGTTTCACACAGCGGGGCATCCCTGATTGGGGTGCCCTAGAGGCAAGGTCTGAAACCCAGGATAGTCAAAGTGCTTGGATTTGGTAAAGGGTAAAGGGTCGGGCTTAAAGTGGACCAAAACCCACAGCCACCAATAAAATTCCAGGGCCACTAGATTCCTTCGCCCCCGGGGCATCAAAAATCATGATGCCCTTCTGTGTGAAACCCTCCAGGTTGCCTGGAAACTCAACTTTTTTCCCCATCCAACGGCATGCGCGAGCGTCAGCCGCATCCCCGCTATCCTTTAGAAGGACACATGCCATTTGCTGTGCTAGGCTTAAAGTAGACTGTGACAGACTCTCTGCCTTTTTGGATTTTAAAGGCACTGTTTTTGCATAGACCCATTACTTTCATTTTCTTGAGCATGTCCCAGACAGACTGTCATTGTATTGTTGATTGTGTTACAGACTGCCATTGTGTTATTGATTGTGTTACAGACTGCAATGTCATTGTGTTATTGATTGTGTTACAGACTGCCATTGTGTTATTGATTGTGTTACAGACTGCCATTGTGTTATTGATTGTGTTACAGACTGCCATTGTGTTATTGATTGTGTTACAGACTGCCATTGTGTTATTGATTGTGTTACAGACTGCCATTGTGTTATTGATTGTGTTACAGACTGCCATTGTGTTATTGATTGTGTTACAGACTGCCATTGTGTTATTGATTGTGTTACAGACTGCTATTGTGTTGCTGATTGCGTTACCGGCAGAGTTGAGGGATTGTGTGGCCTGCTCCCATTGGTCCGTGTGTTTGTCATGCAGTTCTCCATCAGGTCCACTGGGGAGGTCCCCTTGCATGGAGACTTGCATATAAGGCACAGGGTGGCACTAATAAAGGAAGTTCATCTTCACCCTCAATACTGAGTTCTGTTTCTTATTGGGGGAAACGCTATATTACAATTCACTAGCCCTTGTAAGAGCTGTTCCTGTTTCCCTCACGGATGACTCTGGGATTCCTGCAGCACCTCTCACCATTGGGAAAAGGACGTCTCTGGCGGGGAAGCCCTCCGGCGATAAAGGTCATCGCTACATAGACCAAGACCCACGGCCATCAATAAGATTCCAGGGGCTGCTAGATTCCCCACCCAGGGCATCCAGAATCGGGATTGTTATGAAAAAATACTTAGAAGCAAAATATCTTCAGAAAATGCAATGTCAACCGGGGGCCCGATATGTCCCGATATGCCCGAATGGCTGGCTCTCTTGTTTGCTATAATACAGTTTTAGGCCCTTATTTAACAAGGGATAGCGCCAGGTAGCGAATGGTGAACGAACGGTAATGACGCTCACCGCCACGAGAACGCCGGCTCCCCTCCGCAATCACACATTTATCAAGCCGATTCTGCTTAGCGACTGACAGAGCGCCAGATAGCGAATCATTCATCATTATTCCAGCCTCACCCCACAGCGCCAGCGTCCGACCTTGAACAGCGACAGGTATGACCTCTCGCTACCTGGCGCTCTCCAATGCATTTCAATGGAGCAATCTTTAAATATTCATAATTAATTGCTATTAATGTTTTTTTTTTTTTTTTTTTTAAATGTCAAAAATTCTGTGACCACTTCTGCAATGTTAGATAATTTTTTTAAGGTAAAAAAAAAAAAAAAAAAAATTGTGCAGAATTGATATTACAGGTCTGATATTAATGTATTCATATTACAAAATGTTTAGAAAAACATGTTTTTTATTTTTTCCAAAAATATGGTTGTTTGGGGGTTAAAAAACTACTTTTAACCCATCGCCGCCAGCGCTCTGGGGTTTAAACAAGCATTTCACAGCGCGAGAATTTTTTGAGCGTGATTTGTTAATGAATATGCTGGGAGCCGTTCGCTATGGCCATTCGCTGTCATGCGCTCCCATACAGCGCGGAACCTGTCAAACAGCGACTCCTAACCCCGTATTCAACATTACCGCACACCGACGGAGTCGCTGTCAACAACCGAAAAACGGGCAAGCACAGCGACTACTAGCGGGCGCTGTGAAAATAACGCTACTGTCGCTCATCTGTCGCTACCTGGCGCTATTAATTAATCGGCCTCAAAGAAGCGTGAATGACCATTCGGATTGGATGGCTGAACACATGTCAGCCTTCGATTGGATATTTCAAACATATACAGATACACATATATGGAAGGTATTGCTCAGAGATGAAGAACATCTGTTTCTCATCAAGCAGACACAACATTGGGGTGAAAATTCCCCTAAACACTGACAATTTGAGAGATGGCGTACAGGCGGCTAGAACTACGGTATATAATACTAAGGCCCTTATTTAAGAAGGGATAGCGTCAGGTAGCGCCTGGTTAATGAGAGGTAGCGTCAGGTAGCGACTGGTGAACGCCGGACACGGCACGCAATTACACATTTATCATGCAGAATCTGTTTAGCGACTGGGATGGCGCCATGTAGCGTCTGATTCATCATTTTCACAGCCTCAGCGAACAGCGCCGGCGTTCAGCCTTGCACAGCGCCAGGTATGACCTCTCGCTACCTGTCGCTCTCCCATACATTTCAATGGACGATCCTTTTTTTCTTTTTTAACTGGGTTTTTGTTTTTTCAAAAAAAATCTCAAAAAATTCTGTGACCCCTCCTGGCATAGAAAAAGCAGTTTTTTGACAAATTTTTATTTTTTTTATATATTTCTTCAGAAATGACATCACAGCTCTGCCATTAAAGTGTTCATGTTACAATGTTGTTACAATGTAATTCCATATGTTTTCTCTTTGTTACTGGTGGATAGATGCTGAAAAACAGACTTTAATCACACCGCCTCCTGCGCTCTGGGCTTCAGAGAAGCATTTTTCAGCGCTAGAGATTTGTGAGGCAGTTTTTTTTGCTGAATATGGTGTGAGTCGGTCGCTATGAGCAGTCGCTAACATGCGCTCCCATACAGCGCTGTACTGGTCAAATAGCGACTTGTCACAATGTATTCAACATTACTGCACAGCAACTGAGTCGCTATAAACTAGCGACCCACGGCCGAGCACAGTGACTACTAGCGGGCGCTCTGAAAATGCTGCTACAGACGCTCATCTGTCGCTACCTGGCATTAGTGATGAATCAGCCTGCCCGTATATTATTTAATTTTCCACTTCAGGATGTCCTGCTGTTTCAAACCCCCCAGGTCGCCTAGAAACTTACCTTCTTTCGCGGTCCAACGGAGCATGCGCGAACAGCGCCCGCATCGCCGCTATCCTTTAGCAGGACGCGTGCCAGGCATTCGTAAATGGCCGGCGTGGGCACGCTCCCTGTTAGAGGGTAGCGAGGATGCGGCTGATTGGACGAGCGCCCGTGCATGTGCCGTAGGACCGGGAAGAGGTTCATTCAAGCGACCAGGGGGGTTTCACACAGTGGGGCATCCCTGATCGAGGTGCCCCGGGGGCAAGGAACAAAACCCAGGTTAGTAAAAATCCCTCTCCAGGTAAACACTAACTTTCTCCTACCTTATCCCCCTTGCGAACAGTAAATAAAGAGCGTTACCAACCCAAGCGCAACCTCCCCTCTGCCTCTGACATTCTCCTGTCCTCTTCCTTGGTTACTTCCTCGCAGTCCCGCCTTCAAGACTTCTCCTGTGTCTCCCCACTTCTCTGGAATGCACTCCCCCGCTCAATCCATCACTCTCCATCACTCCAAGCCTTTAAAAGTGCCCTCATAGCACTTCTTCAGACGAGCACATGACCTGGCTTAGGCAACTCCTATAACCTTCAAATAGCACATGCAGCCCAACTCAAGCTCTACCACTTGTAATCCCGCCCCCTTTTGTCTCCACCCCCATCCTTTAGACTGTAAGCTCACAAGGGCGGGGCTCTCCTTCCTATTGTCTCCTGTGCTCACAACACCTGGTTTGAACCTCATAGCATCTACTTTTGTATTTTTCTCTGTACTATATGTTTTACCTTGTTTGTAATCACACCTTGTAAAGCGCTACAAAAGATCATGGCGCTATATAAATAAACATTATTAATAATAATAATAATAATAATAATAATAATAATAATGATGATAATAATAACAATAATATTAATAATTCAATAACAATTATAATAATAACAACAACAATAATAATAATAATAATAATAATAATAATAATAATAATAATAATAATTTAATAACAATTATAATAATAACAACAACAACAACAATAATAATAATACTACTAATAATAATAATAATAATAATAATAATTAGAGATGAGCGAACTTTTGAAAAATTCGATTCGACTGATTCGCAGAATTTTCCGACAAAAATCGTTTCGACCCGAATAAATTCGCGACGAATCGCTATTAAAAACGGCTATTTCTGAGCCTCCTACAGCCTCAATAGGGTTGTAAACCATTCAGCCTTGCTGTAACACGCACAGGATGCGTGCTGGGTTAGTTAAATAATACTTTGAAGAAATATCACATGCAGATCAGAGGCATCGCTAATAGAATCGCAGAGCGGCACAATTGCAGAGAGTTGAAGTGGCATCACTATGAGGGGCAGAAGGAGCCCAAATATACACTGGAGTTGGCCTCAGGAGCCCAAAAATTGGATGAATCACACCCTGGAGTTGGCAGAAGTTGGCAGCAGCAGCAGCAGGAGCCCAAATATACACTGGAGTTGGCTTCAGGAGCCCAAAAATGGGATGAATCACACCCTGGAGTTGGCAGGAGTTGACACCAGCAGCAGCAGGAGCCCAAATATACACTGGAGTTGGCTTCAGGAGCCCAAAAATTGGATGAATCACACCCTGGAGTTGGCAGAAGTTGGCAGCAGCAGCAGCAGGAGCCCAAATATACACTGGAGTTGGCCTCAGGAGCCCAAAAATTGGATGAATCACACCCTGGAGTTGGCAGAAGTTGGCAGCAGCAGCAGCAGGAGCCCAAATATACACTGGAGTTGGCCTCAGGAGCCCAAAAATTGGATGAATCACACCCTGGAGTTGGCAGGAGTTGACAGTAGCAGCAGCAGGAGCCCAAATATACACTGGAGTTGGCCTCAGGAGCCCAAAAATTGGATGAATCACACCCTGGAGTTGGCAGAAGTTGGCAGCAGCAGCAGCAGCAGGAGCCCAAATATACACTGGAGTTGGCTTCAGGAGCCCAAAAATTGGATGAATCACACCCTGGAGTTGGCAGGAGTTGACACCAGCAGCAGCAGGAGCCCAAATATACACTGGAGTTGGCTTCAGGAGCCCAAAAATTGGATGAATCACACCCTGGAGTTGGCAGAAGTTGGCAGCAGCAGCAGCAGGAGCCCAAATATACACTGGAGTTGGCCTCAGGAGCCCAAAAATTGGATGAATCACACCCTGGAGTTGGCAGAAGTTGGCAGCAGCAGCAGCAGGAGCCCAAATATACACTGGAGTTGGCCTCAGGAGCCCAAAAATTGGATGAATCACACCCTGGAGTTGGCAGAAGTTGGCAGCAGCAGCAGCAGGAGCCCAAATATACACTGGAGTTGGCTTCAGGAGCCCAAAAATTGGATGAATCACACCCTGGAGTTGGCAGGAGTTGACACCAGCAGCAGCAGGAGCCCAAATATACACTGGAGTTGGCTTCAGGAGCCCAAAAATTGGATGAATCACACCCTGGAGTTGGCAGAAGTTGGCAGCAGCAGCAGCAGGAGCCCAAATATACACTGGAGTTGGCCTCAGGAGCCCAAAAATTGGATGAATCACACCCTGGAGTTGGCAGGAGTTGACACCAGCAGCAGCAGGAGCCCAAATATACACTGGAGTTGGCTTCAGGAGCCCAAAAATTGGATGAATCACACCCTGGAGTTGGCAGAAGTTGGCAGCAGCAGCAGCAGGAGCCCAAATATACACTGGAGTTGGCCTCAGGAGCCCAAAAATTGGATGAATCACACCCTGGAGTTGGCAGAAGTTGGCAGCAGCAGCAGCAGGAGCCCAAATATACACTGGAGTTGGCCTCAGGAGCCCAAAAATTGGATGAATCACACCCTGGAGTTGGCAGAAGTTGGCAGCAGCAGCAGCAGGAGCCCAAATATACACTGGAGTTGGCCTCAGGAGCCCAAAAATTGGATGAATCACACCCTGGAGTTGGCAGAAGTTGGCAGCAGCAGCAGCAGGAGCCCAAATATACACTGGAGTTGGCCTCAGGAGCCCAAAAATTGGATGAATCACACCCTGGAGTTGGCAGAAGTTGGCAGCAGCAGCAGCAGGAGCCCAAATATACACTGGAGTTGGCCTCAGGAGCCCAAAAATTGGATGAATCACACCCTGGAGTTGGCAGGAGTTGACAGTAGCAGCAGCAGGAGCCCAAATATACACTGGAGTTGGCCTCAGGAGCCCAAAAATTGGATGAATCACACCCTGGAGTTGGCAGAAGTTGGCAGCAGCAGCAGCAGGAGCCCAAATATACACTGGAGTTGGCTTCAGGAGCCCAAAAATTGGATGAATCACACCCTGGAGTTGGCAGGAGTTGACACCAGCAGCAGCAGGAGCCCAAATATACACTGGAGTTGGCTTCAGGAGCCCAAAAATTGGATGAATCACACCCTGGAGTTGGCAGAAGTTGGCAGCAGCAGCAGCAGGAGCCCAAATATACACTGGAGTTGGCCTCAGGAGCCCAAAAATTGGATGAATCACACCCTGGAGTTGGCAGAAGTTGGCAGCAGCAGCAGCAGGAGCCCAAATATACACTGGAGTTGGCCTCAGGAGCCCAAAAATTGGATGAATCACACCCTGGAGTTGGCAGAAGTTGGCAGCAGCAGCAGCAGGAGCCCAAATATACACTGGAGTTGGCCTCAGGAGCCCAAAAATTGGATGAATCACACCCTGGAGTTGGCAGGAGTTGACAGTAGCAGCAGCAGGAGCCCAAATATACACTGGAGTTGGCCTCAGGAGCCCAAAAATTGGATGAATCACACCCTGGAGTTGGCAGAAGTTGGCAGCAGCAGCAGCAGGAGCCCAAATATACACTGGAGTTGGCCTCAGGAGCCCAAAAATTGGATGAATCACACCCTGGAGTTGGCAGGAGTTGACAGTAGCAGCAGCAGGAGCCCAAATATACACTGGAGTTGGCCTCAGGAGCCCAAAAATTGGATGAATCACACCCTGGAGTTGGCAGGAGTTGACAGTAGCAGCAGCAGGAGCCCAAATATACACTGGAGTTGGCCTCAGGAGCCCAAAAATTGGATGAATCACACCCTGGAGTTGGCAGGAGTTGGCAGCAGCAGCAGCAGGAGCCCAAAAAATGGCCTAAAGACATAAATATGTTTTGCACCATTTGGAAAGTGTAAAACGTGGCACCATGCTGAATCTAGTCGCATGCATCAGGCATTGGTGGGTGGAAATCCTGGCTGATCCATCCCTGATTCATTTTGACAAAGGTGAGTCTCTCCACATTTTTAGTTTAGTTTTCCTCGCCGTAACTATGGCCCCCGCCGCACTAAACACCCGCTCAGATGGCACGCTACTTGCCGGGCAGGACAGCTTTTCCAGGGCAAACTCTGCTAGTTGCGGCCACAAATCAAGTTTGGCTGCCCAGAAGTCCAGCGGATCCTCAAGGTGTGTTGGCATGGTCATGTCAAAGTATGACATGACCTGCTGGTTCAGGTCCTGCTCCAGGTCTTCCTGCTGCTCATGAGTAGCCTCACTATGCGGGTGTAGAAAGCTACTCATTAGCGACTGAAGACTGAGGCTGCTGCTGCTGATGGAGCTTCTGCTGCTGCTGCTGCCAACCCCCCCAGCGGCCATGGCAGTGGAAGGTGAGCGCAGAGGTCCCCTCGAGTCAGACCTGCGAGAGTATGGACCATGGCGCAGATAGGCATCGGCCAACTGCCTACGTAGAATGTCTTTGTAGTAGTTGAGTTTGTCCTCCCTCTCGGTGGGTTTAAAAAATGCCCCCATTTTGTGCCGGAAGCGAGGGTCCAATAAGGTGGACAGCCAGAAGTCATCCCGCCGACAGATGGAAACAATTCTGGGGTCACTACGCAAGCATGTGAGCATGCTTCGTGCCATTTGCGCAAGTGACTCGGATGGACTACCTGTCTCCATCTCCACTGCATACTGCCACGGTGTGCCCGGGTCCTCTGTCTCTCCTTCCTCAAAAACCTCTAGCTCCTCTGGCTGCTCCTGCTCCTCCTCTCCTGTCCGCTGACTAGATAAACCAGCCATTTCGCCAAGCCTAAACTGTGTTTCGCTGGGCAACTCCTCCTCCTCCTCTTCCTCCTCCTCCTCCTCCAGTTCAGCTCCAACGGGGTTCATGTGGCCGTAAGATGTAAACGCCATGTCTCCAGTGCCCTGACCAGCCATGGTTTCCAACATGTGCTGTAGTACATGAAGCAGTGGAATCACGTCGTTCATCCCGTAATCCTGCCGACTGACAAATAAAGTGGCTTCCTCAAAGGGCCTGAGCAAACGGCAGGTGTCACGTATGAGCTGCCACTGGTTGACATTGAAGTTACACAGGGGAGTCCCCCTATCTGCTTGGATCATCAGGAAATCCGTGATGGCTTTTCTCTGTTCATATAATCGGTCCAACATGTGAAGGGTGGAATTCCAACGGGTGGAAACATCGCAAATCAGACTATGTTGGGGGATACCATTCTGACGCTGTAGCTCAAGAAGGGTGTGTTTGGCGGTGTAGGAGTGGCTGAAGTGCATGCAAAGTTTCCGTGAAGTTGTTAGGATGTCCTGCAGATGGGGGGAACACTTCAGAAACCGCTTGACAACCAGATTGAAGACGTGAGCCATGCAGGGGGCATGGGTCAGGCTTCCTTGGCGCAGCGCAGACAAAATGTTCTTCCCATTGTCGGTAACCATGATTCCCATTTTAAGTTTTCTCGGAGTAAGCCATGTTTGGATTTCCTGATGAATACATTTAAGCAGTTCCTCCCCTGTGTGACTCCGTTCGCCAAGACAAACCATGTGAAGCACTGCGTGACACCTCCGTGCCCTGCACACATGGTAGACTGGAGGGGCACTGAGACTTGAGCCTACAGTGGAGGGTGAGGAGATGGCGGAGGATGAGGAGGCCGAGTCGCACGGTGTCACAGGCCCAATGGGCAGAGAGCGCGGAGGCCGAAGCGGCGTGACCTGTCCAAGTTGCTGCTGCAAAGGGACCACATTCACCCAGTGGGCCGTAAACGACATGTACTGCCCCTGACCGTAGTTACAGCTCCAGATGTCGGCGCTGCCATGTATTTTGCTACACACCGACAGGCTCAAGGACTGGCCCACCTTCTGTTCAACAAAAGTGTGCAGCGCTGGTACTGCCTTCTTGGCAAAGAAATGACGGCTTGGGACTCTCCACCTCGGCTCGGCACAAGCCATCAGTTCTCTGAAAGGTGCAGATTCCACCACCTGAAAAGGGAGCGACTGCAGCACCAGCAACTTGGACAGGAGCACATTCAGCTTCTGCGCCGTAGGATGAGTGGGCGCATACTGCTGTCTCTTGGACATGGCTTTGCTGATGGATTGCTGGCGGGATGCATGACTTGGAGGAGGAGGAGCAGGAGCGACAGAGGATGGGTATGACGCACAGCTGCCTTCGGCTGAGGTGCTGGAGCCTTGGCTGGCAGAAATTGGGAGCTCACTTGGTGAGGAAGCAGACTGGACCACCCCTTGGGAGCCTCGGTTCTCCCAGGTCGTTTTATGGTGACGCATCATATGTTGACGCAGGGCCGTGGTGCCAACATTTGGACCCTGGCCACGCTTCACCTTTTGCCTACATATCTTGCATGTGGCCATGTTACCCTCCTGCGGATGCCTCAGGAAAAACTGCCACACTGCCGAGTAGCTACTTTTCCCACCCCCTGGCCTCACTGATTCACTGCTGCTGTTGCCAACTCCAGGAACCCCTGCTCCACTACCTCCCGATAAGGTAGACTGCCGCACAGCAGGTGCTCTACCCCGGCCCCGGCCCCGGCCGGCTCCAGCCTTTGGAATTGTGCCCCCATGCTGACTGCTACCACCTTGCTGCCTCAGCTGCTGACTCCGGGGCAACCTGCACCCCTCTTCTCCTGATGATGACGATGAAGCCCCTTCATCACCCGGCTCCCAAGTGCGATCGGCTTCATCGTCATCATCATCATCATCACCGAGTTGTGGCTGTACGTCACTGATGTTCGTGGATTCGTCAACAGTGTCTGGCGCAGGAGCTGGAACGCTCGCAGCACCCACGACACTGTCCACATCACTATTTGTCTGCCTAGCTAAAGAAGCCACCTCCATTTCTTGGCTGGGCAGTAGCTGCTGACTGTCCTCTATCTGATGGTCCTCCTCACTAAAGAGTGGAGCTGAACCCAAAGCATAGGATATGTCGCTGGGGGAGGGAACGGCGTAGGCCAGAGGCAATGGGAGGACAGGGACTGCTCTCGGGGCATGCCAACTCAGGGTTGTGTCAGAGGAACCTACCGACCCTAGACTGGGGGTCTCAGACGTAAGTTGTGATGATGTTGTTGATGAGCGCGTCAACCAATCTACCACGGCAGATGCGTTACTGGTGGAGACCCGACCGCTAGCAGATACTGGCAGATTAGGTCTCTCAGCGTGACTCCTGCTGCTACTGGCCCCCAGTCTGATGCGAGCTCTGCCTGCGGAATCTTGGCCTCTGCCACTCCTCTTTTCACTTCCAGGCACTTGTCTGCCCGACATAGTCTAACTGGCGTGGTAGTAGGTGATATTTAAAAAAACCCCGGGCAGCGGTGGGTCTATATGAAACAGAATATAATGCACACCAAAAGTGAGCAGTAACACTCAGCCTCCAACAGGCCTGCTTAGTGTAAATAAGAGAGCTGCTTAGTGTAAATAAAGAGGGGTATGCTATGTTACAGAATGGGATGCCTCAACAGAAGTGCACCTGGCAGGCAGCAGTAAGCCTATGCCCAGCAAAAGTGTCTTATAATATAAATATAATAAGAGCAAATGCTTATATGGTCTTAAACAGAGGCTGCTTTAGTCACAGAATGGGATGCCCTGGGCAGGAATGGACCTGGCAGGGTCCAGTAGTGCTTTGGCCAGCAAAAGTGTCTTTATCAGGCTAATTTCAAATATGATAAGAGCAAATGCTTATATGGTCTTAAACAGAGGCTGCTGTAGTCACAGAATGGGATGCCCCGGGCAGGAATCGACCTGGCAGGGTCCAGTAGTGCTTTGGCCAGCAAAAGTGTCTTTATCAGGCCTAATTTCAAATATGATAAGAGCAAATGCTTATATGGTCTTAAACAGAGGCTGCTTTAGTCACAGAATGGGATGCCCTGGGCAGGAATGGACCTGGCAGGGTCCAGTAGTGCTTTGGCCAGCAAAAGTGTCTTTATCAGGCTAATTTCAAATATGATAAGAGCAAATGCTTATATGGTCTTAAACAGAGGCTGCTGTAGTCACAGAATGGGATGCCCTGGGCAGGAATGGACCTGGCAGGGTCCAGTAGTGCTTTGGCCAGCAAAAGTGTCTTTATCAGGCTAATTTCAAATATGATAAGAGCAAATGCTTATATGGTCTTAAACAGAGGCTGCTGTAGTCACAGAATGGGATGCCCCGGGCAGGAATGGACCTGGCAGGGTCCAGTAGTGCTTTGGCCAGCAAAAGTGTCTTTATCAGGCCTAATTTCAAATATGATAAGAGCAAATGCTTATATGGTCTTAAACAGAGGCTGCTTTAGTCACAGAATGGGATGCCCTGGGCAGGAATGGACCTGGCAGGGTCCAGTAGTGCTTTGGCCAGCAAAAGTGTCTTTATCAGGCTAATTTCAAATATGATAAGAGCAAATGCTTATATGGTCTTAAACAGAGGCTGCTTTAGTCACAGAATGGGATGCCCTGGGCAGGAATCGACCTGGCAGGGTCCAGTAGTGCTTTGGCCAGCAAAAGTGTCTTTATCAGGCCTAATTTCAAATATGATAAGAGCAAATGCTTATATGGTCTTAAACAGAGGCTGCTTTAGTCACAGAATGGGATGCCCTGGGCAGGAATGGACCTGGCAGGGTCCAGTAGTGCTTTGGCCAGCAAAAGTGTCTTTATCAGGCTAATTTCAAATATGATAAGAGCAAATGCTTATATGGTCTTAAACAGAGGCTGCTGTAGTCACAGAATGGGATGCCCTGGGCAGGAATGGACCTGGCAGGGTCCAGTAGTGCTTTGGCCAGCAAAAGTGTCTTTATCAGGCTAATTTCAAATATGATAAGAGCAAATGCTTATATGGTCTTAAACAGAGGCTGCTGTAGTCACAGAATGGGATGCCCCGGGCAGGAATGGACCTGGCAGGGTCCAGTAGTGCTTTGGCCAGCAAAAGTGTCTTTATCAGGCCTAATTTCAAATATGATAAGAGCAAATGCTTATATGGTCTTAAACAGAGGCTGCTTTAGTCACAGAATGGGATGCCCTGGGCAGGAATGGACCTGGCAGGGTCCAGTAGTGCTTTGGCCAGCAAAAGTGTCTTTATCAGGCTAATTTCAAATATGATAAGAGCAAATGCTTATATGGTCTTAAACAGAGGCTGCTGTAGTCACAGAATGGGATGCCCTGGGCAGGAATGGACCTGGCAGGGTCCAGTAGTGCTTTGGCCAGCAAAAGTGTCTTTATCAGGCCTAATTTCAAATATGATAAGAGCAAATGCTTATATGGTCTTAAACAGAGGCTGCTTTAGTCACAGAATGGGATGCCCTGGGCAGGAATGGACCTGGCAGGGTCCAGTAGTGCTTTGGCCAGCAAAAGTGTCTTTATCAGGCTAATTTCAAATATGATAAGAGCAAATGCTTATATGGTCTTAAACAGAGGCTGCTGTAGTCACAGAATGGGATGCCCCGGGCAGGAATGGACCTGGCAGGGTCCAGTAGTGCTTTGGCCAGCAAAAGTGTCTTTATCAGGCCTAATTTCAAATATGATAAGAGCAAATGCTTATATGGTCTTAAACAGAGGCTGCTTTAGTCACAGAATGGGATGCCCTGGGCAGGAATGGACCTGGCAGGGTCCAGTAGTGCTTTGGCCAGCAAAAGTGTCTTTATCAGGCTAATTTCAAATATGATAAGAGCAAATGCTTATATGGTCTTAAACAGAGGCTGCTGTAGTCACAGAATGGGATGCCCCAACAGGAATCGACCTGGCAGGGTCCAGTAGTGCTTTGGCCAGCAAAAGTGTCTTTATCAGGCCTAATTTCAAATATGATAAGAGCAAATGCTTATATGGTCTTAAACAGAGGCTGCTTTAGTCACAGAATGGGATGCCCCAACAGGAATCGACCTGGCAGGGTCCAGTAGTGCTTTGGCCAGCAAAAGTGTCTTTATCAGGCCTAATTTCAAATATGATAAGAGCAAATGCTTATATGGTCTTAAACAGAGGCTGCTGTAGTCACAGAATGGGATGCCCCGGGCAGGAATGGACCTGGCAGAGTCCAGTAGTGCTTTGGCCAGCAAAAGTGTCTTTATCAGGCCTAATTTCAAATATGATAAGAGCAAATGCTTATATGGTCTTAAACAGAGGCTGCTTTAGTCACAGAATGGGATGCCCTGGGCAGGAATGGACCTGGCAGGGTCCAGTAGTGCTTTGGCCAGCAAAAGTGTCTTTATCAGGCCTAATTTCAAATATGATAAGAGCAAATGCTTATATGGTCTTAAACAGAGGCTGCTTTAGTCACAGAATGGGATGCCCCAACAGGAATCGACCTGGCAGGGTCCAGTAGTGCTTTGGCCAGCAAAAGTGTCTTTATCAGGCCTAATTTCAAATATGATAAGAGCAAATGCTTATATGGTCTTAAACAGAGGCTGCTGTAGTCACAGAATGGGATGCCCTGGGCAGGAATGGACCTGGCAGGGTCCAGTAGTGCTTTGGCCAGCAAAAGTGTCTTTATCAGGCTAATTTCAAATATGATAAGAGCAAATGCTTATATGGTCTTAAACAGAGGCTGCTGTAGTCACAGAATGGGATGCCCCGGGCAGGAATGGACCTGGCAGGGTCCAGTAGTGCTTTGGCCAGCAAAAGTGTCTTTATCAGGCCTAATTTCAAATATGATAAGAGCAAATGCTTATATGGTCTTAAACAGAGGCTGCTTTAGTCACAGAATGGGATGCCCTGGGCAGGAATGGACCTGGCAGGGTCCAGTAGTGCTTTGGCCAGCAAAAGTGTCTTTATCAGGCTAATTTCAAATATGATAAGAGCAAATGCTTATATGGTCTTAAACAGAGGCTGCTGTACTCACAGAATGGGATGCCCCAACAGGAATCGACCTGGCAGGGTCCAGTAGTGCTTTGGCCAGCAAAAGTGTCTTTATCAGGCCTAATTTCAAATATGATAAGAGCAAATGCTTATATGGTCTTAAACAGAGGCTGCTGTAGTCACAGAATGGGATGCCCCGGGCAGGAATGGACCTGGCAGGGTCCAGTAGTGATTTGGCCAGCAAAAGTGTCTTTATCAGGCCTAATTTCAAATATGATAAGAGCAAATGCTTATATGGTCTTAAACAGAGGCTGCTGTAGTCACAGAATGGGATGCCCTGGGCAGGAATGGACCTGGCAGGGTCCAGTAGTGCTTTGGCCAGCAAAAGTGTCTTTATCAGGCTAATTTCAAATATGATAAGAGCAAATGCTTATATGGTCTTAAACAGAGGCTGCTGTAGTCACAGAATGGGATGCCCCGGGCAGGAATGGACCTGGCAGGGTCCAGTAGTGCTTTGGCCAGCAAAAGTGTCTTTATCAGGCCTAATTTCAAATATGATAAGAGCAAATGCTTATATGGTCTTAAACAGAGGCTGCTTTAGTCACAGAATGGGATGCCCTGGGCAGGAATGGACCTGGCAGGGTCCAGTAGTGCTTTGGCCAGCAAAAGTGTCTTTATCAGGCTAATTTCAAATATGATAAGAGCAAATGCTTATATGGTCTTAAACAGAGGCTGCTTTAGTCACAGAATGGGATGCCCTGGGCAGGAATCGACCTGGCAGGGTCCAGTAGTGCTTTGGCCAGCAAAAGTGTCTTTATCAGGCCTAATTTCAAATATGATAAGAGCAAATGCTTATATGGTCTTAAACAGAGGCTGCTTTAGTCACAGAATGGGATGCCCTGGGCAGGAATGGACCTGGCAGGGTCCAGTAGTGCTTTGGCCAGCAAAAGTGTCTTTATCAGGCTAATTTCAAATATGATAAGAGCAAATGCTTATATGGTCTTAAACAGAGGCTGCTGTAGTCACAGAATGGGATGCCCTGGGCAGGAATGGACCTGGCAGGGTCCAGTAGTGCTTTGGCCAGCAAAAGAGTCTTTATCAGGCTAATTTCAAATATGATAAGAGCAAATGCTTATATGGTCTTAAACAGAGGCTGCTGTAGTCACAGAATGGGATGCCCCGGGCAGGAATGGACCTGGCAGGGTCCAGTAGTGCTTTGGCCAGCAAAAGTGTCTTTATCAGGCCTAATTTCAAATATGATAAGAGCAAATGCTTATATGGTCTTAAACAGAGGCTGCTTTAGTCACAGAATGGGATGCCTCACAGCAGACTTAAGATCAGTTCAGTATATATGCACAGTTAGTTACTATAAGCAGCCTGAAAACGCTAACAAAGGCTGGATGAAAAAAAAAAAATCTCCCTGTCAGCCAGCTCCGTTTTTCCTACCTTTCCCTGGCTTTCTGTCTGTCTCCTGTCTGTCTCCTGCCTGTCTCCTGCCTGTCTCCTGCCTGTCCCTGTCTGTCCCTGTCTCCAGCCTGTCTAACTGCCTCAGCTACACAGCGTTCTGTCTGTCTGTCACGAATGCAATAGAGAAATGAGGAAAAGCAAGATGGCCGCCGTTAAATACCGCTGTGTGACGTCACCGGGCTTGCTGGCTGCTGATAGGCTGCATGTGACTGCCCCAGCTTGCACTGGCGCGGGATACATGTCCAGACATGTCCCGTCCGCCATCTTAGAATGCCTGTAAATGTAAATGAATGGATGTTAAAGGAAAACTTCGAGTGATCGAATCGCGGGGAAATTCGGATTCGATCCGAATCGAATTTTTCCTGAAATTCGGATCGAATCCGGGTTCGTCCGGATCGATTCGCTCATCCCTAATAATAATAATAATAATAATAATAATAATGATGATGATATTAATAATAATAATAATAATAATAATAATAATTTCAAAGCACCTGATAATCCCTGTAAATACCTCATGTATTCTGGACAAATCGTTTTTCTTTGCCTCAATCTCTGGGTTTGTGGCTGAGCTGGAAAGGAAATGTCATGATGGTGCATATTTATGAGTCGGGAACATGCTCTGCTGTGGTCAGAGACAGCTGCGGGACAGCTGCGAGCCACACTTTGAGCACCAAGGGGCAATTTTTGTGTGGCCCTGGAGGAATAAAAAGGCCAACTTTTGAAACCCTGCTACTGCTTCTGCAGTGCAGGAAATGAAGGAGAGGCTCTTGGGACAGTCATAAGGTGAGCTGCTTGCTGGCTAATTATTGTAATTGAATGGCAAGCTGCTCTGAGAATTAAATAGGTTGTGTGGGGGCCCCCAAAGTGGACCCACCCATCAGTCTCATCTACGGGGGTTATTCATCAAGGGATAGCGCCAGGTAGCATCTGGTGAACGCCGGGCGCTGTACGCAAAACCACATTTATGAAAGCGAATCCGGTGAGCGACTCTAACAGCGCCATGTAGTGTCACATGTATTATTACAGGCAGGTCAGTGTATAGCACCTCTAACAGCGTCATGTAGCGTCACATGTATTATTACAGGCAGGTCAGTGTATAGCACCTCTAACAGCGTCATGTAGTGTCACATGTATTATTACAGGCAGGTCAGTGTATAGCACCTCTAACAGCGTCATGTAGCGTCACATGTATTATTACAGGCAGGTCAGTGTATAGCACCTCTAACAGCGTCATGTAGCGTCACATGTATTATTACAGGCAGGTCAGTGTATAGCGACTCTAACAGCGCCATGTAGCGTCACATGTATTATTACAGGCAGGTCAGTGTATAGCGACTCTAACAGCGCCATGTAGCGTCACATGTATTATTACAGGCAGGTCAGTGTATAGCACCTCTAACAGCGTCATGTAGCGTCACATGTATTATTACAGGCAGGTCAGTGTATAGCGACTCTAACAGCGCCATGTAGCGTCACATGTATTATTACAGGCAGGTCAGTGTATAGCGACTCTAACAGCGCCATGTAGCGTCACATGTATTATTACAGGCAGGTCAGTGTATAGCGACTCTAACAGCGCCATGTAGCGTCACATGTATTATTACAGGCAGGTCAGTGTATAGCACCTCTAACAGCGTCATGTAGCGTCACATGTATTATTACAGGCAGGTCAGTGTATAGCGACTCTAACAGCGCCATGTAGCGTCACATGTATTATTACAGGCAGGTCAGTGTATAGCGACTCTAACAGCGCCATGTAGCGTCACATGTATTATTACAGGCAGGTCAGTGTATAGCACCTCTAACAGCGCCATGTAGCGTCACATGTATTATTACAGGCAGGTCAGTGTATAGCGACTCTAACAGCGCCATGTAGCGTCACATGTATTATTACAGGCAGGTCAGTGTATAGCACCTCTAACAGCGCCATGTAGCGTCACATGTATTATTACAGGCAGGTCAGTGTATAGCACCTCTAACAGCGCCATGTAGCGTCACATGTATTATTACAGGCAGGTCAGTGTATAGCACCTCTAACAGCGCCATGTAGCGTCACATGTATTATTACAGGCAGGTCAGTGTATAGCACCTCTAACAGCGTCATGTAGTGTCACATGTATTATTACAGGCAGGTCAGTGTATAGCGCCTCTAACAGCGCCATGTAGCGTCACATGTATTATTACAGGCAGGTCAGTGTATAGCGCCTCTAACAGCGCCATGTAGCGTCACATGTATTATTACAGGCGGCTCAGTGTAAAGCGCCTCTAACAGCGCCATGTAGCGTCACATGTATTATTACAGGCAGGTCAGTGTATAGCACCTCTAAAAGCGCCATGTAGCGTCACATGTATTATTACAGGCGGCTCAGTGTAAAGCGCCTCTAACAGCGCCATGTAGCGTCACATGTATTATTACAGGTGGCTCAGTGTAAAGCGCCTCTAACAGCGCCATGTAGCGTCACATGTATTATTACAGGCAGGTCAGTGTATAGCACCTCTAAAAGCGCCATGTAGCGTCACATGTATTATTACAGGCAGGTCAGTGTATAGCGCCTCTAACAGCGTCATGTAGCGTCACATGTATTATTACAGACAGGTCAGTGTATAGCGCCTCTAACAGTGTCATGTAGCGTCACATGTATTATTACAGGCAGGTCAGTGTATAGCGCCTCTAACAGCGTCATGTAGCGTCACATGTATTATTACAGGCAGGTCAGTGTATAGCGCCTCTAACAGCGTCATGTAGCGTCACATGTATTATTACAGGCAGGTCAGTGTATAGCGCCTCTAACAGCGCCATGTAGCGTCACATGTATTATTACAGGCAGGTCAGTGTATAGCGCCTCTAACAGTGTCATGTAGCGTCACATGTATTATTACAGGCAGGTCAGTGTATAGCGCCTCTAACAGCGCCATGTAGCGTCACATGTATTTTTACAGGCAGGTCAGTGTATAGCGCCTCTAACAGCGCCATGTAGCGTCACATGTATTATTACAGGCGGCTCAGTGTATAGCGCCTCTAACAGCGCCATGTAGCGTCACATGTATTATTACAGGCAGGTCAGTGTATAGCACCTCTAACAGCGTCATGTAGCGTCACATGTATTATTACAGGCAGGTCAGTGTATAGCGCCTCTAACAGCGTCATGTAGCGTCACATGTATTGTTACAGGCAGGTCAGTGTATAGCACCTCTAACAGCGCCATGTAGCGTCACATGTATTATTACAGGCAGGTCAGTGTATAGCGCCTCTAACAGCGCCATGTAGCGTCACATGTATTATTACAGGCGGCTCAGTGTAAAGCGCCTCTAACAGCGCCATGTAGCGTCACATGTATTATTACAGGCAGGTCAGTGTATAGCACCTCTAAAAGCGCCATGTAGCGTCACATGTATTATTACAGGCAGGTCAGTGTATAGCGCCTCTAACAGCGTCATGTAGCGTCACATGTATTATTACAGGCAGGTCAGTGTATAGCGCCTCTAACAGCGTCATGTAGCGTCACATGTATTATTACAGGCAGGTCAGTGTATAGCGCCTCTAACAGCGTCATGTAGCGTCACATGTATTATTACAGGCAGGTCAGTGTATAGCGCCTCTAACAGCGTCATGTAGCGTCACATGTATTATTACAGGCAGGTCAGTGTATAGCGCCTCTAACAGTGTCATGTAGCGTCACATGTATTATTACAGGCAGGTCAGTGTATAGCGCCTCTAACAGCGTCATGTAGCGTCACATGTATTATTACAGGCAGGTCAGTGTATAGCGCCTCTAACAGCGCCATGTAGCGTCACATGTATTATTACAGGCAGGTCAGTGTATAGCGCCTCTAACAGTGTCATGTAGCGTCACATGTATTATTACAGGCAGGTCAGTGTATAGCGCCTCTAACAGCGCCATGTAGCGTCACATGTATTATTACAGGCAGGTCAGTGTATAGCGCCTCTAACAGCGCCATGTAGCGTCACATGTATTATTACAGGCGGCTCAGTGTATAGCGCCTCTAACAGTGCCATGTAGCGTCACATGTATTATTACAGGCAGGTCAGTGTATAGCACCTCTAACAGCGTCATGTAGCGTCACATGTATTATTACAGGCAGGTCAGTGTATAGCGCCTCTAACAGCGTCATGTAGCGTCACATGTATTGTTACAGGCAGGTCAGTGTATAGCACCTCTAACAGCGCCATGTAGCGTCACATGTATTATTACAGGCAGGTCAGTGTATAGCGCCTCTAACAGCGCCATGTAGCGTCACATGTATTATTACAGGCAGGTCAGTGTATAGCGCCTCTAACAGCGCCATGTAGCGTCACATGTATTATTACAGGCGGCTCAGTGTATAGCGCCTCTAACAGCGCCATGTAGCGTCACATGTATTATTACAGGCGGCTCAGTGTATAGCGCCTCTAACAGCGCCATGTAGTGTCACATGTATTATTACAGGCAGGTCAGTGTATAGCACCTCTAACAGCGTCATGTAGCGTCACATGTATTATTACAGGCAGGTCAGTGTATAGCACCTCTAACAGCGTCATGTAGCGTCACATGTATTATTACAGGCAGGTCAGTGTATAGCGCCTCTAACAACGTCATGTAGCGTCACATGTATTATTACAGGCAGGTCAGTGTATAGCGCCTCTAACAGCGCCATGTAGTGTCACATGTATTATTACAGGCAGGTCAGTGTATAGCGCCTCTAACAGCGCCATGTAGCGTCACATGTATTATTACAGGCAGGTCAGTGTATAGCGCCTCTAACAACGCCATGTAGTGTCACATGTATTATTACAGGCAGGTCAGTGTATAGCGCCTCTAACAGCGCCATGTAGCGTCACATGTATTATTACAGGCAGGTCAGTGTATAGCGCCTCTAACAGCGCCATGTAGTGTCACATGTATTATTACAGGCAGGTCAGTGTATAGCGCCTCTAACAGCGTCATGTAGTGTCACATGTATTATTACAGGCAGGTCAGTGTATAGCGCCTCTAACAGCGCCATGTAGTGTCACATGTATTATTACAGGCAGGTCAGTGTATAGCACCTCCAACAGCGCCATGTAGCGTCACATGTATTATTACAGGCAGGTCAGTGTATAGCACCTCTAACAGCGTCATGTAGCGTCACATGTATTATTACAGGCAGGTCAGTGTATAGCGCCTCTAACAGCGCCATGTAGTGTCACATGTATTATTACAGGCAGGTCAGTGTATAGCACCTCTAACAGCGCCATGTAGCGTCACATGTATTATTACAGGCAGGTCAGTGTATAGCGCCTCTAACAGCGCCATGTAGTGTCACATGTATTATTACAGGCAGGTCAGTGTATAGCACCTCTAACAGCGTCATGTAGCGTCACATGTATTATTACAGGCAGGTCAGTGTATAGCACCTCTAACAGCGTCATGTAGCGTCACATGTATTATTACAGGCAGGTCAGTGTATAGCGCCTCTAACAGCGCCATGTAGCGTCACATGTATTATTACAGGCAGGTCAGTGTATAGCGCCTCTAACAGCGCCATGTAGTGTCACATGTATTATTACAGGCGGCTCAGGCCCTTATTTATGAAGGGATAGCGTCAGGTAGCGCCTTGTAAATGACAGGTGGTGATAGGTGAACACTGGACATGGCATCAATACCACATTCATCAAGCAGAATCTGTAGAGCAACTGGAACAACGCCATGTAGCGTCCGATTCATCATTATCCCAGCCTCAGCGAACAGCGCCGGCGTTCAGCCTTGCAGAGCGCCACATCTTACCTCTCGCTACCTGTCGCTCTCCCATACATTTTAACTGAGGTCATACCTGTCGCTGTTCAAGGTCGCTCGCTGGTGCTGTGGGGTGAGGCTGGAATAATGATGAATGAGTCGCTATCTGGCGCTATCTCAGTCGCTAAGCAGGATCGGCTTGATAAATGTGTGATTGTGATGGGGAGCCGGCGTTCTTGTGACGGTGACCATCATTACCGTTCGCTCACCAGTCGCTACCTGGCGCTATCCCTTGTTAAATAAGGGCCCGAGTCGCTATGAAATAGTGACCCACGGCCGAGCACAGCGACTACTAGCGGGCGCTCTGAAATGCCTGCTACAGAAGCTCATCTGTCGCTACCTGGCGCTAATAATGAATCAGCCTGATAGATGAGACTGATGGGTGGTCCCACATACTTACCTATGTAATTCTCAGAGCAGCTTGCCATTTCCTTTCGTTTAATTATTATAATTGCCATTGTACTGACCAGGGTGGCAATAAAAGTAGAGCTGGGGGAAAATTGTAGAACTAGACGCTTTTAGGAAAGAAAATATTTAGGCGTGACGCGAGCGGATAGCGCTCGATAACTTCACTCCTGATGGTGATATATGAGCGGCGCTGTGGCACGGCTGACATTTAAAGCTTCCACTAAACCTCTATAAACCTGTTCCCATCAAACAAGATAAATGGTATCGTCTCTTATTTATAAAGGTGGAATGCGCAGGCGCAATTAAAGTGCCAGCTTTAACATCTCAACGCGTTTGAGATAAAAGTCTTCGGCTTAACAGGTGCAGCACACCTACCAACTTTTCAGGGTGGGAAAGAGGGACATTTGTTAAATTAGGCCACACCCCCTCATTGAGGGATGGATAGAAGATGGGGAGGCCGATTCAATAATAGCGGCAGTTGAGCGACTGTAGCGGCATTTTCAGAGCGCCCGCTAGTAGTCGCTGTGCTTGGCCGTTGTTCGGTAGTTGTTGGCGACTCAGTCGGTTTGCCGTAATGTTGAATATTGGGTTAGGAGTCGCTATTTGACAGGTTCCGCGTTGTATGGGAGCGCATGATAGCGACTGGCCATAGCGAACGGCTCCCACCATATTCATTAACAAATCACGCTCAAAAAATTCTTGCGCTGTAAAATGCATGTTTAAACCCCAGAGCGCTGGCGGCGATGTGTTAAAAGTAGTTTTTTAACCCCCAAACCACCATATTTTTGGAAACCAAAAAAAAACAAGTTTTTTAAATAATTTAGTAATATGAATACATTAATATCAGATCTGTAATATCAATTCTGTACAATTATTTTTTTTTCTAAAATGGCAGAAGTGGTCACAGAATTTTTCACATTTAAAAAAAAAAAAAATTCATAACAATTAATTATTAATATTTAAAGATTGTTCCATTGAAATGCATTGGAGAGCGCCAGGTAGCGAGAGGTCATACCTGTTGCTGTTCATGGTCGCTCACTGGCGTTGTGGGCTGAGGCTGGAATAATGATGAATGAGTCGCTATATGGCGCTATCTCAGTCGCTAAGCAGGATTGGCTTGATAAATGTGTGATTGTGGTGGGGAGCCGGCGTTCTCGTGGCGGGGCCCGTCATTACCGGCCGCTCACCAGTCGCTACCTGTCGCTATCCCTTCATAAATAAGGGCCTGAGTGCGTAACAGTTAAAACAATAGAAACACTTTGAATAGGCAAATGAATCATTTATTGCTGCAGATCTGCATGTTACACCTCAAAGAGGGACAAGTGAGAACAACGAGGGACAGGGAGACATGGACTTAAAAGAGGGACCATATGTAAATGAAGCTACGTCCCTTCATTGATGGATGGATGAAGCCACACCCCCTCATTGAGGGATGGATAGGAGATGCATTGTAACAGTTACAACAATAGAAACACTTTGAACAGGCACAATAATCATTTATTGCTGCAGATCTGCATGTTACACCTCAAAGAGGGAGCAAAGGAAACTAACGAGGGACAGGGGGGCATCGACTCAAAACAAGGGACAGTCCCTCCAAATCAGGGACATCTAGGAGGTATGTTGCACCCCTCCCCCTCGTGAGTGTAACCATGGGGGGGTCATTCATTCACATGTGACAGTTTGGCACATTTTGGTGATTTATGCTCCTGGTGGAGCCAGGAGTCACTGACTGGTCTTTATTTCTGTCTGCGACCCCCATGAATATAGTTTGGTTCAGCTTTTAATTAGGAATGAGCAAACCCATTGAAGTTTAAAAAGTTAGGCCGAACTTGCCGCTAAAGTCAATGGGGACCCGGATTTGGTGGACCCGAAAATGGGGGTTGCAAGGGCTGCAAATTGAGGGGAACACCTGGACAATTGCCCTGCTCAAAATGGGCCGGGAAAAGTACTGAAATAGAAGGGGACCAATACCCACAGCGATTGGCCCGGGAATCTATAAGATTCCTGAGCTGATTGATTCCCTCCCCCTGGGCATCCAAAATCAGGATGCCCCGCTGTGAGAAAACCCCCAGGTCGCCCCATACACTTAGAGGCCGATTTATTAATAGCGCCAGGTAGCGACAGATGAGCAGCAGTAGCGTTATTCTCACAGCACCCGCAAGTATTCGCTGTGCTTGGCCGTTGTTCGGTTGTTGACAGCGACTCAGTTGGTGTGCGGTAATGTTGAATACGGGGTTAGGAGTCGCTGTTTGACAGGTTCCGCGCTGTATGGGAGCGCATGACAGCGAATGGCCATAGCGAACGGCTCCCAGCATATTCATTAACAAATCACGCTCAAAAAATTCTCACGCTGTGAAATGCTTGTTTAAACCCCAGAGCGCTGGCGGCGATGGGTTAAAAGTAGTTTTTTAACCCCCAAATATCCATATTTTTTGGAAAAAAAAAAAATAAACAAGTTTTTATAAACATTTTGTAATATGAATACATTAATATCAGACCTGTAATATCAATTCTGCACAATTTTTTTTTTTTTTACCTTAAAAAAAATATCTAACATTGCAGAAGTGGTCACAGAATTTTTGACATTTACAAAAAAAAAAAAACATTAATATCAATTAATTATGAATATTTAAAGATTGCTCCATTGAAATGCATTGGACATCGCCAGGGAGCGAGAGGTCATACCTGGCGCTGTGATGGGATTAGCAGCGGCGCTGTTCGTTGAAGTCTGCTACATGATGAATCCAGCGCTAGCTGACGCTCTCGCCGGCGCTAGCCTCATTTAGCGTGATAAATGCGTGATTGTGTTCGCAGCCTGGCGTTCTGGAGTCGGTAGCCGCCGATAGCTGGCGATACCTGGCGCTATCCCTTGAAAAATAAGGCCCAAACTCTGCTTCCCGATCCAACGCCGCATGCGCGAACCGTGGCTGCATCCCACTATCCCTCTAGCAGGGCGAGTGCCCGCGTCAGGCATTCGTGATTGGCTGGCGCGGGCATGCTCCCTGTTAGAGGGTAGCGGGGGATGCGCCGGTCAGCACGCTCGGAGCGACATAACGTCAGCGGTCACGAGCACGCTGATTGGACGAGCGGCCGCCCCGTATGACCAGAAGGAGGTGAGTTGGTCGGGGGGCCCCGAGGGCAAGTACCAAAAGTGAGGGTAGTCAAAACCCTTGGTTTTAGTCCACTTTAATAACAGAAAAATAAAAAATAAAGAAATACACACTAAGATAAAAATATAACTAATATTATTAAATATTAGTTTTTTTTACAGGTGACAAAGGCTAAATCGGGGAGGGGGGGGGGGACCAGGGAGATTGCCCTGCACAGAGTGGGATAGGGAAAGTACTATGGCAAAAAACCACAAAACAAACAAAAAAAAAAACATGCATAAGTGTCATAAGAGTCAAACGAAGTACAGTATAGCCCGCAGCTCGTGAGGACTATGCGGACTGGTAGCCTTCAGGGCCGGTCGCTCAGCCTCCGTGTCCCGGCCCATCAGCCCCCATTGCTGGTGCCCGGGCTGGTTATGCTTGGATTTGTTTGGACCCCACACATGTTTTATTTAATTTTTAAGGGTTTAACCCTTACAAATAAAAAAAAAAGGCACGTGCCCCCCCCTCCCCTCCTTCCTGGAGAGGGGAACCTTATGTTATTTTTTATTTTATAAGAGTATAACCCCTAAAAGTAAAAAAAAAAATAAAAAAAAACGACATAGGGTCCCCCTCTCCAAGTAGGGTGAACCCCACGTCTTTTTAAAGAAATCTTAGCAAACTGGTTTGCCCGTCTCTACACCCGACAAGACAGCAGCAGAAAAACAAGTGGATTGTCACCTACCAAGTCACCCACAAAGACAAGCTTCAATAAACAAAGATCCCTGGTGTACAAGAGGGTTCATCCTCCTACAATAATAACCCCGCAGAGAGGCCAGATATGTCTTCCGAGCAGGTCTTAAATAAACTTGTTGGAGTTTATTTATTCTTCTTCTTATCGATGTGGAGCCATGACCGCACATGACCCTAAGCCGTCGGCATCCATTTATTGTATCTACAGTGTGTGGACCTGCTCTGTGACAGATGATTCCCAGCTTTTGATTAAAACCAAAAACAACTGATAGTAGCTGACCCTCTGAGGGTTATTTTTTCCTCTTTATTATTATAGAGATGTGTAAAAATTGTCCTTAATGCAACTTGCCGGCATGATTTCTCAGCAAAGCTCCCTCCGAGAAGAGATATTCAGAAAATGGAAAGTGCCACTTGACGCAAAAAAAGGGTTGGGAACCCCTGTGCTATAGCATGACAGCGCACCTCTCGCAGTGTGGACCGCAGCTTTGCTTTGCCAGCTCCTGTTTTATGATGTCTCTATAATAATAGCTAAACACCCAAAAGGGTAAAAAGAGGTGGCACCAAACAATCCTAATAAACCGTGGTGCAAAACTTGGGTAAATCCAACAGTATATGTGTAAAAATTGGGGATGCCCCGCCACAACCCCTATGGGAAAAACTACCAAAGATTTACTTTTGCACACACCTAGTATAAAAATATATCTATTTTTATTGATACAAAATCACTGTACAATTATGACAACAAATACATAATTTAAAAAACATATAAACACATAACACAGCTGTGTTATGTGAGGCTGTGAGGCTGTGTTATGTGTTTATGTGTTTATATGTTTTTTCAATTATGTATTTGTTGTCATAATTGTATAGTGATTTTGTAACAATAAAAATAGATATATTTTTATACGGGGAGGCCGATTCATTAATAGCGCCAGGTAGCGACAGATGAGCGACAGTAGCGGCATTTTCAGAGCGCCCGCTAGTAGTCGCTGTGCTTGGCCGTTGTTCTGTAGTTGATAGCGACTCAGTCGGTTTGCCGTAATGTTGAATATTGGGTGAGGAGTCGCTATTTGACAGGTTCCGCGCTGTATGGGAGCGCATGACAGCGAATGGCCATAGCGAACGGCTCCCAGCATATTCATTAACAAATCACGCTCAAAAAATTCTCGCGCTGTGAAATGCTTGTTTAAACCCCAGAGCGCTGGCGGCGATGGGTTAAAAGTTGTTTTTTAACCCCCAAACAACCATATTTTTTGAAAAAAAAAACAAAAAAACATGTTTTTCAAAACATTTTGTAATATGAATACATGAATATCAGACCTGTAATATCAATTCTGCACAAATTTCTTTTTTTTTTTTTTTTACCTTCAAAAAAATATCTAACATTGCAGAAGTGGTCACAGAATTTTTGACATTAAAAAAAAAAAAAAACATTAATAGCAATTAATTAAGAATATTTAAAGATTGCTCCATTGAAATGCATTGGAGAGCGCCAGGTAGCGAGAGGTCATACCTGTCGCTGTTCAAGGTCGCTCGCTGGCGCTGTGGGGTGAGGCTGGAATAATGATGAATGATTCGCTATCTGGCGCTCTGTCAGTCGCTAAGCAGGATCGGCTTGATAAACGTGTGATTGCGGAGGGGAGCCGGCGTACTCGTGGCGGTGATCGTCATTACCGTTCGCTCACCATTCGCTACCTGGCGCTATCCCTTGTTAAATAAGGGCCTAGGTGTGTGCAAAAGTAAATCTTTGGTAGTTTTGCACCACGGTTTATTAGGATTGTTTGGTGCCACCTCTTTTTACCCTTTTGGGTGTTTAGCTATTATTATAGAGACATCATAAAACAGGAGCTGGCAAAGCTGCGGTCCACACTGCGAGAGGTGCGCTGTCATGCTATAGCACAGGGGTTCCCAACCCTTTTTTTGCCTCAAGTGCCACTTTCCATTTTCTGAATATCTCTTCTCGGAGGGAGCTTTGCCGAGAAATCATGCCGGCAAGTTGCATTAAGGACTCGGGTGAGTTTCTCGACAATGGCTCTGAATCAGTTTTTAGGAGTTGAAGCCAGAACAATGTCCACTGCTGTTGCCCATATAAGAGTTAGCACCTACAGCATTTTGACCAGTGTGATGGAGAGATCACTTACACGTTGCACTCAGTTGTGAGTCTGCTGTGAAGGTGTTTACATTTTAACATGTCAACGTGGAGGCTGATCTATTAAGAATGGCAGGTAGTGCCAGATGAGTGTCTGTAGTGCGGCGTTTAGAGCGATCGCTATTAGTCGCTGTAAGCGGGTATCGGTCACTGTCATTGAGCGCCTCAGTTGCTGTAGTACGCTGGCCGGCAATCATGAATGCGATGTACGTTGGTCGCTATAACACCAGTATTACGCTATAAGGAGCAAAAGGTAGCGACTGCTCAGAGCGACCGTCTCTCAGCGACTCAACACATATTCATCAAAAAATCACCCTCACACAGCGTCGGCGCTCAAAATTGGTTCGCTATAGGATAGAGCGACAGAGGTTGTGTGTTTAAAGTTATTTTATGAACACATTTCCACCAGTAACAAAGCGAAAACACATGGAATGACATTGTTGTTACATTGTGAGATTAACACTTTAATGCCAGACCTGTAATGACAGTTCTGCATAAAAATATTAAAAAAAAAAAAAACTTTGCTAAAATGACGAGCCAATGAGATGTAACACAATTATTTGATAATAAAAAAAAATAGAATCAGGAAAAGGATTTGAAGGAACGTCCATTGAAATGTATGGGACAGCGAACGGTAGCGACTGGTCTTACCTGGCGCTCTGGACGCAAATGCGCCGGCACTATACACTTATCCGCCTCTAATGATGAATCGTACGCTACATGACGCTGTTCCAGTCGCACACCGGATTCTCTTTGATAAATGTGGTGTAGCGTACAGCGGCCGGCGTTCACCAGACGCTGCCTGCCGCTACGAGTCACTAGCTGGCTAGACCTTGATGAATAAACCCCATAGCATGTGGCTGCTATGCAATGTAACACATCAGGGATCAGCCCCTGTTCATTTGTAACAGCAGCCTGCACATCTTACTGTTTACAATGTAACACAGCAGGGTGCCGGTTGGCTTGCGGGACTCCTGTCCTTCTTGTTACATTGTACAGTGATGCATTAAAACAAGTTTTATTACTCTCAGTACTGCTGCCTCTGTAAACTGCTGAATATATTAAATGTGTCATCATTAACTGTTATTAAAACAATATTAAAAAAAAACTTGTATGTGAACCATTAGTCTGGGGATTCGCAAATAACTGCTGGAAATCCAAGGTTAAGGTAATACCATTTATTGGCTAACTCATTTAGATTGAAAATGCAAGCTTTCGAAGCTGTTCAAGCTTCTTCTTCAGGCATAATACAGATCTGTGACTTAGACACACATTTATATGAGATCACCAAAATAATTCATTTCATCCTGACCCACAATTACTTCTGTTTCGGCCAAGATCTATACCTGCAGCAGATGGGTGTGGCAATGGGCTCAAGATTTGCACCACAATATGCAAATTTATTCATGGCAAAACTGGAAGAGGAGTTCCTATCACAATGCGCCACTAAACCAATAGCCTATTTTCGCTACATAGATGACATCCTAATCATCTGGTCTGCAAGCCAGGAAGACCTCATTGACTTCCACATGAATTTTAACGACTTCCATCCCACAATACGTTCTTACTACTACGCAAATAACTGCTGAAATATTAAAAGTGTTAGCAGAATAGAATTCACAGCTTGGTCGCGCCCCTTATGTAATGCGGAGAAATGATTATCGCAGATGTGTGCGGTAATTAGGAAGGGCCTGGCTTCACATAAATCATACATTCCAATCAAACCTTTCCTAATATTGATGACAGAAAGAGAAAAAATCCTGTTTATACATATACTGCAGAACTGGATGCACTGAAAATTGTTTTCTCATTCTGCCACCTTTCTCCCTCCTACTGTGTAACACTGTCTAACCAGCAGGAGTCATGGAACACAACCTAAAGCTTGTCAGAGGTGAAATCAGGAGAAACATCAGAAATGATTATTTTACTGAAAGAGAAAGAGTAAAGAGAAATAATAAAGTGCTTGGAGCAAACTTCCAGCAGAGGTGGTTGACCAACTAACAATAAACAGAAACTCATCTGGGATAAGCTTACATCCATCCTAGAATAAAGAGAACATACACACATAAGGGCAAAGGTGGACCATATGGTCTCCTTCTGCTGCACACCTTCTATGCTTCTATGGTCTTACATTGTGAAAACCAGCCAACTCCCTGCTGTATACTACATTGTAACAACCAGGCTGTGGCTGAGGGTGCGGTTGTAACAAGAGCAACCTTAATGTGATACATCCAGCTCCAGCATGTTTTTTTTTATCCCAAAGACCTCTTGACATCCCTCTTCATTGCAGCCTTCTCTGTGGTTGTTTTGGCAGGATTTGAGTATATATAGTTACCTAGTTAATACGGTTGAAAAAAGACATATGTCCATCAAATTCAACCAAGGGTGTTGGGTGGGGGAAGTTATTTTTTATTTTATTTTATAGGTGGAAGTTATTTTTTTTTTGTTTTTTTTTTGAGTATCTTGCTTGCTTAAAGTGGAGGCCTTTTCAAGGAATGTTTACCTGAAGAGCACGGTTCCCTTGCCTGTATTCTATGGTTACCCACTAAAGTCTGAGTTTTTCTCGCACAGTGAATGGCATTTATAGCCCATAGTCAGTGCATCCCTTGGATTTTCCTACCATCATAGAGAAACCGTCAAACGAGCGGAGACTGGCGGAACACCTCCTCCTTGGTATAAATGCTCATCCCTGCAATAAGAATGTCTTGCCTATTTGTGGTACCAAATTGATTGTTCCCTGAATCATTCCATCCAAGTTAAAAAAAAAACTCATAATCTGGTAGGTCTCCCACACTGCTCCCCGCTGAAGTCAACGGGATGGAGGACCACGGATAGTGATGGGAAAACGTGAACTGCAAAGTTCAGCTTGGTACTGAACTTTTCGAGTCCGGGTTCCCAAACCCCAACACAGACTTCAGCCAGACATATGTTCAGTGTTCGGCCCGAACACGTTAAAGCACCGAAGGGTGTAGCATGTCCCCAAATCAATGGAGAGCTGCACTGCTGCTGTAACTCTCCTAGGCCCCACGATCATCTTCCTGGTCAGTGGCGTCGACTGATATCAAAGCAGCTGCTGCTGACCAGGAAGACCAGGAAGAGGATCGTGGGACCGAGGTGAGTTACAGCAGCGGTACGAATGGAAATTGGAAATGGAAATTCTGTTTGGCTGCTTCACAGAGCAGGGGACCAGGAGAAATTAGGGGGGGGGCACGTTTCCAGCTCTTACTGTGGATTTATGAGTATTGGGCTTTGGAGCTGGGCCAAAATGTGTCCAGTTTCAGTCCAGATTGTCCCATCCCGGATACCAGCAAGATCTAGGTCAAAATATCTGGCATATCACCCGCCGATGCTGGTAGGTGGAATGCCAGCCATGGCTACCCTGTGAACTGGTAATAAAGGGGTTCCCTGGATCTCTTACCAGTGCACAAAGAGTTCACACATTGTGGTGGCCAAATCTATTCTATCCAGCATTTGAGAATAGCCAATGCTGGAGCCCTGAGGGCTTCCGAACTGGATTGTCTCCACTTTGGCTCATCACTGCTTTAGGATATTTGAACATCCTAATTTCAGTTAGGAACTGAGATTCTGGGCCTCCGGTGACATTCCAAGATCCATTCCTACGATGTGCATATCTGAATAGCTGGTGAAATGTGCGTGCAGCCATAGTGAGCAGCCATCGGTAAAAACCAGACAATCCTTTTATTTAACTTTGATTGACAGATATTAGTATGCACGGAATTCGATGCTGATTGGAGGAAAACCAGCATATGCCCAGTGAGACTGCGGATTGAGGGAAGATTTTGTCTGATCCCGGACGTTTCAAAAAACCCAAAAGCGTGAAAATCCTGGGTTTTGGCCTGCTTTAAGGCCCACTGCTCTATTTCCCATGCTCGTATATGTAGCAGCAGTGTTTATTGCCTCTGAAAGCACTGAACAGACTGCACTCACCCCCCCCCCCCCCGCTCCATAAGACTCAATCTGATAGCTGATAAAGTGATAGAGCTAACACATAAAGATGAGCAATGTCATAATACTCATGTAGAAATAGCTACACCGAATGGCACAATGCAAATGTCAGGCGTTTTAGCGGCTAGCGTCTGTTAGGCGTAGCACAATTTTCCAGCGCCGATTCTGGCTCCACGTGGTCGGGTTATGTAATATACTTAATAACAAAAGGTCGTGTGTGTCATTTAGCACAAAGGCTTAAACAAATTGACATTTCAGAAGTCGCTGAATTGCGCCATGCGTTTTAGAAAGTGCCACAGGGGGAGCATCCCACATCACACTTCACAAGCCGCTCGAGCAAATACAATGAGACAAAGCCGAGTAAATTGCCGGCGAGTGACAATGGAAGCAGCTGTGTTTGTACAGAACAACAAAAGTTAAAATAAAATAAGAATAATGACCATGAGATGCTAAACCAGCTACAGGTAATAAGAAAAGAGGCTTTGTAACAAAGCAGCAACAGGGTTTCCTCCATAAACACCAGGGACAGATTTTTAGCTATACAGGGGGCGTAACTTGAAGAGGTGCAGGGAGTACGACTGCACCAAGGGCAGGGCCGGTGCCAGCACAGGGCAAACCTGGGCAATTACCAGGTCCCCTGGCACCTTCAGGGGCCCAATTAGGCCCACACTTGCCCATGTTATTATTTTAATCCAATCCCGGGTATTGTGTTCAGATCTGCTCATGGCTGGCCTCAGCAACAGGGGATGGTCAGCAACAATGGAGAAGGTGGCATAGAATGGACGGCAACTGATGGAACCTCAGAAGGTGGCGAGAACCAGGTGACAACGGACAGCAATGATGGAGTCTTTAGTGGCAATGGAGCAGTAAGGGCTGAAGGGAGCTTGGTGGCAATAGAGAATGCATTGATTGGTGGCTATAGGGAAGGCAATAAGGTCTGGAGGGCGATTGGTGGCTATATAGAAAGCAATAAGGACTGGAGGGCAATTGGTGGCTATAGGGAAGGCAATAAGGACTGGAGAATTATTGGTGGCTACTATAGGGAAGGCAATAAGGACGGGAGGATGATTGGTGGCTATAGGGAAGGCAATAAGGACTGGAGGGTGAATGGTGGCTATAGGGAAGGCAATGAGGTCTGGAGGGCGATTGGTGGCAATAGGGAAGGCAATAAGAACTGGAGGGTGATTGGCGGCTATAGGGAAGGCAACAGAGACTAGAGGACAATTGGTGGCTATAGAGAAGGCAATAAGGACTAGAGGATGATTGGTGGCTATAGGGAAGGCAATAAGGACTAGAGGATGATTGGTGGCTATAGAGAAGGCAATAAGGACTAGAAGACGATGGGGGCTATAGGGCAGGCAACAAGGACTAGAGGATGATCGGTGGCTTTAGGGATGGCAATAAGGACCGGAGGGTGATTGGTGGCTATAGGGAAGGCAATAAGGACTGGAGGGTGATTGGTGAATATAGGAAAGGCAATAAGGACTGGAGGGTGATTGGTGGCTATAGGGAAGGCAATAAGGACTGGACCGTGAATGGTAGCTATAGGGAGGGCAATAAGGACTAGAGGATGATTGGTGGCTATAGGGAAGGCAATAAGGACCGGAAGATGATTGGTGGCTATAGGGAAGGCAATAAGGACTGGAGGGTGATTGGTGGCTATAGCAAAGGCAATAAGGACTGAAGGATGTTTTTTGGCTATAGGGAAGGCAATAAAAACTGGAGGGTGATTGCTGACTATAGGGAAGGCAATAAGGACTGGAGGGTGATTGGTGGCTATAGCAAAGGCAATAAGGACTGAAGGATGTTTTTTGGCTATAGGGAAGGCAATAAAGACTGGAGGGTGATTGCTGACTATAGGGAAGGCAATAAGGACTGGAGGGTGATTGGTGGCTATAGTAAAGGCAATAAGGACTGAAGGATGTTTTTTGGCTATAGGGAAGGCAATAAAGACTGGAGGATGATTGGTGGCTATAGGGAAGGCAATAAGGACTGGAGGATGATTGGTGGGTATAGGGAAGGCAATAAGGACTGGAGGATGATTGGTGGCTATAGGGAAGGCAATAAGGATTTGAGGACGATTGGTGGCTATAGAGAAGGCAATACGGACTTGAGGACGATTGGTGGCTATAGGGAAGGCAATAAGGACTGGAGGGTGATTTGTGGCTATAGAGAAGGCAATAGGGACTAGAAGACGATGGGGGCTATAGGAAGGCAACAAGGACTAGAGGATGGTCGGTGGCTATAGGGATGGCAATAAGGACCAGAGGGTGATTGGTGGCTATGGGGAAGGCAATAAGGACTGGACCGTGAATGGTAGCTATAGGGAGGGCAATAAGGACTAGAGGATGATTGGTGGCTATAAGGAAGGCAATAAGGACTGGAGGATGATTGGTGGCTATAGGGAAGGCAATAAGGACTGGAGGGCAATTGATTGGTGGCTATAAGGAAGGCAATAAGGACTGGAGGGCAATTGATTGATAGCTATAGGGAAGGCAATAAGAACTGGATGATGATTGGTGGCTATAGGGAAGGCAATAAGGATTTGAGGATGATTGGTGGCTATAGAGAAGGCAATATGGACTGGAGGGTGATTGGTGGCTATAGGGAAGGCAACAAGGACTGGAGGGAGATTGGTGGCTATAGGGAAGGCAACAGAGACTAGAGGACGATTGGTGGCTATAGAGAAGGCAATAAGGACTTGAGGATGATTGTTGACTATAGGGAAGGCAATAAGGACTGGAGGGTGATTTGTGGCTATAGGGAAGGCAACAGAGACTAGAGGACGATTGGTGGCTATAGAGAAGGCAACAAGGACTGGAGGGAGATTGGTGGCTATAGGGAAGGCAACAGAGACTAGAGGACGATTGGTGGCTATAGAGAAGGCAATAAGGACTAGAGGATGATTGGTGGCTATAGGGAAGGCAATACGGACTGGAGGATGATTGGTGGCTATAGAGAAGGCAATAGGGACTAGAAGACGATGGGGGCTATAGGGAAGGAAACAAGGACTAGAGGATGGTCGGTGGCTATAGGGTTGGCAATAAGGACTGGAGGATGATTGGTGGCTATAGTGAAGGCAATAAGGACTGGAGGATGATTGGTGGCTATAGTGAAGGCAATAGGGACTGGAGGGTGATTGGTGGCTATAGAGAAGGCAATAAGGACTGGAGGATGATTGGTGGCTATAGGAAAGGCAATAAGGACTGGAGGGTGATTGGTGGCTATAGGAAAGGCAATAAGGACTGGAGGATGATTGGTGGCTATAGGGATGGCAATAAGGACCAGAGGATGATTGGTGGCTATAGGGAAGGCGATGAGGACTAGAGGATGATTGGTGGCTATGGGGAAGGCAATAAGGACTGGAGGGTGATTGGTGCCTATTGGGAAGGCAATAAGGACTGGAGGGTGATTGGTGCCTATTGGGAAGGCAATAAGGACTGGAGGGTGATTGGTGGCTATAGGGAAGGCAATAAGGACTGGAGGGTGATTGGTGGCTATAGGGAAGGCAATAAGGACTGGAGGATGATTGGCGGCTATAGTGAAGGCAATAAGGACTGGAGGATGATTGGCGGCTATAGTGAAGGCAATAGGGACTGGAGGGTGATTGGTGGCTATAGAGAAGGCAATAAGGACTGGAGGATGATTGGTGGCTATAGGAAAGGCAATAAGGACTGGAGGGTGATTGGTGGCTATAGGAAAGGCAATAAGGACTGGAGGATGATTGGTGGCTATAGGGATGGCAATAAGGACCAGAGGATGATTGGTGGCTATAGGGAAGGCGATGAGGACTAGAGGATGATTGGTGGCTATGGGGAAGGCAATAAGGACTGGAGGGTGATTGGTGCCTATTGGGAAGGCAATAAGGACTGGAGGGTGATTGGTGCCTATAGGGAAGGCAATAAGGACTGGAGGGTGATTGGTGGCTATAGTAAAGGCAATAAGGACTGGATGATGATTGGTGGCTATAGGGAAGGCAATAAGGACTGGAGGATGATTGGCGGCTATAGGGAAGGCAATACGGACTGGAGGATGATTGGTGGCTATAAAGAAGGCAATAAAGACTGGAGTGTGATTGGTGGCTATAGAGAAGGCAATAAGGACAGAAGGATGATTGGTGGCTATAGGAAAGGCAATAAGGACTGGAGGATGATTGGTGGCTATAGGAAAGGCAATAAGGACTGGAGGATGATTGGTGGCTATAGGGAAGGCAATAAGGACTGGAGGATGATTGGTGGCTATAGGAAAGGCAATAAGGACTGGAGGGTGATTGGTGGCTATAGGGAAGGCAATAAGGACAGAAGGATGATTGGTGACTATAGAGAAGGCAATAAGGACAGAAGGATGATTGGTGGCTATAGGAAAGGCAATAAGGACTGGAGGATGATTGGTGGCTATAGGAAAGGCAATAAGGACTGGAGGATGATTGGTGGCTATAGGGAAGGCAATAAGGACAGAAGGATGATTGGTGACTATAGAGAAGGCAATAAGGACAGAAGGATGATTGGTGGCTATAGGAAAGGCAATAAGGACTGGAGGATGATTGGTGGCTATAGGGAAGGCAGTAAGGACAGATGGATGATTGGTGACTATAGGGAAGGCAATAAGGACTGGAGGGTGATTGGTGGCTATAGAGAAGGCAATAAGGACTGGAGGGTGATTGGTGGCTATAGTAAAGGCAATAAGGACTGGAGGATGATTGGTGGCTACAGGGAAGGCAATAAGGACTGGAGGGTGATTGGTGGCTATAGAGAAGGCAATAAGGACTGGAGGGTGATTGGTGGCTATAGTAAAGGCAATAAGGACTGGAGGATGATTGGTGGCTACAGGGAAGGCAATAAGGACTGGAGGGTGATTGGTGGCTATAGGGAAGGCAATAAGGACTGGAGGGTGATTGGTGGCTATAGGGAAGGCAATAAGGACTGGAGGGTGATTGGTGGCTATAGGGAAGGCAATAAGGACTGGAGGGTGATTGGTGGATATAGGGAAGGCAATAAGGACTGGAGGGTGATTGGTGGCTATAGGGAAGGCAATAAGGACTGGAGGGTGATTGGTGGCTATAGGGAAGGCAATAAGGACTGGAGGGTGATTGGTGGCTATAGGGAAGGCAATAAGGACTGGAGGGTGATTGGTGGCTATAGGGAAGGCAATAAGGACTGGAGGGTGATTGGTGGCTATAGGGAAGGCAATAAGGACTGGAGGGTGATTGGTGGCTATAGGGAAGGCAATAAGGACTGGAGGGTGATTGGTGGCTATAGGGAAGGCAATAAGGACTGGAGGGTGATTGGTGGCTATAGGGAAGGCAATAAGGACTGGAGGGCGATTGGTGGCTATAGGGAAGGCAATAAGGATGGGAGGGCGATCGATTGAGACCTTTAAATATGTGAAAGGATTCAATAAGGTTGAGGAGGGAAGTGTTTTTATAAAGAAACTTAGTGATAGAGGGACCGAGGAAGGGTTTGTGAGATCAGGCGACCTGTGGGGTTTCACACAGCGGGGGGGGGGGGGGGGGGGGGAGTGGGGGTTTGGGGGCAAAGACCAAAACCGAGGATAGTCCAAATCCTGGGTTTTGATCCACTTGAATGTGGTTCTACACCGGTTTTCAAAAATAGCTTTAGCAGGGTGCATGCCCATGCCAGGCATGTGTGGACAGCTGGTGCGGGCACGCACAATGTTAGAGGGCAGCGGGGATGCAGCCAGCGAACTCGAGTCCGCTCCTCCGAGCTCGGCTAGACTCAGCTTAGATGATCCTTAGGTGAGTAGACCTGAGTGGATCTGAGTGCGCTGATAGGACAGGAGGCCGAGCATGCGCTGTAGGATCAGGGAAAGGTGAGTTAGTTCGGGCGATAGGGGGTTTTTCACACAGCCAAGGACAAAAAACCCAGGATAGTCAAAATCCTAGGTTTTGGTCCACTTTAAGGAGTTACTATATTGGACTTTCTTTGTATAGGCTTCTTAATAAATTGCATTGCTTGTGCAAACACAAGTTAAGACGTAGCAATGTCTATTTAAACTGTTAGGGATGGGGCATACATTATCATTTGTTTTAAATTCGGTTCTAGCAAGACCAATCTGTATTGGCAATGTTTGGGTCGAGTTTTGCCATGACCTGAATCTGTGGTTCATTTCGAATTATAAGTGTCTTAAAGCGGACCTTCACCTTGAATTAGACCCTATCTTGTATGTTTCCCACACCCTGTACATACAGATTGGCCACATTAAAAATCATCCTACCTGCACCTATTGCGTTTTCTGAGTCTTTTAACATCCAAGATGGAGTCTCAGGCTGTCTGCAGACAGGAAGCGTCTTCTGACTGTGCCACTCTGCATTCTGGGATTGCTGTCCTTTACCCGACCCCAGCTCTGCTCTGTCTGAGCAAAGCACAGCTATAACCCCGCCCCTCTCCTCTCCTCAGTATGTGATGCTTCTGAGGCAAGATGGAGGCCCCCGTATCAAAAGAGTTCAGGGGTTCGTACTTACAATTGGTGATTAGTTTCAGGTTGTCTGCTTCCTATATCCCAGGGTGTGAAACCAGTATTCCGTCAGCAGTCTCCATATATATAGTCTGGTGGCAAGTCCCCAATTGTAAGTACAAACCCCTTTTATGCATTACAAGAATGTGTATCGTGAAGTGAATCAAAAAACACAATATAACTCCGCACCACTATTTGTATTGAGGTGTGCCGGTTATATACAGTTCCCAACCTCAAAAGGTATGAGGAAGTGATTCAGGGGAATCACGCTACGCGTCGCCTTTCGCTTGTCCGGACCCCCAGCAGCATAGCTCTGGAGATTGGGTGAAGTACCTTATCATATATCACTTTTAGTCCCTTTGGGTAGTCATCACGACACTTTAGTTATGTCAGCATTTGGGAGATAAGGGTTGCTCGGCACTTGGCACTTTATTTAGTTGTATTTTGGATAATAATATTGTAAGTATTTATTTATTTATTTATCTATTTATATATTTACCAACAAGCACAGTTTTGCACAGAGTACACTATAGCACATAGGGTTGAGATAAATTTATTTTGTATTCACAGTTATTATCTTGTATCTTTAGGGACCTGATATAAATGGCTAATATAATAGAGCGTTACATAATTATCCAGGGGGTCTGATGTTTTTTAATTGTTTTTTAATGCAATAAGTGTGACCTAGCATTGTAATAATACCCGTGTATAAATAAAGGGTTTTTATCAATTTCTATACTTCTTGGTTTGTGCGGTTGTACTATACAGGTATATTGTGGGGGTGTTCTGGGTTACCCCACCTTTGTGGAACGGTATCGTGAAGTGAATGTCAATGTAATCAATTGATAAACCCCACCAGGATCCCCAGCACACTGAGGATGCCCCCAAAGGGGCGAAACGTGTCTGTGCTGAATCACTTGCTGCAAGCAGGGCATTAAGCTTGTATTGGACTACTTGCTACAAACGGGGTATCTAACTTGAAATAGTAACCCAAGTTTTGGGGGAATGCTAACCAGGAACTTGTAACTGAAGGTTTATTGTCATTGTCATTATATGTTGTACCATATATGTACAGATTATACACTTGATATTTCCGCTGCACCGGTAAAAATCAGTCAAAGTAGTGTAACGGTGTGCGGACCAATGGTTAGGCTATGTCGACCATATAAAAACTAAGGCCCTTATTTATCAAGGGATAGCGCCAGGTAGTGTCTCACTAGCGCCAGGTATCGCCAGCTATCGGCCACTACCGACTCCAGAACGCCAGGCGGCGGACACAATCACACATTTATCATGCTAAATGAGGCTAACGCCGGCGAGAGCGTCAGCTAGCGCGGGATTCATCATGTAGCGGACTGCAACGAACAGCGCCGCTGCTAATCCCATCACAGCGCCAGGTATGACCTCTCGCTACCTGGCGCTCTCCAATGCATTTCAATGGAGCAATCTTTAAATCTTCATATTTAATTGTTATTAATGTTTTTGTTTTTTTTTTTAAATGTCAAAAATTCTGTGACCACTTCGGCAATGTTAGATATTTTTTTTAAGGTAAAAAAAATAAAAAAAAAAAATTTGTGCAGAATTGATATTATTGGTCTGATATTAATGTATTCAGATTACAAAATGTTTAGAAAAACTTGTTTAATTTTTTAATAAAAAAATATGGATGTTTGGGGGTTAAAAAACTACTTTTAAGCCATCGCCGCCAGCTCGCTGGGGTTTAAACAAGCTTTTCACAGCGTGACAATTTTTTGAGCGTGATTTGTTAATGAATATGCTGGGAGCCGTTCGCTATGACCATTCGCTGTCAGGCGCACCCATACAGCGCGGAACTTGTCAAACAGCGCCTCCTAACCCCGTATTCAACATTACTGCACACCGACTGAGTCGCTGTCAACAACCGAACAACGGACAAGCACAGCGAATACTAGCGGGCGCTGTGAAAATCACGCTACTGGCGCTCATCTGTCGCTACCTGGCGCTATTACTGAATCGGCCTCCCCGAGGGGATGGTGCTAAGATTCCCCACAACCACACCATAAGTAAATATCCGCACCACCATAGTATTAACAAAAACCATATAAAACTTTTATTTACATTGGGCAAACAAACAAGACACAGTTAAAACTTAATTAAAAAACACTTAATTATGCCGACACTACATATCACATAGGACGCTGCACCATTACAATTTATCCAAACACAATCAAAAAGAGGCCATGTCCCCCCCAATAATTATACAATACCATACACCTATTCACAAAAAGTGCCAAGGGCCAGTGCAAAATATATAATTAGGTAGACCAATATATCATAAACAATAATTCATATCAATAAATAAATAAATAATATTAACCAAATAACCTCAATCCATAAATTCTTAATGCCCCACATAAATGATCAATTACTAAAGTGCCTGTGCTAGTGCTTTAATGGAGCTTTCCCTTTAAATTTCCCCTTTGTGCAGAGCAGAACCCAGAGGGGTGCCCAGCCATACAAACATCAATTAATGGTATCCGTGCATTACCAGTGCAAAGTAATGAGAATGCAGTGTCCCGCCTCCCACGCGATCCGTGACTTCATCAGGGCAAGTGTCCTACGGCTCAAATATATTCAAATGTGTAAGGCTGTATATATTGTTCCTCTCCCCACTTGCCTGAAATACTATGGTGGTGCGGATATTTACTTACGGAGGCTGATTCATTACTAGCGCCAGGTATTGCCAGATGAGCGTCTGTATAGTGCGTATAGAGTCTGTATAGAGCGACCGCTAGTATACGCTGTGATCGGCTATCGGACGCTGTAACAGATTGCATCAGTCGCTGTAGTGACCTGGCCAGCATTGATGAATGAGATGTATTTTGGGTGCTCTAACACCGGTACAGCGCTGCAGGGAGCGAGACGTAGCGCCAGCTCAGTGCGACCGACTCTCAGCGACTCACACCATATTCAACAAAAAATCAGACTCACACAGTGTCGGCGCTCTAAATTTGTTTGCTGTGGCATAGAGCGCCAGACGATGCGTGATTAAAGTCAGTTTTTGAACACATATCCACCAGTAACAAAGTAAAAACACATGGAATGACATTGTTATAACACTGTGACATTAACAATTCAGACCTGTAATGACAATTCTGCATAAAAATATAAAAAATCTAAAAAGTTTTCAAAAAAATTTCTAGGTCAGGAGAGGTCACACAATGATTTGAGAGAAAAAAAAAATTAAAGACAAAAACCCTGTTTAAAGTGAACCAACACCCAGGGGGGATCAGATCCCTCCCCGCGGGGCATCCGAAATCGGGATGTCCCGCTGTGTGAAACCCCCCAGGAAGCCCACAATCCTACCTTTTCCACGTTCCAGCGGCGCATGCGCGTCTGCCACCCCTGCCTCACGCGTGTCCCTCTAGCAGCGTTTGTGAATGGCCGGCGCGGGTGCGCTCCCTGTAAGAGGGATGCGCGGGAGGCGGCGGCGGACGCGCTCTGCATGTCCGGCGCTGCCTCTTGCTTGTCCGCCGGCGGGGATTGGCTGCAGCGGTCACGTGGGAGCGGGATAGAGGTGAGTTTTCGGGGCTTTCTGGGGGGTTTCACACAGCGGGGCACCACCGATCGGGGTGCCCCACCGAAGTGAACCAAAACCCAGGATAGTCAAAATCCTGGGTGTTGGTCCACTTTAAACGGAAGAAAAGGAACATTTATTGAAATGTATGGGAGAGCGACAGGTAGCGAAAGGTAATACCTGGCGCTCTGAAAGCCAGATATGCTGAGCCGCCTGTAATAATACATGTGACGCTACATGGTGCTGTTAGATTCGCTCACCAGATTCGCTTTCATAAATGTGGTATTGCCTACAGTGCCCGGCGTTCACCAGAAGCTGCCTGCCTCTACGAGGCGCTACCTGGCGCTATCCTTTGATGACCCCCATGGTGTGGTTGTGGGGAATCTAAGGGCCACCCCCACTTAGTTTTGCTATATATGTACATATGTTTCAATTACAACAAATAAATTACACTGATTGAATTCACAAATTAGTCCAAAAAGAGGAGTAGAAGACACAGGTGCCACCTCCCAGAACCTGCGCACATCCGAGACACAGAGAAAAGCACCTAAAAACTTCCCCCACATAACCCTTTTCATGAAATGATGCTGAAGGTCCAGTTTAAGAAGAGAAAGCACTTAGCACTGATATAGGTAAGTAGGCAATTATTAGGGTTTAAAAATGCTAAACTAGAGATATTCTAAGCATATCGAACCCCCCTCCGAACACTTTCTACCAAGCCGGCTAATTGGTGTCATTGAAGGCTGAGAGGAGCTGACCTTGGTGCTGAAACTCTCCTTGTTTCCAGCGGGGGAATGAACGCGGCTCTAATCATTTCCTTCTAAAAGAAAGTGTAAAAAAGTTTTGCTATTCATCCAAAGTTGTTAAAAACTTTCTCTACTTCTTTATGAAGCATTTCTTGAGACATTATTCGTGAGGGAGACAGAAACTCTCATCGGTAATTTCTGCATCATTTCAAGTCAGTCTCCTCCGGAATATGAAAAATCGCAGGATCCTCTGGAAAAGTTTTAAATTAAATCCACAAACTTGTCAATCATATGAATGATTATTTTTATTCCTAGCGCCGTTCTTTTGAGACAGACTTGGACATGCCACGCCGCTGCATGGCAAGTCCTCTGCTGGCTCGTCCTGTTTAACATTAAAGTGGACCAACACCCAGGATTTTCACTATCCGGGGTTTTGGTCCACTTCGGTGGGGCGCCCCGCTGTGTGAAACCCACCAGAACACCCGGAAACACTCACCTCACCCCGCTCCTACGCGGGCGCTCGTCCAATCAGAGCGCTCAGAGCCGCTGTGGTATGCACGTACAAGCGGCGTCCAACCACAGCTGCTCTGAGCGCTGGAGGCCGCGTCTCACGCTTCCCTCTAACAGGGAGCGCGCCCATTCACAAACGGGTGCGCGCCCTGCTAGAGGGAAGCGCGAGACGCGGCCGCAGTTCGCGCATGCGCCGTTGGAACGGGGTTAAGGTAAGGTTTCTGGGCTTCCTGGGGGGTTTCACACAGCGGGACATCCCGATTTCGGATGCCCCGCGGGGAGGGATCTGATCGGCCCGGGAATCTTATAGATTCCCGGGCCGATCCCCCCTGGGTGTTGGTCCACTTTAAAGTGGACCGAAACCCAACTCAGGCAGACCTTGAGTATATAGAAGTTCAGGGTCGCCATTCCCCAGGGCATCCCAATTTGGGAGCTGTATAAAACCCATCAAATATCCAGTAAAACCTACCTGACCCCCGATCCAATGGCGCATGCACGGGCTGCGCTCGACTAGGCTATACCTTCGGTCCACGTTAAAGGAGGGCAAAAGATGAACCGGACAGGGGTCTATCCAGCTCAGAAGCCCCCTGGGCAGATAGTCCCTGGTATTGGCAATCCCAAATGCCGAATACCAGGGAAGTCTATAGGAGGACCATTTATTTCCCCTTTTTGCAATGGGCAGGCTGATTCATTACTAACGGCAGGCAGCGACAGATGAGCGTCTATAGAGCAGATTTCAGAGCGCCCGCTAGTAGTCGCTGTGCTCGGCCATGAATCATTGTTTCAGAGCGTCTCAGTCGCTGTCCGGCTATGATGAATATGATATGTGAGTCGCTATACTACACTGTATGTGAGCGAACCATAACGACAGCTCAGTGCGACTGACTCACACCACATTCATCAATAAAACAGCCACAAACATCGCCATCACTGAAAATCAGGTAGTTGTAGCCCATAGCGCCAGAGGCTGTGTGATTAAAGTCTGTTTATGAACATTTATCCACTAGTAACAAAGCGAAAACATATGGAATGACATTGTTATAACATTTTAAGATGAACACTTTAATACCAGACATGTAAGGACAATTCTGCATAAAAATATTAATAATCCAAAAAGTTTTTAACAATGTCATTTTCTTGCCAAGAATACATGTCAGAAGGTTTGTGTTTTTTTTTTAGGTAAAAAAAAAAATTGGGATCAGGAAAGGGATTTAAGGATCTTCCATAGAAATGTATTGGAGAGCGCCAGGTAGCGACAGGTAAGACGTGGCGCTCTGCAAGGCTGAACGCCAGGGCCGTACGCTGGGATAATGATGAATTGAAAGCTACATGGCATTGTTCCAGTCGCTCACCAGATTCGGCTTCATAAATGTGTAATTGAGTGCCGTGTCCAGCATTCACCTGACACTACCTGACACTACCTGGCGCTACCTGGCGCTGTACAGGCACTACCTGGTGCTATCTCTTCATGAATAGGGCCCCAAATCATGTGCTGCTCTCCACTTGTGCAAAGCCCTGTGCATTACCACCAGTGTGGGCCCAGTGTGGGTATACCAGCCTCTATACCCTAGCGCGCCATGCTAATGCTATTCTAATCTTACTAAATCTAGCGGGCTGGCCACCACCACCACCTGCCCCCCAACAGCCCCGGTCCGATTCTGCCTCTGGGGACCCCTTAACAGGCAGGCCCCCCCTCCGTATCCACCGGAGTGGGTGAGGATTAGGGAGCCCACCAGTCAAGGGTCCCACAGAGGCAGAATCACCCACAAAGTTCAGGTCCCCACTGATTTAATCATGGTTCGGGTCAAGTGTTTTGTTCAAAGTTTGGCCGAACTTGCGGAACCCAAAATTCTAAGGGTTCGCCCAACACTAATTATTACAGGAACTTACTGTAGCTACATGAAAGTTTACAAAAGCTGATACGCCTTCTTGTCTACATGGCCGGAGCCCGCATTTTCTTTTCAGATCGGCCTCGCAGAGCCACACAGAGAGTCATTCTAAGACACAATGTAAATAAACAATCAATGCTCACTTTTCCTTTAGCTCAGATAATTGCAGATGATGCTTCTCCAGAGTCTCCCGCCTGCACCAACATGGTCCTAATAAATCTGTCTTTAACACATCAATCAGTGACCGCTATTGATTTCTGTATGAATAAATCCCGCTAAGGTATTGCACGAGTGCCCGAGTAACACGCTGCTAGTTAGCTCAGGTCAGCTGGGTAACCGTATAGATTTCCTGCTGCTCCTCATCTGGACATTATTCAATATTACAAATAAATACGCAGACTGAGGAATACGTATATCATTCACAGGGTCTTAAATAGGAAATGACCAGAAAACCCAACAGGCAATCTTCAACCAACAGAAAAAAAGATTAACGTTCAATATAAAAATGTTTCCTCTTTACCTTACCTAGAATTAAAGTGGATCAAAACCCACCCGGTAGTCTATGAGACTCCAGGGCAGGCATACTTGCCCCCCCCCCCCAACCCCCCTGGGAGACTCCAATCGGGGGTGCCCCGCTGTGCGACTTCCAGGTCACCTGAAAACTCACCTTTGCTCTCGGTCCAGCAGCGAATGCGAGAGCAGCGGCCGCATCCCGCTATCCCTTCTGCAGGGCGTGTGCCTGCACCAGGCATTTGTGAATGGCTCCCTGTTAAAGGGTAGAAGGGGATGCGGCCGCCAGCGCGCTCGGATCCACTCGCATTAGACAAGCTCCTGGACAAAGGGGAGGGAGCGGATCCGAGCACACTGATTGGACGAGAGGGCTGTGCATGAGCCGTAGGACTGGGGAAGTGTACGTGAGATCAGGTGGCCTGGTAGGTTTCGCACAGCGGGGCATCCCTGATCGGGGTGCCGGGGTAGCGAAGACCAAAACCCAGGATATTCACATTAAATAGAAAATTATCAGTAAAAACCCAAACGGACAACCTTAAACCAACAAGAAAACACTGAAGTTCAATATAAACATGTTTCCTCTTTACCTTACCTAGAATTAAAGTGGACCACAACCCACCCGGGAGTCTATGAGACTCCAGGGCAGGCATACTTGCCCTCCCCTGGGGCAATTGGGGGTGCCCTGCTGTGTAAACCCCCCCCGGTCACCCAAAAACTCACCTTCGTTCCCAGGTCAAACGGTGCATGCGAGAGCAGTGGCCGCATCCCTGTTATCCCTTTAGCAGGACGTGTGTCTGCGACAGGCATTTGTGAATGGCCGGCGCGGGCACCCCGGGTGATGTGCCCGCCAGCGCGCTCAGATCCAGAATCAGCGCACTGATTGGATGAGGGGGCTGCGCATGCGCCATAGGACCTGAAGGGTAAGTGAGATTGGATGACCTGGGGGGTTTCACACAGCAGGACATCCCCCATCGGGGTGACCGGGGGGCAAAGGTCAAATCCCAGGATAGTCACTTGAAATAGAAAATGATCAGAAAACACAACAGGCAATCTTAAACCAACAGAAAAAAGACTAAAGTTCAATATAAACATGTTTCCACATTTACCTTACCTGGACTTAAAGTGGATCAAAACCCAACCCTGGAGTCTATGAGACTCCAGGACAGGCTTACTCCCTTCCCCTGGGACATCTTGAACAGTCCCCAGTGAAATCCCCCAGAGTGCCAGATATTCTTACCGTTCCCCCGAGCCCATGGTGCACATACGTATGGCGCCGGTATCAATTCTCAGGTGTGCGAAGCCCTGCCCGCTGCAACTGAATGGCAATGCGGGACCGCACACAGCCGAAAGGAGGAAGTGACGCCGCACATCACTCCTAAGTGTGGTTAGCTGCAGCCTGGGCTTGTGAAAAGGTGAGTGGATTTGGCTTTCTGGGGGGGGGGGTTACACAGTGGGGCACCCAAAACCGGGATGGGACAGAATTTGGTAATAGATGACTATTGTTAAATTAAGAAAAATAACATCCCAACGGGGTGGCTTGCTGACCCCCCCATGCCACACTTCATGCACCCTTCATGGGCAGGCGAGTGCAGAAGTGGCCTGAAGTGGCCTGGGGCCCCCACAGCATAGGGACTGGAAATACAGTAGCTAGGGCCAGGGGCTGGCCATTGAGGCCTTTGAGCTGCGGGATTACCAGCCTCTATGCATAGTGTGCCAGGATGGTAAGCTTTAGAGGTGGGAGCAGGATTTTTTTTCTCTGGGCCCTTAAAGTGGACCAACACCCTCCATGATCGGCCCGGGAATCTATAAGATTCCCGGGCTGATCCGATTCCTCCCTGCGGGGCATCCAACATTGGGATGCCCCACTGTGTGAAACCCCCCCAGGACGCCCTATTCACCTTACCTGCATTATGATCCAACGGCGCATGCACGGGCACCGGGCGCATCTCGCACTCCTCTCTAGCAGGGTGCGTGCCCACGCCTGACATTTGTAAATGGCCGGTGCAGGCGCGCTCCCTGTTAGAGGGAAGCGCAAGATGCGGCCTCCAGCGTGCTCTGAGCTGCTGTGGTTGGACGCCGCTTGGACGCGCATACCACAGCGGCTCTGAGCGCACTCTGAGTGCGCTGATTGGACAAGGGTTCCCGCACGCACCATAGGAGCGGGGTGAGGTGAGTTTTGTTGGGCTTTCTGGGCGGTTTCCGATCGGGGTGCCCCGCGGAAGTGGACCAAAACCCAGGATAGTGAAAATCCCAGGGGGAATTTATAAGATTCCCGGGCCGATCAGATCCCTCCCCGCGGGGCATCCGAAATCGGGAACCCAGGAAGCCCAGAAACCTTACCTTACCCCCGTTCCAACGGCGCATGCGCAGGCCGTGTCTCGCGCTTCCCTCTAGCAGGGCGCGTGTTTGTGAATGGCCGGCGCGGGCGCACTCCCTGTTAGAGGGAAGCGCGAGACGCGGCCTCCAGCGCTCAGAGCCGCTGTGGTTGGACACCGCTTGTACGTGCATACCACAGCGGCTGTGAGCGCTCTGATTGGACGAGCGCCCGCGTAGGAGCGGGGTGAGGTGAGTGTTTCCGGGCGTTCTGGGGGGTTTCACACAGCGGGGCACCCCCGATCGGGGTGCCCCACCGAAGTGGACCAAAACCCAGGATAGTGAAAATCCTGGGTCTTGGTCCACTTTAAGCCCTGGGTGGAGGCGATACAAGTTTTTCAAACATTTTTAAAATGTAAAAAAAGAATAAATAAAAACAAACACGCCCAGCAGGTGGGGAACATGCTCCAGGTGCAGCAGGTCAGGAGGGCGCCAAAGGTGGGCCTGAGCCCAGATGGCACAAATAGCAGTACAGTGCGAGCCCTCAGAGAGCAGGGGGCTGATTGGCTGATTGGCATGTGTGATGCAGCCTAATCTATAACTCTCAATCAGTGAAGGGAAGAGGAGAGGTGGGGAGCTTCTATGACTGCACTGGCCCAGCATCACATTGTGTGTGAGCGAGCCTTTATTTCTCCCCTCCGGATGCAACCCCCCCCCTATTTGGCTGTAACTGCTTAACAGGGTCCCTGACAGCAAGGACCGGCATTAGATGGGACCAAACCTCGCATTCTGCAAAGCTAAGTTGGGGTCTCAGAGCCAAGTTCCCACTCACTGTTGAGCCATTCATAGTTGTAGCTCAGGGGTTAATTTTAGGCAAAGCCTCATCACCAGAAATTTTCGGTGCCACAGGGTAGATAATGTACTCACATGGTGTTTGGTGAGGGGTGAGGAGTGGGGCTGGGTGACAGGAGAGCTTCATGATGGCCATGCTGTGTGTAAGGATGAATAGCAGGTTCCCTGCAGCTCCCCCCCCCCCCCATACCAGGCTCAGTGGGCAGTATCAGTAGCTCTGGCTGTGTGAGAAAAAAATCCCAGGGTAGAGCTTCTTCTGCTGTATCTTCCTCCGTACAGCTCTAGAAATGGAAGCTCAGACTCGGCCAGCAACACCAGCACATTAGCAGTTACTCCAACTGCTCTAAAAGTGCACTGGGCAGCACAGTGCAATACATCTCAGGTTTTAATTGTATGTGTGTGTTTTATGATGTCTAAGTTTGTGGTGAGTAATGTGTGTATGTGTGGTAAAGAGAACCACCAGCAGGATTTTTAACAATCCCCCCCAAGCGGGGCATCTCTGCCATAGCAGGTCTTAGATTCTCCTCTATCATGCAACTGTTTCTGGCTGCCACAAGGACAAGGTAATGATTTGTATCCCTATTCTCGTAAATAGACCTTGTGTGGGCATCCTTTTGAATCTTTGCCCTGGTCCAGCTACACCTCCTCCAGTAGCTGCAATTTTGAGCTTGACGTCTGGCCAATTTCCAGATTACCGGCTGACATGACCAGCCTGCTGTCCGCATCCCCAGTTTTCCTGTAGTTTGGGAAGCGATCCCACCATCAGCCTTTATAAATGGCTGAGCACAGGAGCGTACCACAGCTACAGGGAAGGGGGAGCTGCTGGGAAACGTAAGGTTACCAGCAACCCCGATTTTGGATGCTATGGGAGCAGGCTAGCGTTTGGCCACAGATTCTCTTAGGCCCTTATTTATGAAGGAATAGCGACAGGTAGCGACTGGTGAGCGGCCGGTAATGACGGGCCCCGCCACGAGAACGCCGGCTCCCCACCACAATCACACATTTATCAAGCCAATCCAGCTTAGCGCCATATAGCGACTCATTCATCATTATTCCAGCCTCAGCCCACAGCGCCAGCGTCCGACCTTGAACAGCGACAGGTATGACCTCTCGCTACCTGGTGCTCTCCAATGCATTTCAATGGAACAATCTTTAAATATTAATAATTAATTGTTATTAATGTTTTTTTTTTTTTTTAAATGTGAAAAATTCTGTGACCACTTCTGCAATGTTAGATCATTTTTTTAAGGGAAAAAAAATAAAAAAAATTGTACAGAATTGATATTACAGGTCTGATATTAAGGTATTCATATTTCTAAATTATTTTAAAAACTTGTTTTTTTTTGGTTTCCAAAATTATGGTGTTTTGGGGGTTAAAAAACTACTTTTAATCCATCGCCGCCAGCGCTCTGGGGTTTAAACATGCATTTCACAGCGCGATAATTTTTTGAGCGTGATTTTTTAATGAATATGGTGGGAGCCGGTCGCTAGGGCCAGTTGCTATCATGCGCTCCCATACAGCGCGGAACCTGTCAAATAGCGACTCCTCACCCAATATTCAACATTACGGCAAACCGACTGAGTTGCTATCAACTACCGAACAACGGCCAAGCACAGCGACTACTAGCGGGCGCTCTGAAAATGCCGCTACAGTCGCTCAACTGTCGCTACCTGCCGCTATTAATGAATCGGCCTCCCCGACTTCAGGACCATGCTTCTTGGCTTTTGAGCCACTTTAAAGCTATTAAAAAAACATCCCTAATCAAAGAAGGGCTGTTTGTTTGCCTCTTGATCTTCAGAAAGGAAGGTTTAGGACCCGATCGTGGAGCACGAGGAGCTAAGACTACAAGATCATTTTTGAAAAAAGTGCCAGGGAAAGTACAGGAGAGGTCAAATCACACTCATATGTATATAAATTTATAAATAAGCAGAGAACACTTATTATAATCAGTCTCAATAAGAAGTAGTATTTAATATCTAATATATCGGGCTACCAAACAATGAATGGCAAGGTGAACAATTTTACACCAAACAATCTCTATGCAAAACTTTAGGTATGTCTATTTGGCAGGGGGCTACTCACCAAACGACCTCTTTTAATAAAAAATAACATCATGGACTCTATTGGTGTCCATCCAATTTCAGCACACTTCATGCATTCCAAGTCTTGTAATCAATGAATGATGGGCACAGCTCTTGGTCAACTGGCTCGCGGGGTCTGCTCTCTTTTTGGCCAGGAAAACATTGTATTTAATTGAAAGTAGGCTGCCATCTGTTTATCTCTGGAAAAAAAAGAGGATTTCATTGCCATTTTTATAACTAGCCAACCTCTGACAAGCAGCTTAATGCCATCCTTCTTGGATAATTAGGGGGATGCATAATTATAAGCCCATGATATCGGGTCATGCAGAATTACAATAATTGTGCATAGAATGTTATTTCAAGATTACGAAGCCCTTTGCAAGGTCTCGGGTTTAATGGTCACAGTATATATATATATATATATATATATATATATATATATATATACATATAATGTGTAGCAACCGTTAACCAACACATCCCAGCTCAGATATCACACAAAGAAGCCATTGAAAAGCACTTAAGATTTCAAGATAGAACAATACAACCAGTGCAACAAGCTGAATTTTAAAGGAAAGTGCATTTATAGATATAATTGCAAAGCCATAGGCCTGCAAAAATCCCCAATAAGTAGATCGATGGGTGCTTGTCCACCAATGCAAAAGACCCACAGGGGACGCACACCAACATCAAAAGTAAATCAAATTTCATTCACAATTATAACAATAATGTAACACACAAACAGATTAAAATTCTTAAAAAAACATATTGACAACACAACCAAATAAAGTGAGGTGCAGGCAAGGGGAGAACACTCAGTAATCAATTGATCAGAACTCAGTTCTTTATAAGGGATAATAAGTAGTCAGTAAATTGAACCAGGATTCTCTAAAAAAAAGTGTTGTTAAATAATGTATCTACCATGATTAATGTACAATATATATATATATATATATATATATATATATATATATATATATATATATATATCATATATAACATCTCATAAGTATCCTTTTCAGTGACTATATACAGTGACTGACGGTTTTTCACCTACCTCTGCTGGAAGTTTGTTCCCAGCATCTACTACTCTTTCTGTAACATAATATTTTCTAACATTGCTCCTGATCTTCCCTCCAACCAGCTTCAAGTTTCTTCTTACAAACACTTCCCTCCTGAACCTTATTCCCTCCTGTCACATATATAAAGGTCTCCATGTCCTCTCTCCCTTCTTTCCTCCAGACTGTACAGATTAAGTTCTGTAAGATTATCCTGATAAGTTTTACATTTAAGTCTTTCCACCATTTTTGTTGCCGGCCTTTGGACCCGTTCTATTTGAATGATGTCTTTTTGCAGGTAAGGTCTCCAGAACTGCACACAGTATTTTAGCTGTGGCCTCACCAGGGCTCTATACAGCGGCATCACAACCTCCCTCTTCCTACTGGTGATGCCTCGAGCTATGCAGCCGAGCATCCTGCTTGCTTTTCTCACTGCCTGGCTGCACTGTCCAATCATCTTGCAGCTTTCAGTAATCAGTGTCCCTAAATCTCTTTCCTCCGAGGTCCTGGATAACACAGTGCTGCCCATACGGTGCTCAAAACAGGGATTCCTTCTACCCAAGTGCAGGATTTTACTGCCAGCTACACAGGAGACAATCTATAGAGAGTCTTTCCAATCCCACAGTGCAATGCACACATTGCATTGCACTGTAAGATCTTTGGATTACAACAAAAGGCTCATGACTGCTTTAGAAAGTATCACAGCTAATTACAATAGAAACAATTAAGGTAACTGAATTGCTATTTGGCTTAAATAATGTAACACAATGTAACTCTCAGCAGGGAGCGGACAGGCTTTTCAGAATAGCTCATTGTGTTTGTTACAGACACAGCAGGCAGGAAAGATAGCCCATCCCAAGATTTTATCATCACATCTCAATATATGGCTCCTTAATCTTTGTGGCCCCTATAGCTGCAAAAAAAAGACCTTGTAAGCAGAAGGAAGGATTTCCGTTTGGCCTCCTCTTGTCAGTTTGTCCTCTTTCCCTGTCTCATCCTAATCTTCTGTTAGCTCCTGGTAAAGTTCATATTTGCTGCTTTGGATCCCAGTGGATGGGCTTACTGTTCCCGGCTCCTCTATTTTCATGTCACCCGTCCATTTAACCTTGTCACAGCAATCAATGAGGCTTTATTGTACATTCTAAAGATTGCATTTCCATCCATGTCTGGCCTCAATCGATGGTAACAATGAATCCTAATCCCCAAACCATCTGAGGGCATAGAGAAAATAGGTGGGAACTACCCTAATAAATAATGAGGTGCAGATCCGCTCTGGCTAAATAATAATTAGGAAAAAGCAATGGCTGAAGAAGAACTACAGTCTAGACGTTCCAAAGCAGAAAGGCCACAACACAAAAATAAAAGATGGAATACACATAAGTGATGCAGTATAAGTGATGCAGTATAAGTGATGCAGTATAAGTGATAAGTATAAGTGATGCAGTGTAACTGATAAGTATAAATGATAAGTATAAGTGATAAGTATACGTGATGCAGTATAAGTGATAAGTATAAGTGATAAGTATAAGTGATGCAGTATAAGTGATGCAGTATAAGTGATGCAGTATAAGTGATGCAGTATAAGTGATAAGTATAAGTGATAAGTATAAGTGATGCAGTATAAGTGATGCAGTATAAGTGATAAGTATAAGTGATGCAGTATAAGTGATGCAGTGTAACTGATAAGTATAAATGATAAGTATAAGTGATAAGTATAAGTGATGCAGTATAAGTGATGCAGTATAAGTGATGCAGTGTAACTGATAAGTATAAATGATAAGTATAAATGATAAGTATAAGTGATAAGTATAAGTGATAAGTATAAGTGATAAGTATAAGTGATAAGTATAAGTGATAAGTATAAGTGATAAGTATAAGTGATAAGTATAAGTGATAAGTATAAGTGATGCAGTATAAGTGATGCATTATAAGTGATAAGTATAATTTCCCATCTAAAAATTAATGACCTATTGGACCCAAAACAGCACGGCTTTACTGAGGGCAGATCATGTGACCAATCTTATTGATTTCTTTGACAATGTCACTAAAGTGTTAGATGAAGGTGGTGCTGTGGATATCGCCTATCTGGATTTTAGCAAAGCCTTTGACACTGTACCACATAAGGAGCTCATAGATAAGTTATTGAAGGTAGGACTCAATCCCTGGATAGTTCAGTGGATTTCCACTTGGCTGAGGGATCGGTATTAGAGCGTTGTTGTAAATGGTGTGCAATCTGAACAAAGGCGAGTTACAAGTGGTGTGCCGCAAGGCTCTGTCCTGGGCCCCATTCTTTTTAATAATTTGTAAGTGACATAGGAGAAGGCTTGGTAGGAAAAGTTTGTCTGTTTGCTGATGATACAAAGGTTAGTAATAGGGTGGATATTCCTGGAGGTGTCTGCAACATAGAAAATGATTTAGCTTTACTGGATAAATGGCCTAAACTGTGCAAACTAGAGTTTAATGTCTCTAAATGTAAAATCCTGCACTTGGGTAGAAGGAATCCCGGCTCTGAGCACCGTATGGGCAGGACTGTGTTATCCAGGACCTCGGAGGAGAGAGATTTAGGGGGACTGATTACTGATAGCTGCAAGATGATTGGACAGTGTAGCCAGGCAGTGGGAAAAGCAAGCAGGATGCTCGGCTGCATAGCTCGAGGCATCACCAGTAGGAAGAGGGAGGCTGTGATGCCACTGTATAGAGCCCTGGTGAGGCCACAGCTAGAATACTGTGTGCAGTTCTGGAGACCTCCCCTGCAAAAAGACATTATTCAAATAGAACGTGTCCAAAGGCCGGCAACAAAAATGGTGGAAGGACTTAAACTTAAAACTTATCAGGAGAGACTTAAAGAACTTAATTTGTACAGTCTGGAGGAAAGAAGGGAGAGGGGGGACATGATGGAGACCTTTATATATGTGACAGGAGGGAATAAGGTTCAGGAGGGAAGTGTTTTTAAGAAGAAACTTAATGATTAGGGATGAGCGAATCAATCCGGACGAACCCGGATTCGATCCGAATTTCATGAAAAATTCGATTCGGATCGAATCCGAATTTCCCCGCGCTTCGAGCGCTCGAAGTTTTCCTTTAACATCCATTCATTTACATTACAGGCATACTAAGATGGCGGACGGGACATGTCCAGACATCTACCCCGCAGCAGTGCAAGCTGGGGCAGTCACATGCAGCCTATCAGCAGCCAGCAAGCCCGGTGACGTCACAGCGCTATTTAAGTCGGCGGACATCTTGCTTTTCCTCATTTCTCATTCGTGAGAGACAGGACGCTGCTGTAGTGAGGGAGAGACAGAGAGCCAGGGACAGACAGGGACAGGCTGGAGACAGGCTGGAGACAGGCAGGAGACAGGCAGGAGACAGGCAGGAGACAGACAGAAAGTCAGCGAAAAGCAGGGAAAGTTAGGAAAAATCGGAGGCAGTCACAGGGAGATTTTTTTTTTTTTTTCATCCAGCCTGAGTGTTACTGGCTGGCTGACTGGCTTTGTTAGCGTTTTCAGGCTGCTTATACACTTACTGTGCATATATACTGAACTGATCTCAAGTCTGCTGTGAGGCATCCCATTCTGTGACTACACAAGCCTCTATTTAATACTATAACCCTTTGCACTTATTCTAATAGAAATTTGGCCTGATAAACACACTCGCTGTGCATAGTATTACTGCTCACAGGTGCACTCCTGTTGGGGCATCCCATTCTGTGACTACACCAGCCTCTATTTACTGCTATAACCCTTTGCACTTATTCTAATAGAAATTTGGCCTGATAAACACACTTTTGCTGTGCATAGTATTACTGCTCACAGGTGCACTCCTGCTTGTTGGGGCATCCCATTCTGTGACTACATCAGCCTCTATTTACTGCTATAACCCTTTGCACTTATTCTAATAGAAATTTGGCCTGATAAACACACTTTTGCTGTGCATAGTATTACTGCTCACAGGTGCACTCCTGCCTGTTGGGGCATCCCATTCTGTGACTACACCAGCCTCTATTTACTGCTATAACCCTTTGCACTTATTCTAATAGAAATTTGGCCTGATAAACACACTTGCTGTGCATAGTATTACTGCTCACAGGTGCACTCCTGTTGGGGCATCCCATTCTGTGACTACACCAGCCTCTATTTACTGCTATAACCCTTTGCACTTATTCTAATAGAAATTTGGCCTGATAAACACACTTTTGCTGTGCATAGTATTACTGCTCACAGGTGCACTCCTGCCTGTTGGGGCATCCCATTCTGTGACTACACAAGCCTCTAGTTAATACCATAACCATTTGCACTTATTCTAATAGAAATTTGGCCTGATAAAGACACTTTTGCTGTGCATAGTAGTACTGCTGCCAGGTGCACTGCTGGCTGTTGGGGCATCCCATTCTGTGACTACACAAGCCTCTATTTAATACCATAACCATTTGCACTTATTCTAATAGAAATTTGGCCTGATAAAGACACTTTTGCTGTGCATAGTAGTACTGCTGCCAGGTGCACTGCTGGCTGTTGGGGTATCCCATTCTGTGACTACACAAGCCTCTATTTAATACCATAACCATTTGCACTTATTCTAACAGAAATTTGGCCTGATAAAGACACTTTTGCTGTGCATAGTAGTACTGCTGCCAGGTGCACTGCTGACTGTTGGGGCATCCCATTCTGTGACTACACAAGCCTCTATTTAATACCATAACCATTTGCACTTATTCTAATAGAAATTTGGCCTGATAAAGACACTTTTGCTGTGCATAGTAGTACTGCTGCCAGGTGCACTGCTGGCTGTTGGGGCATCCCATTCTGTGACATACCATTAGCCTCTGAATTTACTGTAAGCTGCACAGTTATTTAAAGTAATTTGGTCTGTATGAGCCTGCTTACACACTGTTGCTGTGTGCATATATACTGATCTCAAGTCTGCTTTGGGGCATCCCATTCTGTAACATACCATTAGCCTCTGCATTCACTGTAAGCTGCACAGTTATTTAAAGTAATTTGGGTTGTTTCAGCCTGCTTACACACTGTTGCTGTGTGCATATATACTGATCTCAAGTCTGCTGTGGGCATCCCATTCTGTAACATAACATAACCTACCTCTCTTATTTACACTAAGCAGCTCTCTTATTTAAACTAAGCAGGCCTCTTATTTTCACTAAGCAGCTCTCTTATTTAAGCTAAGCAGCTCTCTTATTTAAACTAAGCAGGCCTCTTGGAAGCTGATTGTCCACTTTTGGGTGTGCATTATATTCGGTTTCATATACAGTGGGGTATCCCAATTTGTAAGATAACCTACCCCAACCATGTAAACTAAAGGTTACGTCCTTCCAGAAGGAAAACTTATGCCAAACACTATTTTTGTTGGGGGCATTGACCTTTGGATTGATCGGCATGAAATTAAGGATTTTTTTCAAAGTATGGCACTGTAAAGAAGGTTAAAATTATTTCTCATACTTGGATTATTGTTACTTTTTGTTCAGCTTAAAATATACCAGGCCACACGGGCATCCCAAGGCACATGCTATTTTAACCCTATCTGTTATACAACATAAGCGTTGATCAGCATCAGCTGCTTTATTAAGCTACTTCAGTTTGCACTTGTTTTTGACTGCTTTTAATAAACCAGGCCGCAGGGCACCCCAAAGCTGCACCTTGCACCCTATCTGGTATACAACATAAGCGTTGATCAGCATCAGCTTCATTAAGCTACTTCAGTTTGCACTTCCTTTTTGACTGCTTTTATTTAACCAGGCCGCAGGGCACCCCAAAGCTGCACCTTGCACCCTACCTGTTTATACTAAATAAGCATCTACAGCCTCAGCTTTATTAAGTTATTGCATTTTGAATTGGTTTTAGTCTGCTTTAAATACACCAGGCCGCAGGGCATCCCAAACCTGCATGTTGCACCCCATCTGTTATACTAAATAAGCGTTGATCAGCATCAGATTTACTAAGCTATTGCATTTTGCATTGGTTTTTGTACTGCTGCCAAAACACTAGCCCATATGGGCATCCCAAACCAGCACATGTCACCCTATCTGTTATACTAAATAAGCTTCTACAGGCCCTTTTTTTATTTATTTATTTTTATTTATATAGAGCTGTAAGAGCTTATATAGTGAGGTAAATTTGCCATTTTGCTGCATTATATAGAGCACCCCCTGTGTAAATCTGAGGGGCAACAGTTTATATTATAAGGTAAATTCATGGTTTTGCACCATTATATGGAGCAGCCCCTGTGTAAATCTGAGGGGCATTAGCTTATATAGTGAGGTAAATTTGCCATTTTGCTTCATTATATAGAGCAGGCCCTGTATAAATCTGAGGGGCAATAGCTTATATTGTGAGGTAAATTTGCCATTTTGCTTCATTATATAGAGCAGCCCCTGTGTAAATCTGAGGGGCAATAGTTTATATTATGAGGTAAATTCATGGTTTTGCACCATTATATGGAGCAGGCCCTGTGTAAATCTGAGGGGCAATAGCTTATATTGTGAGGTAAATTTGCCATTTTGCTTCATTAAATAGAGCAGCCCAGTTGCCATCTAAATCAACTACTGTCCGGCCAGTACAGCTTTTACAGGGCAAACTCTGCTAGTTGCGGACACAAGTCAAGTTTGGCTTCCCAGCAAATCCAGTGGATCCTGAAGGTGTGTTGGCATGGTCATGTCAAGGTATGACATGACCTGCTGTTTGAGGTCCAGCTCCAGGTCTTCCTGCTGCTCATGAGTAGACTCACTATGCCGGTGTAGAAAGCTACTCACTAGCGACTGAAGACTGAGGCTGCTGCTGATGGAGCTGCTGCTGCTGCTGCTCCTTCCACCCCCCCCAGCAGCCATGGCAGTGGAAGGTGATCGCAGAGGTCCCCCCGAGTCAGACCTGCGGGAGTATGGGCCATGGCACAGATAGACATCACCCAACTGACTACGTGGGATGTCTCTGTAGTAGGTCAGTTTTTCCTCCCTCTCAGTGGGCGTAAAAAATGCCCCCATTTTGTGCCGGAAGTGAGGGTCCAATAAGTTGGAGAGCCAGAAGTCTTCCCGCTGACAAATGGAGACAATTCTGCGCTCACTAGTACGCAAGCTTGTGAGCATGCATCGTGCCATTTGTGCAAGTGACTCGGAGGGACTACCTGTCTCCATCTCCACTGTAAACTGCCACGGTGTGTCTGGGTCCTCTGTCTCGCCTTCCTCACAACCCTCTAGCTCCTGTGGCTGCTCCTGCTTCTCCTCTCCTGTCAGATGACTAGATAAAATGGTCATTTTGTGAAACCTAAACTGTGGTTTGCTGTGCCCCACCCCCTCCTCCTCCTCCACTTCAGCCCCCACAGGCTTCATGTGGCTGTCAAATGTATGTGCCATGTCTCCAGTGCCCTGACCAGCCATGGTTTCCAACATGTCTTGTAGTACATGAAGCAGTGGAATCTCATCGTTCATCTCATAGTCCTGGCAACTGACTAATAAAGTAGCTTCCTCAAAGGGCCTGAGCAAACGGTCGGTGTCACGTATGAGCTGCCAATGGTTTACATTGAATTTACACAGGGGTGTCCCCCTATCCGTTTGGATCATCCAGAAATCCGTGATGGCTTTTCTCTGTTCCTATAGTGCAGTGGTCCTCAACCCTGTCCTCAAGGCCCACCAACATGTCATGTTTTTTGGATCTCCAAATAGCCAGCTCTATTGCTCTGCAGCTGCACTAATTACTCCACCTGTGCATCTTTGTGGAGATCTGCAAAACCTGGCCTGTTGGTGGGCCTTGAGGACAGGGTTGGGGACCACTGCTATAGTGGATCCTGCATATGGAGGGTGGAATTCCAACGGGTGGAAACATCGCAAATCATACTATGTTGGGGTACACCGTTCTGACGCTGAGGCTCAATAAGGTTGTGCTTGGTGGTGTAGGAGTGCCAGAAGTGCATGCTAACTTTCTTTCCTGTTGTTCGGATGTCTTTCAGATGGGGGCAAGACTTCAGAAAAAGCTTGACAACTAGACTGAACACGTGTGCCATGTCAGGACGCATGACTCTGGCTTCCTTGTCGCAGCGCAAACAAGATGTTCTTCCAAGTGTCAGTCACCATGGGTCCAAATTTGCAGTTTTCGTGGATTAAGCAATGCTTTCATGGATTGAGTTCTCATTTTTAGTAGTTCCTCCCATGTGTGACTCTGTTGGTCAAGGAAAACCATGTGAAGAACAGCGTGAAACCACAATCACCAAGGGGGCCTAAAAGGATATATATTGTCCACCATGAGTCCATAGTTACAGCTCCAGATGTAGACAACACTGTGCACTTTGGCACACACTGTCAGGCTAAAGGACTGGCCCACCTTCTGTTCAACAACCATGCCATGGGACTCCCCACCTCGGCTCGGCACAAGCCATCAGTTCTCTGAAAGGTCCACCACTGGGTAATGCAGCAGGCTGGACTTATGGTGACGCTGTCTGAGAGGAGAAATCCATCAGACATCAAGATTAAAAAAACACACCCTCAAACAAAACTTCACTTTGGCAATACTATTGCATTTGTCTATTCATAATTTTATGTATATATACTAACTAACCTACTTTTTCTCCACAGGATTGTGGATGCAACATGAAAAACTGACACATCGCTGAGTAGCTGATTTTTCCTATCGACAGTCCCCAATAATTCACTGCTGCTGCTGCTGCCGCTGCCACCACCGCAGACTCCAGGGACCCTCTTCCACTACCTCGGCTTGCAACACCTCCTCCCACGACACTCTCCTCATCACTAATTGCCGGCTAGTGGAAGAAGAGGCGAGTGTCTCCTCCACTTCTTGGCTGGGCAGTAGCTGCTGAATTTTATGATTATCAGATCTTCATCAATGGATAGGGGAGCTGAACCCAAAGCATAACAGACAGACAACAGGCAGTTGACTGGGGTTGTCAGATGCCACTTGTGATGCAGTGGACTGCTTTTGCAGCACTTCCAGACAAAGTTGCTTCATTGGCTGACACAATGATTGGTAAAGCTGTGGAACATATGGTTTAAAAGCAAAAATAACCATTTGTTTTTATATGAAAAAGACCCTGGTTTATACATACTTTTTTTTTTCCAGAGACTGCCCTGCGTGGAAATGAATGGCGCATGGATCAGCCAAGCTTTCCTCCCAACAATGCCTGATGTATTCCAGTAGATAGATGACGGGGCCAGACCAACACTAAAGAAAGATGGATCGTGCAAAACAGATTTAAGGCACTGCTCTCCAGTTACAGACATTCCTCCGCATCGGACCACAAGTAAGTATTGATAAAAAATCCTTTACGTTACTCTTACTTTTTATTAATATTCTTCGGATAAGACGGATCAGACATGATTCCAGATTAAAAATTCCAAGAATTTTTGAGGGCTAATTAGTCAGAAGCAATGATACCTTGTTGTTTCTGATTTAATTAAAAGGTGGAAACACACCCTCAAACAAAACTTCACTTTGGCAATACTTTGGCATTTGTTTATTCATAATTTTATGTAGATATTACTAACTAAGCTACTTTTTCTCCACATGACTCTCCACAGGGTGTGATTCATCCAATTTTTGGGCTCCTGAAGCCAACCCCAGTGTCTCTTTAAAGTAATATTTGGGCTCCTGCTGCTGCTGCCAACTCCAGGGTGTGATTCATCCAATTTTTGGGCTCCTGAAGCCAACTCCAGTGTCTCTTTAAAGTAATGTTTGGGCTCCTGCTGCTGCTGCTGCCAACTCCAGGGTGTGATTCATCCAATTTTTGGGCTCCTGAAGCCAACTCCAGTGTCTCTTTAAAGTAATATTTGGGCTCCTGTTGCTGCTGCTGCTGCCAACTCCAGGGTGTGAATCATCCAATTTTTGGCCTCCTGCTGCCAACTCCAGTGTCTCTTTAAAGCAATGTTTGGGCTCCTGCTGCTGCTTGCAACTCCAGGGTGTGATTCATCCAATTTTTGGGCTCCTGAAGCCAACTCCAGTGTGTCTTTCAAGCTATGTTTGGGCTCCTGCTGCTGCTTGCAACTCCAGGGTGTGATTCATCCAATTTTTGGGCTCCTGAAGCCAACCCCAGGGTCTCTTTAAAGTAATGTTTTGGCTCCTGCTGCTGCTGCTGCCAACTCCAGGGTGTGATTCATCCAATTTTTGGGCTCCTGAAGCCAACCCCAGTGTCTCTTTAAAGTAATATTTGGGCTCCTGCTGCTGCTGCTGCCAACTCCAGGGTGTGATTCATCCAATTGTTGGGCTCCTGCTGCTGCCAACTCCAGTGTCTCTTTAAAGCAATGTTTGGGCTCCTGCCCCTCATAGTGATGCCACTTCAACTCTCTGCAATTGTGCCGCTCTGCGATTCTATTAGCGATGCCTCTGATCTGCATGTGATATTTATTCAAAGTATTATTTAACTAACCCAGCACGCATCCTGTGCGTGTTACAGCAAGGCAGAATGGTTTACAACCCTATTGAGGCTCTAGGAGGCTCAGAAATAGCCGTTTTTAATAGCGATTCGTCGCAAATAAATTCGGGTCGAAACGATTTTTGTCGGAAAATTCGGCGAATCAGTCGAATCGGATTTTTCAAAAGTTCACTCATCTCTATTAATGATAGAACAAGGAGCCCAACCTGAAGCTGGTCGGGGGGAAGATCAGGACGGAGCAATGTTAGAAAATATTATTTTACAGAAAGACTAGTAGATGCTTGGAACAAACTTCCAGCAGAGGTAGTTGAAAATTCAACAGTCACTGAATTTAAACATGCCTGGGATAAGCACACATCTATCCTAAGATAAAGAGAACATACAGTATATACATAAGGGCAGACTAGATGGACCGTATGGTCTCCTTCTGCCGTCAACCTTCTATGTTTCTATGTTTCTACCTTCTATAAGTGATGCAGTGTAAGTGATGCAGTATAAGTGATGCAATATAAGTGATAAGTATAAGTGATGCAGTATAAGTGATGCAGTATAAATGGTAAGTATAAGCGATGCAGTATAAGTGATACAGTATTAGGCCCTTATTTATGAAGGAATAGCGACAGGTAGCGACTGGTGAGCGACCGGTAATGACGGGCACCGCCTGAGAACGCCGGCTCCCCACCACAATCACACATTTATCAAGCCAATCCTGCTTAGCGACTGAGATAGCGCCATATAGCCACTCATTCATCATTATTCCAGCCTCAGCCCACAGCGCCAGCGTCCGACCTTGAACAGCGACAGGTATGACCTCTCGCTACCTGGCGTTCTCCAATGCATTTCAATGGAACAATCTTTAAATATTAATAATTCATTGTTATTAATGTTTTTTTGTTTTTTTTTTAAATGTGAAAAATTCTGTGACCACAAATTTGTACAGAATTGATATTACAGGTCTGATATTAATGTATTCATATTACAAAATTGTTTTAAAAAATTGTTTTTTTTGGTTTCCAAAAATATGGTTGTTTGGGGGTTAAAAAACTACTTTTAACCCATCGCCGCCAGCGCTCTGGGGTTTAAACATGCATTTCACAGCGCGATAATTTTTTGAGCGTGATTTGTTAATGAATATGGTGGGAGCCGGTCGCTATGGCCAGTCGCTATCATGCGCTCCCATACAGCGCGGAACCTGTCAAATAGCGACTCCTCACCCAATATTCAACATTACTGCACACCGACTGAGTCGCTGTCAGCAACCGAACAACGGCCAAGCACAGCGACTACTAGCGGGCGCTGTGAAAATACTGCTACAGTCGCTCAACTGTCGCTACCTGCCGCTATTAATGAATCGGCCTCTAAGTGATAAGTATTAGAGATGAGCGCGTAGTATTCGACCGAGCCGGTATTCGATCGAATACTACGCTGTTCGTCATACTCTATTTCGATCGAGTACAGCGGCGATGGCGCACTCACAATTCGTTTCCCCTCCCACCTTCCCTGGCGCGTTTTTTACACCAATCACCATGCAGGGGGGGTGGGACAGGTCCTGGGAGGACGCTGGCATCGCGAAAACGGCGTCTACACGCATTGGCTGGAAAAACCATGTGACCTCGAATATACAAAACTCAGCACTTCCTCTTCGTCAGCATTAGCAGCTTGAACTTAGTGAGGGACAGACGCTCACAGCAGGGAAAGACAGGCTGTCGCTGGCAGGGCCCCAGAAGCTCGGAATATCGCATTTACCACCATCTATACCAGCTACCAGAAGACAAGAGAGTCATTAAGAGCCCTTATTAGGGCTGCTACGCTGAACGGTATATGGCTCATATGTAGGCAGGCAGGGCCCTAGAAGCTCAGAATCTCGCATTTACCACCATATATACCAGCTACCAGAAGACAAGAGAGTCCTTAAGAGCCCTTATTAGGGCTACTACGCTGAACAGTATATAGCTCATATCCTATGTAGGCAGGCAGGGCCCCAGAAGCTCATAATATCGCTTTTACCACCATATATACCAGCTACCAGAAGACAAGAGAGTCATTAAGAGCCCTTATTAGGGCTACTACGCTGAACAGTATATAGCTCATATCCTATGTAGTCAGGCAGGGCCCCAGAAGCTCAGAATATCGCTTTTACCACCATATATACCAGCTACCAGAAGACAAGAGAGTCCTTAATCCCTTATTAGTGCTGCTATGCTGAACAGTATATAGCTCATATTCTATGTAGTCAGGCAGGGCCCCAGAAGCTCAGAATATCACTTTTACCACCATATATACCAGCTACCAGAAGACAAGAGAGTCATTAAGAGCCCTTATTAGGGCTACTACGCTGAACAGTATATAGCTCATATCCTATGTAGGCAGGCAGGGCCCCAGAAGCTCAGAATATCGCTTTTACCACCATATATACCAGCTACCAGAAGACAAGAGAGTCCTTAATCCCTTATTAGTGCTGCTATGCTGAACAGTATATAGCTCATATCCTATGTAGTCAGGCAGGGCCCCAGAAGCTCAGAATATCACTTTTACCACCATATATACCAGCTACCAGAAGACAAGAGAGTCCTTAATCCCTTATTAGTGCTGCTATGCTGAACAGTATATAGCTCATATTCTATGTAGTCAGGCAGGGCCCCAGAAGCTCAGAATATCGCTTTTACCACCATACATACCAGCTACCAGAAGACAAGAGAGTCATTAAGAGCCCTTATTAGGGCTACTACGCTGAACAGTATATAGCTCATATCCTATGTAGGCAGGCAGGGCCCCAGAAGCTCAGAATATCGCTTTTACCACCATCTATACCAGCTACCAGAAGACAAGAGAGTCATTAAGAGCCCTTATTAGGGCTACTACGCTGAACAATATATAGCTCATATCCTATGTAGGCAGGCAGGGCCCCAGAAGCTCAGAATATCTCTTTTACCACCATATATACCAGCTACCAGAAGACAAGAGAGTCATTAAGAGCCCTTATTAGGGCTACTACGCTGAACAGTATATAGCTCATATCCTATGTAGGCAGGCAGGGCCCCAGAAGCTCAGAATATCGCTTTTACCACCATATGTACCAGCTACCAGAAGACAAGAGAGTCCTTAATCCCTTATTAGTGCTGCTATGCTGAACAGTATATAGCTCATATCCTATGTAGTCAGGCAGGGCCCCAGAAGCTCAGAATATCGCTTTTACCACCATATATACCAGCTACCAGAAGACAAGAGAGTCCTTAATCCCTTATTAGTGCTGCTATGCTGAACAGTATATAGCTCATATTCTATGTAGTCAGGCAGGGCCCCAGAAGCTCAGAATATCGCTTTTACCACCATATATACCAGCTACCAGAAGACAAGAGAGTCATTGAGAGTCCTTATTATTAGGGCTACTACGCTGAACAGTATATAGCTCATATCCTATGTAGGCAGGCAGGGCCCCAGAAGCTCAGAATATCGCTTTTACCACCATATATACCAGCTACCAGAAGACAAGAGAGTCATTAAGAGCCCTTATTAGGGCTACTACGCTGAACAGTATATAGCTCACATCCTATGTAGTCAGGCAGGGCCCTAGAAGCTCAGAATCTCGCATTTACCACCATATATACCAGCTACCAGAAGACAAGAGTGTCCTTAATCCCTTATTAGTGCTGCTATGTTGAACAGTATATAGCTCATATCCTATGTAGGCAGGCAGGGCCCCAGAAGCTCAGAATATCGCTTTTACCACCATATATACCAGCTACCAGAAGACAAGAGAGTCATTGAGAGTCCTTATTATTAGGGCTACTATGCTGAACAGTATATAGCCCATATGTAGGCAGGCAGGGCCCCAGAAGCTCAGAATATCGCATTTACCACCATATATACCAGCTACCAGAAGACAAGAGAGTCATTGAGAGCCCTTATTAGGGCTACTATGCTGAACAGTATATAGCTCATATGTAGGCAGGCAGGGCCCCAGAAGCTCAGAATATCGCTTTTACCACCATATATACCAGCTACCAGAAGACAAGAGAGTCATTGAGAGTCCTTATTATTAGGGCTACTATGCTGAACAGTATATAGCCCATATGTAGGCAGGCAGGGCCCCAGAAGCTCAGAATATCGCATTTACCACCATATATACCAGCTACCAGAAGACAAGAGAGTCATTGAGAGCCCTTATTAGGGCTACTATGCTGAACAGTATATAGCTCATATGTAGGCAGGCAGGGCCCCAGAAGCTCAGAATATCGCTTTTACCACCATATATACCAGCTACCAGAAGACAAGAGAGTCATTGAGAGTCCTTATTATTAGGGCTACTATGCTGAACAGTATATAGCCCATATGTAGGCAGGCAGGGCCCCAGAAGCTCAGAATATCGCATTTACCACCATATATACCAGCTACCAGAAGACAAGAGAGTCATTGAGAGCCCTTATTAGGGCTACTATGCTGAACAGTATATAGCTCATATGTAGGCAGGCAGGGCCCCAGAAGCTCAGAATATCGCTTTTACCACCATATATACCAGCTACCAGAAGACAAGAGAGTCATTGAGAGCCCTTATTAGGGCTGCTATGTTTTAAAAATTGTGTGGAGGCCCAAGAGCTGAGACCTTTTAAACATTGTGTGGAGGCCCAAGAGCTGAGACCTTTTAAAAATTGTGTGGAGGCCCAAGAGCTGAGACCTTTTAAAAATTGTGTGGAGGCCCAAGAGCTGAGACCTTTTAAAAATTGTGTGGAGGCCCAAGAGTTGAGACCTCTTAAAAATTGATTGTATTAAGCCCAAGAGGTGAGCCATAATTTTTTTCATTAATACAGCAATTCTACGGCGGTTAAGGAGGAGGAGGAGGAGGAGGAGGAGGAGGAAATGGCACTTCATACAGATGGCACTTCACTCTTGGCTGCTTTCCACTGTTGTACAAGCAAAGTCCGGGTCAATCCACTTGCTGTTCATTTTGATTAGCTTCAGCCTGTCGGCACTGTCGGTTGACAGGCGGCTGCGCTTATCGGTTATAATGCCCCCGGCTGCGCTGAACACCCTTTCTGATAGCACGCTGGCGGCAGGGCAGGCAAGCACCTCCAAGGCGTACAGGGACAGTTCCAGCCACGTGTCCAACTTGGAGACCCAGTAAGTGTAGGTCGCCGAGGGATCGGGGAGGACAGGGGTGTGGTCTGCCAGGTAGTCCCGCAACATCCGCCGATACTTGTCCCCCCTGCTGATAGCGGGCCCCGCAGTGATGGAAGTTGCACGAGGGGGTGACATGAACGTGTCCCACACCTTGGAGAGTGTTCCCCTGGTGGCTGTGGGCCTGATCGATGTTGTCAGACTCTGGGAGACACTCTCCTCTCTGCCGCCAGCGATGCTGGGTGGGAAAATCTGCATCATGTTCTGCAAGAGTTCTCTCTGGTATTCCAGTAATCGATTCGTCCTCTCCTCTACCGGAATAAAAGTACCGGGGGTCCAGGAGTGCGAAGACCCAGTATAGTTTGTTCTCCAATATCCGGACAACACGTATGTCCCGGGAAAAGCAGCCCAGCATGAAGTCAGCCATGTGTGCCAGACTCTGAGTAGGCATGACCTCACTGCCCCCACCAGAAGGATCATTTTCCATTTCCTCCTCTTCCTCCTCCTCTCCGCCCCATCCGCGCTGAACCAATGGGACGCACACAGCCTGACTGCTACCCTCGCCGCCAGCATCCTCTTCCACAGCCACCTCCACGTTGTCCTCCTCCTCCTCATCCTCCTCCTCCTGCAACTGCCACCGAGCAGCAGACAAAAGTGTGGTCTGACTGTCTACCTGCGTTGCGTCTCCTCCTACCCCCGTCTCCTCTGTGTGCAATGCGTTCTCCCTTATTGCGATGAACGATTCTTTAAGGACGCCTAGGAGCGGGATGGTTACGCTCACTATAGCGTCCTCGCTGCTGACCTTCTTAGTGGACTCCTCAAAGATACGCAATACATCGCATATGTCTGCCATCTATGGCCACTCGTGGTTGACAAACTGAGGGAGCTGAGTTGGAGGCACGCGTGGATGCATCATCTGGTACTCCATCAATGCTTTCTGCTGCTCACACACCCTGGCCAACATGCAATAGGTGGAATTCCAGCGAGTGGGCAGGTCGCACAACAGCCGATGTTGAGGCAAATGGAGGCGTTGCTGGATTTTTTTTAAGCTAGCAGCAGCTACAGTTGACTTCCGAAAGTGAGCGCACAAGCGCCGCACTTTGACCAATAGCTCTGCCAGCTCTAAGTCTTTAGAAACTTTTGTACTACCAAATTAAAAACGTGGGCCAGGCATGGTACGTGATTGAGTTCTGCAAGCTCCAGAGCCGCCACCAGGTTACGGCCGTTATCGCACACGACCATGCCTGGTCCTAGCTGCAGCGGCGACAGCCACATCTCTGTCTGCTGCAATATGGCGTGCCTCACCTCTGCGGCGCTGTGCTTCCTGTCGCCCAAGCTGATGAGCTTAAGCACCGCCTGCTGACGTCTCCCCGTGCCAGTGCTGCAACGCTTCCAGCTAGGGGCTGAGGGCGATGTTAAGGCAGAGGAGGAGGAGGAGGAGGAAGAGGAGGGGGGTCTATCAGAACCCGTGCTGGCAATCTTGGGCGGGGGTGGTATGTAGGCCGTCCCTGTTTGCGACCCCGTCCCCGCTTCCACAACATTCACCCAGTGTGCCGTCAAAGAGATGTAGCGTCCTTGGCCGCAAGCGCTTGTCCACGAGTCGGTGGTCAAGTGGACCTTTGCGCTGACTGCGTACCTCAGGGTCCGCCTGATGTTACGCGACACGTGCTGGTGCAGGGCGGGGACGCCACACCGGGAAAAATAGTGACGGCTAGGGATGGAATAGCGAGGTGCGGCAGCCGCCATCAGGTCGCTGAAGGCCTGCATCTCCACAAGCCAAAACGGCAACATCTCCAGGGCCAGCAGTTTGGAGATGAGGCAGGTTAAGGCTTGGGCTTGGGGGTGACTGGAGGCGTACTTCCGCCTGCGGTTGAACGCCTGCGAGATGGACAGTTGATGGGACGAGGAGATGGAAGGTGCAGACGAAGATGCGGGGGAAGGGGGGGCTGAAGGAGAAGGCCCCAAAGTAGCCGAGGCAGAGGCAGATGTGGAGGTGTCCTGGCTGGAGGTCTGGACCGCAGTGGCAGCACACAACAAAGGGGAAGAGGCAGTGGCAGCAAGACGGGGCGCAGGTTGTATTGCGTTTGCTCTCTCCCACTCAGCCCAGTGCTTGAATTCCAAGTGACGGCGCATGCCTGAGGTGGTCAGATTGCTCTTCTCAGAGCCCCTACTCAGTTTTGAGTGGCAGATTGCGCAAACCGCGCTCAGTTTGTCATCCGCGCAAACATTAAAAAATCTCCACACCACAGAAGTACGAGGCCTCGATGGGGGAGCTTCGCGCGACTGCCTGCTGCCGGAAAGAGCTTCGGCCCTGCTGGCTGTGGCCTGCCTTCTCTGTCTGGACTGTCCTCTGCCTCTGGACTGTCCTCTGCCTCTTGCTGCCTTATTCGGTGATGCGCAGACCGCATCTCCACTGCTTTCCCCGCTGGACATCACCCCTGTCCAAGTGGGGTCGGTCATTTCGTCGTCCACCACCTCCTCTTCCACTTCCTCTCTCTGCTCCTCCTCCTGCCCACTGGACATTCCAACAGCCTCCCTTGATGGCAACTGCGTCTCATCATCATCGCTCATGATAGCAGATGCTGGTTCCGGGTCCACATCACTAGCAGATGGCGGATACTCAAGTGTTTGGGCATCACTACAAACAAATTCCTCTGCTAGCTCCTGGGATTCTTGCAGCACATCTGGAAAAGGACCCGAAAAGAGGTCCTGGGAGGGGTCAAGGGTGGGCGGACTCTGTTGGCCAGGTTGGGAGGAAGGAGGGTCAGAGTGAGATTGTGTGGATGACTGGGTGGTGGACAAGTGACTGGAAGCGTTATCGGCCATCCATTGCACCACCTGTTCACGCTGCTCAGGCTTTAACAGAGGTGTACCCCGCCCCCCGCATAACTGTCCCATAAAGGCAGGGAAGCTGGATGAGCGTAATGCTGGCTGCCCCTCATCAGCACGCATTGTATCCCCACTGGCTTCAACGCGGTTTGTGCCCCCACCAGCATTTCCGCGCCCCCGTCCTCGTCCACGTCCCTTTGCGCTAGCCCTCCGCATTTCAGACGTTTTACTTTTTTGGCCACGCATTATGCCAAATATAAAAATATTTTTAAGAAGAACACCTGGCTATACAGCCGTATACTGCCAGAAGGTGAAATGGTGCCTATACGCACCGGGTATATAACAAGGTTTTGTTGGTAAAGAGGACACAAAACAGTAGTGCCAAATAGGGATGAGCGAATCGATCCGGACGAACCCGGATTCGATCCGAATTTCAGGAAAAATTCGATTCGGATCGAATCCGAATTTCCCCGCGATTCGATCACTCGAAGTTTTCCTTTAACATCCATTCATTTACATTACAGGCATTCTAAGATGGCGGGCGGGACATGTCTGGACATGTATCCCGCGCCAGTGCAAGCTGGGGCAGTCACATGCAGCCTATCAGCAGCCAGCAAGCCCGGTGACGTCACACAGCGGTATTTAACGGCGGCCATCTTGCTTTTCCTCATTTCTCTATTGCATTCGTGACAGACAGACAGAACGCTGTGTAGCTGAGGCAGTTAGACAGGCTGGAGACAGGGACAGACAGGGACAGGCTGGAGACAGGCAGGAGACAGGCAGGAGACAGACAGGAGACAGACAGAAAGCCAGGGAAAGGTAGGAAAAACGGAGCTGGCTGACAGGGAGATTTTTTTTTTTTCATCCAGCCTTTGTTAGCGTTTTCAGGCTGCTTATAGTAACTAACTGTGCATATATACTGAACTGATCTTAAGTCTGCTGTGAGGCATCCCATTCTGTGACTAAAGCAGCCTCTGTTTAAGACCATATAAGCATTTGCTCTTATCATATTTGAAATTAGGCCTGATAAAGACACTTTTGCTGGCCAAAGCCCTACTGGACCCTGCCAGCTCGATTCCTGCCCGGGGCATCCCATTCTGTGACTACAGCAGCCTCTGTTTAAAACCATATAAGCATTTGCTCTTATCATATTTGAAATTAGGCCTGATAAAGACACTTTTGCTGGCCAAAGCCCTACTGGACCCTGCCAGCTCGATTCCTGCCCGGGGCATCCCATTCTGTGACTACAGCAGCCTCTGTTTAAGACCATATAAGCATTTGCTCTTATCATATTTGAAATTAGCCTGATAAAGACACTTTTGCTGGCCAAAGCACTACTGTACCCTGCCAGCTCGATTCCTGCCCGGGGCATCCCATTCTGTGACTAAAGCAGCCTCTGTTTAAGACCATATAAGCATTTGCTCTTATCATATTTGAAATTAGCCTGATAAAGACACTTTTGCTGGCCAAAGCACTACTGTACCCTGCCAGCTCGATTCCTGCCCGGGGCATCCCATTCTGTGACTAAAGCAGCCTCTGTTTAAGACCATATAAGCATTTGCTCTTATCATATTTGAAATTAGCCTGATAAAGACACTTTTGCTGGCCAAAGCACTACTGTACCCTGCCAGCTCGATTCCTGCCCGGGGCATCCCATTCTGTGACTAAAGCAGCCTCTGTTTAAGACCATATAAGCATTTGCTCTTATCATATTTGAAATTAGGCCTGATAAAGACACTTTTGCTGGCCAAAGCACTACTGGACCCTGCCAGCTCGATTCCTGCCCGGGGCATCCCATTCTGTGACTACAGCAGCCTCTGTTTAAGACCATATAAGCATTTGCTCTTATCATATTTGAAATTAGGCCTGATAAAGACACTTTTGCTGGCCAAAGCACTACTGGACCCTGCCAGCTCGATTCCTGCCCGGGGCATCCCATTCTGTGACTAAAGCAGCCTCTGTTTAAGACCATATAAGCATTTGCTCTTATCATATTTGAAATTAGGCCTGATAAAGACATTTTGCTGGCCAAAGCACTACTGTACCCTGCCAGCTCGATTCCTGCCCGGGGCATCCCATTCTGTGACTAAAGCAGCCTCTGTTTAAGACCATATAAGCATTTGCTCTTATCATATTTGAAATTAGCCTGATAAAGACACTTTTGCTGGCCAAAGCACTACTGTACCCTGCCAGCTCGATTCCTGCCCGGGGCATCCCATTCTGTGACTAAAGCAGCCTCTGTTTAAGACCATATAAGCATTTGCTCTTATCATATTTGAAATTAGGCCTGATAAAGACACTTTTGCTGGCCAAAGCCCTACTGGACCCTGCCAGCTCGATTCCTGCCCGGGGCATCCCATTCTGTGACTACAGCAGCCTCTGTTTAAGACCATATAAGCATTTGCTCTTATCATATTTGAAATTAGCCTGATAAAGACACTTTTGCTGGCCAAAGCACTACTGTACCCTGCCAGCTCGATTCCTGCCCGGGGCATCCCATTCTGTGACTAAAGCAGCCTCTGTTTAAGACCATATAAGCATTTGCTCTTATCATATTTGAAATTAGCCTGATAAAGACACTTTTGCTGGCCAAAGCACTACTGTACCCTGCCAGCTCGATTCCTGCCCGGGGCATCCCATTCTGTGACTAAAGCAGCCTCTGTTTAAGACCATATAAGCATTTGCTCTTATCATATTTGAAATTAGCCTGATAAAGACACTTTTGCTGGCCAAAGCACTACTGTACCCTGCCAGCTCGATTCCTGCCCGGGGCATCCCATTCTGTGACTAAAGCAGCCTCTGTTTAAGACCATATAAGCATTTGCTCTTATCATATTTGAAATTAGGCCTGATAAAGACACTTTTGCTGGCCAAAGCACTACTGTACCCTGCCAGCTCGATTCCTGCCCGGGGCATCCCATTCTGTGACTACAGCAGCCTCTGTTTAAGACCATATAAGCATTTGCTCTTATCATATTTGAAATTAGGCCTGATAAAGACACTTTTGCTGGCCAAAGCACTACTGTACCCTGCCAGCTCGATTCCTGCCCGGGGCATCCCATTCTGTGACTAAAGCAGCCTCTGTTTAAGACCATATAAGCATTTGCTCTTATCATATTTGAAATTAGCCTGATAAAGACACTTTTGCTGGCCAAAGCACTACTGTACCCTGCCAGCTCGATTCCTGCCCGGGGCATCCCATTCTGTGACTAAAGCAGCCTCTGTTTAAGACCATATAAGCATTTGCTCTTATCATATTTGAAATTAGGCCTGATAAAGACACTTTTGCTGGCCAAAGCACTACTGTACCCTGCCAGCTCGATTCCTGCCCGGGGCATCCCATTCTGTGACTAAAGCAGCCTCTGTTTAAGACCATATAAGCATTTGCTCTTATCATATTTGAAATTAGCCTGATAAAGACACTTTTGCTGGCCAAAGCACTACTGTACCCTGCCAGCTCGATTCCTGCCCGGGGCATCCCATTCTGTGACTAAAGCAGCCTCTGTTTAAGACCATATAAGCATTTGCTCTTATCATATTTGAAATTAGCCTGATAAAGACACTTTTGCTGGCCAAAGCACTACTGTACCCTGCCAGCTCGATTCCTGCCCGGGGCATCCCATTCTGTGACTAAAGCAGCCTCTGTTTAAGACCATATAAGCATTTGCTCTTATCATATTTGAAATTAGGCCTGATAAAGACACTTTTGCTGGCCACAGCCCTACTGTACCCTGCCAGCTCGATTCCTGCCCGGGGCATCCCATTCTGTGACTACAGCAGCCTCTGTTTAAGACCATATAAGCATTTGCTCTTATCATATTTGAAATTAGCCTGATAAAGACACTTTTGCTGGCCAAAGCACTACTGTACCCTGCCAGCTCGATTCCTGCCCGGGGCATCCCATTCTGTGACTAAAGCAGCCTCTGTTTAAGACCATATAAGCATTTGCTCTTATCATATTTGAAATTAGCCTGATAAAGACACTTTTGCTGGCCAAAGCACTACTGTACCCTGCCAGCTCGATTCCTGCCCGGGGCATCCCATTCTGTGACTAAAGCAGCCTCTGTTTAAGACCATACAAGCATTAGCTCTTATCATATTTGAAATTAGCCTGATAAAGACACTTTTGCTGGCCAAAGCACTACTGTACCCTGCCAGCTCGATTCCTGCCCGGGGCATCCCATTCTGTGACTAAAGCAGCCTCTGTTTAAGACCATATAAGCATTTGCTCTTATCATATTTGAAATTAGGCCTGATAAAGACACTTTTGCTGGCCAAAGCACTACTGGACCCTGCCAGCTCGATTCCTGCCCGGGGCATCCCATTCTGTGACTACAGCAGCCTCTGTTTAAGACCATATAAGCATTTGCTCTTATCATATTTGAAATTAGGCCTGATAAAGACACTTTTGCTGGCCAAAGCACTACTGTACCCTGCCAGCTCGATTCCTGCCCGGGGCATCCCATTCTGTGACTAAAGCAGCCTCTGTTTAAGACCATATAAGCATTTGCTCTTATCATATTTGAAATTAGGCCTGATAAAGACACTTTTGCTGGCCAAAGCACTACTGTACCCTGCCAGCTCGATTCCTGCCCGGGGCATCCCATTCTGTGACTAAAGCAGCCTCTGTTTAAGACCATATAAGCATTTGCTCTTATCATATTTGAAATTAGCCTGATAAAGACACTTTTGCTGGCCAAAGCACTACTGTACCCTGCCAGCTCGATTCCTGCCCGGGGCATCCCATTCTGTGACTAAAGCAGCCTCTGTTTAAGACCATATAAGCATTTGCTCTTATCATATTTTAAATTAGGCCTGATAAAGACACTTTTGCTGGCCAAAGCACTACTGTACCCTGCCAGCTCGATTCCTGCCCGGGGCATCCCATTCTGTGACTAAAGCAGCCTCTGTTTAAGACCATATAAGCATTTGCTCTTATCATATTTGAAATTAGCCTGATAAAGACACTTTTGCTGGCCAAAGCACTACTGTACCCTGCCAGCTCGATTCCTGCCCCGGGGCATCCCATTCTGTGACTAAAGCAGCCTCTGTTTAAGACCATATAAGCATTTGCTCTTATCATATTTGAAATTAGCCTGATAAAGACACTTTTGCTGGCCAAAGCACTACTGTACCCTGCCAGCTCGATTCCTGCCCGGGGCATCCCATTCTGTGACTAAAGCAGCCTCTGTTTAAGACCATATAAGCATTTGCTCTTATCATATTTGAAATTAGGCCTGATAAAGACACTTTTGCTGGCCAAAGCACTACTGGACCCTGCCAGCTCGATTCCTGCCCGGGGCATCCCATTCTGTGACTAAAGCAGCCTCTGTTTAAGACCATATAAGCATTTGCTCTTATCATATTTGAAATTAGGCCTGATAAAGACACTTTTGCTGGCCAAAGCACTACTGGACCCTGCCAGCTCGATTCCTGCCCGGGGCATCCCATTCTGTGACTAAAGCAGCCTCTGTTTAAGACCATATAAGCATTTGCTCTTATCATATTTGAAATTAGCCTGATAAAGACACTTTTGCTGGCCAAAGCACTACTGTACCCTGCCAGCTCGATTCCTGCCTGGGGCATCCCATTCTGTGACTAAAGCAGCCTCTGTTTAAGACCATATAAGCATTTGCTCTTATCATATTGAAATTAGGCTGATAAGACACTTTTGCTGGCCAAGCACTACTGGACCCTGCCAGCTCGATTCCTGCCGGGGCATCCCATTCTGTGACTAAAGCAGCCTCTGTTTAAGACCATATAAGCATTTGCTCTTATCATATTTGAAATTAGGCCTGATAAAGACACTTTTGCTGGCCAAAGCACTACTGGACCCTGCCAGCTCGATTCCTGCCCGGGGCATCCCCATTCTGTGACTAAAGCAGCCTCTGTTTAAGACCATATAAGCATTTGCTCTTATCATATTTGAAATTAGGCCTGATAAAGACACTTTTGCTGGCCAAAGCACTACTGGACCCTGCCAGCTCGATTCCTGCCCGGGGCATCCCATTCTGTGACTAAAGCAGCCTCTGTTTAAGACCATATAAGCATTTGCTCTTATCATATTTGAAATTAGGCCTGATAAAGACACTTTTGCTGGCCAAAGCACTACTGGACCCTGCCAGCTCGATTCCTGCCCGGGGCATCCCATTCTGTGACTAAAGCAGCCTCTGTTTAAGACCATATAAGCATTTGCTCTTATCATATTTGAAATTAGGCCTGATAAAGACACTTTTGCTGGCCAAAGCACTACTGGACCCTGCCAGCTCGATTCCTGCCCGGGGCATCCCATTCTGTGACTAAAGCAGCCTCTGTTTAAGACCATATAAGCATTTGCTCTTATCATATTTGAAATTAGCCTGATAAAGACACTTTTGCTGGCCAAAGCACTACTGTACCCTGCCAGCTCGATTCCTGCCCGGGGCATCCCATTCTGTGACTAAAGCAGCCTCTGTTTAAGACCATATAAGCATTTGCTCTTATCATATTTGAAATTAGGCCTGATAAAGACACTTTTGCTGGCCAAAGCACTACTGGACCCTGCCAGCTCGATTCCTGCCCGGGGCATCCCATTCTGTGACTAAAGCAGCCTCTGTTTAAGACCATATAAGCATTTGCTCTTATCATATTTGAAATTAGGCCTGATAAAGACACTTTTGCTGGCCAAAGCACTACTGGACCCTGCCAGCTCGATTCCTGCCCGGGGCATCCCATTCTGTGACTAAAGCAGCCTCTGTTTAAGACCATATAAGCATTTGCTCTTATCATATTTGAAATTAGGCCTGATAAAGACACTTTTGCTGGCCAAAGCACTACTGGACCCTGCCAGCTCGATTCCTGCCCGGGGCATCCCATTCTGTGACTAAAGCAGCCTCTGTTTAAGACCATATAAGCATTTGCTCTTATCATATTTGAAATTAGGCCTGATAAAGACACTTTTGCTGGCCAAAGCACTACTGGACCCTGCCAGCTCGATTCCTGCCCGGGGCATCCCATTCTGTGACTAAAGCAGCCTCTGTTTAAGACCATATAAGCATTTGCTCTTATCATATTTGAAATTAGGCCTGAAAAGACACTTTTGCTGGCCAAAGCACTACTGGACCCTGCCAGCTCGATTCCTGCCCGGGGCATCCCATTCTGTGACTAAAGCAGCCTCTGGTTTAAGACCATATAAGCATTTGCTCTTATCATATTTGAAATTAGGCCTGATAAAGACACTTTGCTGGCCAAAGCACTACTGGACCCTGCCAGCTCGATTCCTGCCCGGGGCATCCCATTCTGTGACTAAAGCAGCCTCTGTTTAAGACCATATAAGCATTTGCTCTTATCATATTTGAAATTAGCCTGATAAAGACACTTTTGCTGGCCAAAGCACTACTGTACCCTGCCAGCTCGATTCCTGCCCGGGGCATCCCATTCTGTGACTAAAGCAGCTCTGTTTAAGACCATATAAGCATTTGCTCTTATCATATTTGAAATTAGGCCTGATAAAGACACTTTTGCTGGCCAAAGCACTACTGGACCCTGCCAGCTCGATCCTGCCCGGGGCATCCCATTCTGTGACTAAAGCAGCCTCTGTTTAAGACCATATAAGCATTTGCTCTTATCATATTTGAAATTAGGCCTGATAAAGACACTTTTGCTGGCCAAAGCACTACTGGACCCTGCCAGCTCGATTCCTGCCCGGGGCATCCCATTCTGTGACTAAAGCAGCCTCTGTTTAAGACCATATAAGCATTTGCTCTTATCATATTTGAAATTAGGCCTGATAAAGACACTTTTGCTGGCCAAAGCACTACTGGACCCTGCCAGCTCGATTCCTGCCCGGGGCATCCCATTCTGTGACTAAAGCAGCCTCTGTTTAAGACCATATAAGCATTTGCTCTTATCATATTTGAAATTAGGCCTGATAAAGACACTTTTGCTGGCCAAAGCACTACTGGACCCTGCCAGCTCGATTCCTGCCCGGGGCATCCCATTCTGTGACTAAAGCAGCCTCTGTTTAAGACCATATAAGCATTTGCTCTTATCATATTTGAAATTAGGCCTGATAAAGACACTTTTGCTGGCCAAAAGCACTACTGGACCCTGCCAGCTCGATTCCTGCCCGGGGCATCCCATTCTGTGACTAAGCAGCCTCTGTTTAAGACCATATAAGCATTTGCTCTTATCATATTTGAAATTAGGCCTGATAAAGACACTTTTGCTGGCCAAAGCACTACTGGACCCTGCCAGCTCGATTCCTGCCCGGGGCATCCCATTCTGTGACTAAAGCAGCCTCTGTTTAAGACCATATAAGCATTTGCTCTTATCATATTTGAAATTAGGCCTGATAAAGACACTTTTGCTGGCCAAAGCACTACTGGACCCTGCCAGCTCGATTCCTGCCCGGGGCATCCCATTCTGTGACTAAAGCAGCCTCTGTTTAAGACCATATAAGCATTTGCTCTTATCATATTTGAAATTAGGCCTGATAAAGACACTTTTGCTGGCCAAAGCACTACTGGACCATGCCAGCTCGATTCCTGCCCGGGGCATCCCATTCTGTGACTAAAGCAGCCTCTGTTTAAGACCATATAAGCATTTGCTCTTATCATATTTGAAATTAGCCTGATAAAGACACTTTTGCTGGCCAAAGCACTACTGGACCCTGCCAGCTCGATTCCTGCCCGGGGCATCCCATTCTGTGACTAAAGCAGCCTCTGTTTAAGACCATATAAGCATTTGCTCTTATCATATTTGAAATTAGGCCTGATAAAGACACTTTTGCTGGCCAAAGCACTACTGGACCCTGCCAGCTCGATTCCTGCCCGGGGCATCCCATTCTGTGACTAAAGCAGCCTCTGTTTAAGACCATATAAGCATTTGCTCTTATCATATTTGAAATTAGGCCTGATAAAGACACTTTTGCTGGCCAAAGCACTACTGGACCCTGCCAGCTCGATTCCTGCCCGGGGCATCCCATTCTGTGACTAAAGCAGCCTCTGTTTAAGACCATATAAGCATTTGCTCTTATCATATTTGAAATTAGGCCTGATAAAGACACTTTTGCTGGCCAAAGCACTACTGGACCCTGCCAGCTCGATTCCTGCCCGGGGCATCCCATTCTGTGACTAAAGCAGCCTCTGTTTAAGACCATATAAGCATTTGCTCTTATCATATTTGAAATTAGCCTGATAAAGACACTTTTGCTGGCCAAAGCACTACTGGACCCTGCCAGCTCGATTCCTGCCCGGGGCATCCCATTCTGTGACTAAAGCAGCCTCTGTTTAAGACCATATAAGCATTTGCTCTTATCATATTTGAAATTAGGCCTGATAAAGACACTTTTGCTGGCCAAAGCACTACTGGACCCTGCCAGCTCGATTCCTGCCCGGGGCATCCCATTCTGTGACTAAAGCAGCCTCTGTTTAAGACCATATAAGCATTTGCTCTTATCATATTTGAAATTAGGCCTGATAAAGACACTTTTGCTGGCCAAAGCACTACTGGACCCTGCCAGCTCGATTCCTGCCCGGGGCATCCCATTCTGTGACTAAAGCAGCCTCTGTTTAAGACCATATAAGCATTTGCTCTTATCATATTTGAAATTAGCCTGATAAAGACACTTTTGCTGGCCAAAGCACTACTGGACCCTGCCAGCTCGATTCCTGCCCGGGGCATCCCATTCTGTGACTAAAGCAGCCTCTGTTTAAGACCATATAAGCATTTGCTCTTATCATATTTGAAATTAGGCCTGATAAAGACACTTTTGCTGGCCAAAGCACTACTGGACCCTGCCAGCTCGATTCCTGCCCGGGGCATCCCATTCTGTGACTAAAGCAGCCTCTGTTTAAGACCATATAAGCATTTGCTCTTATCATATTTGAAATTAGGCCTGATAAAGACACTTTTGCTGGCCAAAGCACTACTGGACCCTGCCAGCTCGATTCCTGCCCGGGGCATCCCATTCTGTGACTAAAGCAGCCTCTGTTTAAGACCATATAAGCATTTGCTCTTATCATATTTGAAATTAGCCTGATAAAGACACTTTTGCTGGCCAAAGCACTACTGGACCCTGCCAGCTCGATTCCTGCCCGGGGCATCCCATTCTGTGACTAAAGCAGCCTCTGTTTAAGACCATATAAGCATTTGCTCTTATTATATTTATATTATAAGACATTTTTGCTGGGCATAGGCTTACTGCTGCCTGCCAGGTGCACTTCTGTTGAGGCATCCCATTCTGTAACATAGCATACCCCTCTTTATTTACACTAAGCAGCTCTCTTATTTACACTAAGCAGGCCTGTTGGAGGCTGAGTGTTACTGCTCACTTTTGGTGTGCATTATATTCTGTTTCATATAGACCCACCGCTGCCCGGGGTTTTTTTAAATATCACCTACTACCACGCCAGTTAGACTATGTCGGGCAGACAAGTGCCTGGAAGTGAAAAGAGGAGTGGCAGAGGCCAAGATTCCGCAGGCAGAGCTCGCATCAGACTGGGGGCCAGTAGCAGCAGGAGTCACGCTGAGAGACCTAATCTGCCAGTATCTGCTAGCGGTCGGGTCTCCACCAGTAACGCATCTGCCGTGGTAGATTGGTTGACGCGCTCATCAACAACATCATCACAACTTACGTCTGAGACCCCCAGTCTAGGGTCGGTAGGTTCCTCTGACACAACCCTGAGTTGGCATGCCCCGAGAGCAGTCCCTGTCCTCCCATTGCCTCTGGCCTACGCCGTTCCCTCCCCCAGCGACGTATCCTATGCTTTGGGTTCAGCTCCACTCTTTAGTGAGGAGGACCATCAGATAGAGGACAGTCAGCAGCTACTGCCCAACCAAGAAATGGAGGTGGCTTCTTTAGCTAGGCAGACAAATAGTGATGTGGACAGTGTCGTGGGTGCTGCGAGCGTTCCAGCTCCTGCGCCAGACACTGTTGACGAATCCACGAACATCAGTGACGTACAGCCACAACCCGGTGATGATGATGATGATGACGATGAAGCCGATCGCACTTGGGAGCCGGGTGATGAAGGGGCTTCATCGTCATCATCAGGAGAAGAGGGGTGCAGGTTGCCCCGGAGTCAGCAGCTGAGGCAGCAAGGTGGTAGCAGTCAGCATGGGGGCACAATTCCAAAGGCTGGAGCCGGCCGGGGCCGGGGCCGGGGTAGAGCACCTGCTGTGCGGCAGTCTACCTTATCGGGAGGTAGTGGAGCAGGGGTTCCTGGAGTTGGCAACAGCAGCAGTGAATCAGTGAGGCCAGGGGGTGGGAAAAGTAGCTACTCGGCAGTGTGGCAGTTTTTCCTGAGGCATCCGCAGGAGGGTAACATGGCCACATGCAAGATATGTAGGCAAAAGGTGAAGCGTGGCCAGGGTCCAAATGTTGGCACCACGGCCCTGCGTCAACATATGATGCGTCACCATAAAACGACCTGGGAGAACCGAGGCTCCCAAGGGGTGGTCCAGTCTGCTTCCTCACCAAGTGAGCTCCCAATTTCTGCCAGCCAAGGCTCCAGCACCTCAGCCGAAGGCAGCTGTGCGTCATACCCATCCTCTGTCGCTCCTGCTCCTCCTCCTCCAAGTCATGCATCCCGCCAGCAATCCATCAGCGAAGCCATGTCCAAGAGACAGCAGTATGCGCCCACTCATCCTACGGCGCAGAAGCTGAATGTGCTCCTGTCCAAGTTGCTGGTGCTGCAGTCGCTCCCTTTTCAGGTGGTGGAATCTGCACCTTTCAGAGAACTGATGGCTTGTGCCGAGCCGAGGTGGAGAGTCCCAAGCCGTCATTTCTTTGCCAAGAAGGCAGTACCAGCGCTGCACACTTTTGTTGAACAGAAGGTGGGCCAGTCCTTGAGCCTGTCGGTGTGTAGCAAAATACATGGCAGCGCCGACATCTGGAGCTGTAACTACGGTCAGGGGCAGTACATGTCGTTTACGGCCCACTGGGTGAATGTGGTCCCTTTGCAGCAGCAACTTGGACAGGTCACGCCGCTTCGGCCTCCGCGCTCTCTGCCCATTGGGCCTGTGACACCGTGCGACTCGGCCTCCTCATCCTCCGCCATCTCCTCACCCTCCACTGTAGGCTCAAGTCTCAGTGCCCCTCCAGTCTACCATGTGTGCAGGGCACGGAGGTGTCACGCAGTGCTTCACATGGTTTGTCTTGGCGAACGGAGTCACACAGGGGAGGAACTGCTTAAATGTATTCATCAGGAAATCCAAACATGGCTTACTCCGAGAAAACTTAAAATGGGAATCATGGTTACCGACAATGGGAAGAACATTTTGTCTGCGCTGCGCCAAGGAAGCCTGACCCATGCCCCCTGCATGGCTCACGTCTTCAATCTGGTTGTCAAGCGGTTTCTGAAGTGTTCCCCCCATCTGCAGGACATCCTAACAACTTCACGGAAACTTTGCATGCACTTCAGCCACTCCTACACCGCCAAACACACCCTTCTTGAGCTACAGCGTCAGAATGGTATCCCCCAACATAGTCTGATTTGCGATGTTTCCACCCGTTGGAATTCCACCCTTCACATGTTGGACCGATTATATGAACAGAGAAAAGCCATCACGGATTTCCTGATGATCCAAGCAGATAGGGGGACTCCCCTGTGTAACTTCAATGTCAACCAGTGGCAGCTCATACGTGACACCTGCCGTTTGCTCAGGCCCTTTGAGGAAGCCACTTTATTTGTCAGTCGGCAGGATTACGGGATGAACGACGTGATTCCACTGCTTCATGTACTACAGCACATGTTGGAAACCATGGCTGGTCAGGGCACTGGAGACATGGCGTTTACATCTTACGGCCACATGAACCCCCTTGGAGCTGAACTGGAGGAGGAGGAGGAGGAAGAGGAGGAGGAGGAGTTGCCCAGCGAAACACAGTTTAGGCTTGGCGAAATGGCTGGTTTATCTAGTCAGCGGACAGGAGAGGAGGAGCAGGAGCAGCCAGAGGAGCTAGAGGTTTTTGAGGAAGGAGAGACAGAGGACCCGGGCACACCGTGGCAGTATGCAGTGGAGATGGAGACAGGTAGTCCATCCGAGTCACTTGCGCAAATGGCACGAAGCATGCTCACGTGCTTGCGTAGTGACCCCAGAATTGTTTCCATCTGTCGGCGGGATGACTTCTGGCTGTCCACCTTATTGGACCCTCGCTTCCGGCACAAAATGGGGGCATTTTTTAAACCCACCGAGAGGGAGGACAAACTCAACTACTACAAAGACATTCTACGTAGGCAGTTGGCCGATGCCTATCTGCGCCATGGTCCATACTCTCGCAGGTCTGACTCGAGGGGACCTCTGCGCTCACCTTCCACTGCCATGGCCGCTGGGGGGGTTGGCAGCAGCAGCAGCAGAAGCTCCATCAGCAGCAGCAGCCTCAGTCTTCAGTCGCTAATGAGTAGCTTTCTACACCCGCATAGTGAGGCTACTCATGAGCAGCAGGAAGACCTGGAGCAGGACCTGAACCAGCAGGTCATGTCATACTTTGACATGACCATGCCAACACACCTTGAGGATCCGCTGGACTTCTGGGCAGCCAAACTTGATTTGTGGCCGCAACTAGCAGAGTTTGCCCTGGAAAAGCTGTCCTGCCCGGCAAGTAGCGTGCCATCTGAGCGGGTGTTTAGTGCGGCGGGGGCCATAGTTACGGCGAGGAGAACTCGTCTGTCAACTAAAAATGTGGAGAGACTCACCTTTGTCAAAATGAATCAGGGATGGATCAGCCAGGATTTCCACCCACCAATGCCTGATGCATGCGACTAGATTCAGCATGGTGCCACGTTTTACACTTTCCAAATGCAAAACATATTTATGTCTTTAGGCCATTTTTTGGGCTCCTGCTGCTGCTACTGTCAACTCCTGCCAACTCCAGGGTGTGATTCATCCAATTTTTGGGCTCCTGAAGCCAACTCCAGTGTATATTTGGGCTCCTGCTGCTGCTACTGTCAACTCCTGCCAACTCCAGGGTGTGATTCATCCAATTTTTGGGCTCCTGAAGCCAACTCCAGTGTATATTTGGGCTCCTGCTGCTGCTGCTGCCAACTTCTGCCAACTCCAGGGTGTGATTCATCCAATTTTTGGGCTCCTGAAGCCAACTCCAGTGTATATTTGGGCTCCTGCTGCTGCTGCTGCCAACTCCTGCCAACTCCAGGGTGTGATTCATCCAATTTTTGGGCTCCTGAGGCCAACTCCAGTGTATATTTGGGCTCCTGCTGCTGCTACTGTCAACTCCTGCCAACTCCAGGGTGTGATTCATCCAATTTTTGGGCTCCTGAGGCCAACTCCAGTGTATATTTGGGCTCCTGCTGCTGCTACTGTCAACTCCTGCCAACTCCAGGGTGTGATTCATCCAATTTTTGGGCTCCTGAAGCCAACTCCAGTGTATATTTGGGCTCCTGCTGCTGCTGCTGCCAACTTCTGCCAACTCCAGGGTGTGATTCATCCAATTTTTGGGCTCCTGAGGCCAACTCCAGTGTATATTTGGGCTCCTGCTGCTGCTACTGTCAACTCCTGCCAACTCCAGGGTGTGATTCATCCAATTTTTGGGCTCCTGAGGCCAACTCCAGTGTATATTTGGGCTCCTGCTGCTGCTGCTGCTGCCAACTTCTGCCAACTCCAGGGTGTGATTCATCCAATTTTTGGGCTCCTGAAGCCAACTCCAGTGTATATTTGGGCTCCTGCTGCTGCTGCTGCTGCCAACTTCTGCCAACTCCAAGGTGTGATTCATCCAATTTTTGGGCTCCTGAGGCCAACCCCAGGGTCTCTTTAATGTAATATTTGGGCTCCTGCTGCTGCTGCTGCTGTCAACTCCTGCCAACTCCAGGGTGTGATTCATCCAATTTTTGGGCTCCTGAAGCCAACTCCAGTGTATATTTGGGCTCCTGCTGCTGCTGCTGCCAACTTCTGCCAACTCCAGGGTGTGATTCATCCAATTTTTGGGCTCCTGAGGCCAACTCCAGTGTATATTTGGGCTCCTGCTGCTGCTACTGTCAACTCCTGCCAACTCCAGGGTGTGATTCATCCAATTTTTGGGCTCCTGAAGCCAACTCCAGTGTATATTTGGGCTCCTGCTGCTGCTGCTGCCAACTTCTGCCAACTCCAGGGTGTGATTCATCCAATTTTTGGGCTCCTGAAGCCAACTCCAGTGTATATTTGGGCTCCTGCTGCTGCTGCTGCCAACTCCTGCCAACTCCAGGGTGTGATTCATCCAATTTTTGGGCTCCTGAAGCCAACTCCAGTGTATATTTGGGCTCCTGCTGCTGCTGCTGCCAACTTCTGCCAACTCCAGGGTGTGATTCATCCAATTTTTGGGCTCCTGAGGCCAACTCCAGTGTATATTTGGGCTCCTTCTGCCCCTCATAGTGATGCCACTTCAACTCTCTGCAATTGTGCCGCTCTGCGATTCTATTAGCGATGCCTCTGATCTGCATGTGATATTTCTTAAAAGTATTATTTAACTAACCCAGCACGCATCCTGTGCGTGTTACAGCAAGGCAGAATGGTTTACAACCCTATTGAGGCTCTAGGAGGCTCAGAAATAGCCGTTTTTAATAGCGATTCGTCGCGAATTTATTCGGGTCGAAACGATTTTTGTCGGAAAATTCGGCGAATCAGTCGAATCGAATTTTTCAAAAGTTCGCTCATCTCTAGTGCCAAATATAAAAATATTTTTAAGAAAAACACCTGGCTATACAGCCGTATACTGCCAGAAGGTGAAATGGTGCCTATACGCACCGTGTATAAAACAGTGTTTTGTTGGCACAGAGGACACAAAACAGTAGTGCAAAATATAGTTTTGTATATAGGTGGTAATACACCACTGAAGTCTTTCTGTCCCTATTCCAGCAGCAGCAGCTACCCCTCACTAAAGCAGCCGTAGCTGCAGCACTAATAAGTGCTCAGCTCTTGGGCCTCCACACAATGTTTGAGAGGTCTCAGCTCTTGGGCCTCCACACAATTTTTAAAAGGTCTCAGCTCTTGGGCCTCCACACAATTTTTAAAAGGTCTCAGCTCTTGGGCCTCCACACAATTTTTAAAAGGTCTCAGCTCTTGGGCCTCCACACAATTTTTAAGAGGTCTCAGCTCTTGGGCCTCCACACAATTTTTAAAAGGTCTCAGCTCTTGGGCCTCCACACAATTTTTAAGAGGTCTCAGCTCTTGGGCCTCCACACAATTTTTAAAAGGTCTCAGCTCTTGGGACTCCACACAATGTTTGAGAGGTCTCAGCTCTTGGGCCTCCACACAATTTTTAAGAGGTCTCAGCTCTTGGGCCTCCACACAATTTTTAAAAGGTCTCAGCTCTTGGGCCTCCACACAATTTTTAAGAGGTCTCAGCTCGTGGGACTCCACACAATGTTTGAGAGGTCTCAGCTCTTGGGCCTCCACACAATTTTTAAAAGGTCTCAGCTCTTGGGCCTCCACACAATTTTTAAAAGGTCTCAGCTCTTGGGCCTCCACACAATTTTTAAAAGGTCTCAGCTCTTGGGCCTCCACACAATTTTTAAGAGGTCTCAGCTCTTGGGCCTCCACACAATTTTTAAGAGGTCTCAGCTCTTGGGCCTCCACACAATTTTTAAAAGGTCTCAGCTCTTGGGACTCCACACAATGTTTGAGAGGTCTCAGCTCTTGGGCCTCCACACAATTTTTAAGAGGTCTCAGATCTTGGGCCTCCACACAATTTTTAAGAGGTCTCAGCTCTAAGCTTCCCTTACTGCTCGGGTGACACACTGTAACAAACCTCCTCCTGTAAGCTTCCCTGACTGCTGGGGTGACACACTGTAACAAACCTCCTCCTGTAAGCTTCCCTTACTGCTGGGGTGACACACTGTAACAAACCTCCTCCTGTAAGCTTCCCTTACTGCTGGGGCGACACAATGACACAAGAGGACATGTCTGACCACATCTCACACACACACACACACACACACACACACACACACACACAATGACAATTAGGGGTGGGGTCTATTTATTTTCCCCCTTGCCTATGCCATCTGTGGTTGTCATTAGGCAACGTGATTTTAAGGGGTGCAGAATTTTGTTCTTCTTTTTTGTACAGTTTGGCTTGGGGTCCATGGCAATGTAGAGGAAAGAAGGTTTCCTTGTCTTGTCTCACTTTACGTAGAAGTTATATTGTGTTTGGAGTGTATTGTTGAGTGGCTGTGATAGTGGCGTAATAGTGCGACTTGGGCGCGTTATATGCACCCAGACATGCTTCCCCTGCTGTCCCAGTTGCATTCCAGCAGTGTTGGCATCATTTTCTGATGTTTCAGGGTGGACTTGGTGACCTCCAAGTGGTCGAATTGAGATTTCCAAGTGGCGAGCATTTTTTTCCCATAGACTATAATGGGATTCGATATTCGGTCGAGTAGTCGAGTAACGCGGTCTATTCGAATCGAAATTTGAAATTTCGAATATTTCACTACTCGCTCATCTCTAATAAGTATAAGTGATAAGTATAAGTGATGCAGTATAAGTGATGCAGTATAAGTGATGCAGTATAAGTGATGCAGTATAAGTGATAAGTTTAAGTGATGCATTATAAGTGATCCAGTATAAGTGATAAGTATAAGTGATGCAGTAAAATTTGAAGCAGGTGACCTTCAGGGATCTCCTAACCCACAAATTGCTCTACAAAGAGGTTGAGAGGCAGATGAGACCTAATAAAAGCGCTGACCTTATCCCGCCGGCCGCCTCATTACTGCTGAAGTGGCAGTAATAATAATATCATGGGGGGTGCCAATACCTGGGGAGCACCAGCAATTACCTGCCTGCATAGAATGTCGTTACCCAGCGGCGAACCGTGAGATCGTAGAAGCCGGGGCTCTCTGAATGCTTTTCTGAGGCCTCTGGCCACTTTTTCCTGCTGGAATTAAATAACCTCTGGAATCCATGCTGTGACTGTTTATACAGTAATATATATACATATAAAGCCTGAATGTAGAAGGGGAATTGCAAAGTCAAAAGCAGGAAAGAACAGGAAAATAGATGAGAGAAAGTGGAGCTTTGGGTGTTTAAAGCGGACCTCCAGTCTAAAAATCAAAGCATATGAAATTACTCCCCTGAACCCCTCCGCTCGCAATCAGTGACATAAGCTATTTGAGAGGGCCTAACCCCATGCTGTTGTTATTCAATAGCAGGAAGATTCTTTGCTGCTAAACTGCATGGAAGCTGCCATTTTGTGACACACATGACAGCCCTGCTTCTGAAAGTTGCACAGTCAAAATTGCCTCAAATCTGTATACAATCGCCCCTTGTTTCTGTCATGCCTGGAGTTCCTCCTTAGCTTTCGGCTCCTCCTTGCTGGGACTTTTCTCTGTTGTATGCAACTTGACCAGCAAATGACGCTGTTCTGCAGAGTTCCTGGAAATCAGCTTGCACCTGTGGCATTACCTGGCCTATATAAGCTGATCCACACATGGCCTCAGTGGATCAGCATTGAATCTGTCTTCTGAACTGTCTACCCGGACTCTGTCTTTGGCCTCCTGAACCTGAACCTGTATCTTGTATGTATGCACTCTGACTCCACATGTATATATATATATATATATATATATATATATATATATATATATATATATATATGTACAGCAGCCTGTTTGATGTGTGTCGCTGAATCAAAATTGCCTCAAATCTGTATACAATCATCCCTTGTTTCTGTCATGCCTGGAGTTCCTCCTTAGCTTTCAGATGCTCCTTGCTGTGACTTTTCTCTGTTGTATGCAACTTGACCAGCAGATGACGCTGTTCTGCAGAGTTTCTGGAAATCAGCTTGCACCTGTGACATTACCTGGCCTATATAAGCTGATCCACACATAGCCTCAGTGGATCAGCATTGAATCTGTCTTCTGGACTGTCTACCCGGACTCTGTCTTTGGCCTTCTGAACCTGAACCTGAACCTTTATCTTGTATGTATGGCAGCCTGTTTGATGTGTGTGTTGTTCGCTGGTTGTCACAATTAAACACAGTTTGCTGCATATTCATAGTCTCTCTGTCTCAGTTCTCAAATTTCTGGTCACTCTTTAATATAGGATTGCTCCATTGAGAAATCCCTGACAGTTTCTAGCCAGGAGTCGAAAGCCAGCAGCTATATGAGAGGACGTAACCCCATTCTGATGTTGTTGAATGTTATTGAATAGCAGGCAGATTCTGTGCTTCTAAACGGCATGGAAACTGTCGTCTTGTGACACACATGACAGCCCTGCTATTGAAAAACTGAGTTGCACGGTCAAAATTGCCTCAAATTTGTATAAATCCGTCCCTTATTTCTAGCCAGAAGTAGAAAGCCAGCAGCTATTTGAAAGGGTGCAACCCCTTGCTGATGTTATTGAATGTTATTAAATAGCAGGCAGATTCTGTGCTTCTGAACTGCGTGGAAGCTGCCATTTTGTGACACACATGACAGTCCTGCTTCTGAAAAACTGAGTTGCACAGTCAGAATTGTCTCAAATCTGTATACAATCGTCCCTTATTTTTAGCCTGAAGTACAAAGCCAGCAGCTGTTCTGATTCATCACTGCTCTGCTCACAGGAGAGACCATCTAGATACATTTTATATACACACATGGCAGCCCTGCTTCTGAAAAACTGAGTTGCACAGTCAAAATTGTCTCAAATCTGTATACAATTGTCCCTTATTTCTATTCAGGAGTAGAAAGCCAGCGGCAATTTGAGAGGACGTAACCCCATGCCGATGTTATTGAGTGTTATTGAATAGCAGGAAGATTCTGTGCTACTGAACTGCATGGGAGCTGCCATCTTGTGACACACATGGCAGCCCTGCTTCTGAGAAACATGGTCAAAATTGCCTCAAATCTGTATACAGTCGCCCCCTATTTCTAGCCAGAAGTAGAAGCCAGCAGCTATTTGATAGGACTTAAACCCATGCTGATGTTATTGAATGTTATTGAATAGCAGGCAGATTCTGTGCTTCTGAATGGCGTGGAGGATGCCATCTTATGACACACATGACAGCCTTGCTTCTGAAAAACTGAGTTGCACGGTCAAAATTTCCTCAAATCTGTATACAATCGTTCCATGTTTCTAGCCAGTAGTAGAAAGCCAGCAGCTATTTGAGAGAGCGTAACCCCATGCTGATGTTATTGAATAGCAGGCAGATTCTGTGCTTCTGAACGGCATGGAAGCTGCCATATTGTCAAAATTAGCTCAATTCTGTATACAATCGTCCCTTATTTGTAGCCAGAAGTAGAAAGACAGCAATTCACCACTGCTCTGCTCACTGCAGAGACCATCTAGATACATTTTATATACATTGTTTGCTCTGCCTAAATGCTCTGCATTAACACGAAGATACAAAGTAACAGCTTCTCTCTCTCCCACACACAGAATTCCTCCAGCAGCTGTTTATTCAGTGTGTGTGTGTGTGTGTGTGTGTGTGTGTGTGTGTGTGTGTGTGTATGAAAGACATTGTCTATCTGAGGCATACATCTCTCTCAGTTTGGTGTGGGCAGCTGCTGGCACAGCTCTCCTCTCGTACTGGCCACTCCCATGTAGTTTCAAGAGTGCAGCATTCACAGGCTATTCCATAACATCTGGTGGGGGGGGGGTGTTAGAGGAGCAAATTACTAAACTTTACTTTATTAACTGGAGGTCCGCTCAAGTCTTAAAGGGGCCACAGCACTCAACCCTGTTAGCTTGCAGCCAAACCTATAATCTGTCTCTAAATCTGGTTATAAACAGAGGTCCTGGTCCACACACATCTGCAGAGGTATGTGGAAGCTGCACCACCACCAAACGCCACAATGCCTCTGTGAGGTGCAGCCCTAACTCTAATCTCTGAGCGCCCCCTTTGGGACATACAATGCCATAGATACTTTGGGAGCAGGCTTACCTGAGGTTGTCCTATAACCTCGAGTGCAGCCCATGGGGTGGAAGGGTCGAAAGTCTCGCAGTACAGACTTAGACCCCCCACCCCATGTGCTTGCATACAATCAAAGGAAACAAAGAAGGCATGGCAACCGCTCAGACCAATTTATAACTAACCTGGGAGGTGCATGTGAGCAGGGTGGCTGCCACCCCTCCTTTGTTTCCTTTGATTTTGTGCAAGCACATGGCGTGTGGGGTCTTAGGCTGTACTGCTGGGTTTTCAACCTTCCACCCCATGAGCTACACTTGAGGTTATAGGGCAACCTCAGGTAAGCCTGCTCCCAATTTATCTATCGCATTGTATGTCCCATTGTATGTCACGTGCACCTCCCAGGTTAGTTATAAATTGGTCCGAGTGGCTGCCGCCCCCCTTTATGCCACTTCAAAGAGCAGCAACCACCGGAGTTTTTAAGATTCTAGGATCGGTGGTCCCCCTCTTTGTGGTGCTTCCTAATTTTGGAACCCCTCAAAATGTGAAACTCCTGGGTTCGCTTTACCATTTTGGTGATACCACAATGTGCCATGGCGGCATCCCTGGCATCCCTTCACCTGCTGGGGGCTCCTGGGGCTAAAAAACATCCCGGGACATTTTGGGGCACACCAGCCCTGCTTCACTGTTCCTGGTCCGGTACAGTATCTTAATGTCACTATATATATACACCTTACTTTTGTTCCATAAGACGCACCCAGGGTTTAAAGGACAAAAATAGGAAAGAAAATATTCTGAACCAAATGGTGTGATAAAATCCCCCCATTACAGAGAGTGCGCAGATTCCCCCATTACAGGCAATGATCGGTATCTCTCATTAAAGCGAGTGAGGGGCATCCCACAGAGGCACGTTGCATCATCTTCCATTGGGGGCAGTGAGGGGCATCCCTCATTAAAGCCATTGAGTGGCATCCCTACTTTACAGTTATTGAGGGGCATCCCTCATTAAAGGCAGTGGGGGCATCCCTCAGTAAGGCCAGTGGGGGCATCTCTCAGTACAGCCAGTGGGGGCATCCCTCAGTACAACCAGTGGGGTATCCCTCAGTACAGCCAGTGGGGCATATCTCAGTACAGCCAGTGGGGGCATCCATCAGAACAGCCAGAGAGAGGCATCCCTCAGTACAGCCACATAGGGGCATCCCTCAGTACAGCCAGTGGGGGCATCCCTCAGTACAGCCAGTGCGGGCATATCTCAGTACAGCCAGTGGGGGCATCCATCAGAACAGCCAGAGAGAGGCATCCCTCAGTACAGCCACATAGGGGCATCCCTCAGTACAGCCAGTGGGGGCATCCCTCAGTACAGCCAGTGCGGGCATCCCTCAGTACAGCCAGTGGGGGCATCCCTCAGTACAGCCAGTGGGGCATCCCTCAGTACAGCCACATAGGGGCATCCCTCAGCACAGCCAATGAGCGGCAACCCCCACTCCCTTATCCCCCGCCGCGCTACTCACACACCCACCTTCCTGGCCCCACTGGGAACCTGGGATGCTTGCCACTCAAATTCCATTCACCATTAATACGTGTGCACATGCTATGGGATCACTGGTTTTTGGGGCTTACACACACACACACACACACGTATGTCGTTTTTATTCTGCATAAGAAGCATTATAATATATATAATTGTCAGTAAATATTTTCTTGTGGCAGCTAGGGAACTGCCCTACACATGGTCGCCCGGTGCAGCTATAAATACACATAATAATTCTTTAGGAGATTAATGAGCTGGCGCTGATTGTCCTGGATGACCTACGCCTGTGTTATGTAAAATAAACCTTCTTTGGGGACACTCTGTAATTAGGTCCTCATTAATCTAACATAATATCATATAGGCTTGGCATCGACCCTAAAAGACAGAAAGGGTCATTTAGTGTATTAATAACCTATTATCTTTATCACAGTAGTTACCTTGTCATTGCCTACTACTGTTCCAATCAAAGGGGCCTAGTGGAGATTTTTCATTTTCTGTGCAAATATTAAAATAGAAATAGATCTTTTAACTTTGTGTATTATAAGGGCTCCATGAGGCGCACATGCGCACTGAAGAATCGACTCCATGAGGCGCACATGCGCACTGAAGAATCGACTCCATGAGGCGCACATGCGCGCTGAAGAATCAGCTCCATGAGGAACACGTGCGCACTGAGGAATCGGCTCCATGAGGCGCACATGCGCACTGAAGAATAGGCTCCATGAGGAACACATGCGCACTGAGGAATCGGCTCCATGAGGCGCACATGCACACTGAAGAGTCGAATCCATGAGGCGCACATGTGCATTGAGGAGTCGGCTCCATGAGAAACACATGCGCACTGAAGAATTGGCTCCATGAGGAACACATGCGCACTAAGGAATCGGCTCCATAAGGCGCACATGCGCACTGAAGAGTCAGCTGCATGAGGAACACTTGCGCACTGAAGAATCAGCTCCATGAGGCGCACATGCACACTGAAGAATCGACTCCATGAGGCGCACATGCGCACTGAAGAATTGGCTTCATGAGAAACACATGTGCAGTGAAGAATCGACTCCATGAGGCGCACATGCGCACTGAAGAATCGGCTTCATGAGGAACACATGCGCACTGAAGAACCGGCTCCATGAGGCGCACATGCGCACTGAAGAACCGGCTCCATGAGGCGCACATGCGCACTGAAGAATCGGCTCCATGAGGCGCACATGCGCACTGAAGAATCGGCTTCATGAGGAACACATGCACACTGAAGAACCGGCTCCATGAGGCGCACATGCGCACTGAAGAATCGGCTCCATGAGGCGCACATGTGCACTGAAGAACCGGCTCCATGAGGCGCACATGCGCACTGAAGAATCGGCTCCATGAGGCGCACATGCGCACTGAAGAATTGGCTTCATGAGAAACACATGTGCAGTGAAGAATCGACTCCATGAGGCGCACATGCGCACTGAAGAATCGGCTTCATGAGGAACACATGCGCACTGAAGAACCGGCTCCATGAGGCGCACATGCGCACTGAAGAACCGGCTCCATGAGGCGCACATGCGCACTGAAGAATCGGCTCCATGAGGCGCACATGCGCACTGAAGAATCGGCTTCATGAGGAACACATGCACACTGAAGAACCGGCTCCATGAGGCGCACATGCGCACTGAAGAATCGGCTCCATGAGGCGCACATGCACACTGAAGAACCGGCTCCATGAGGCGCACATGCGCACTGAAGAATCGGCTCCATGAGGCGCACATGTGCACTGAAGTATCGGCTCCATGAGGCGCACATGCGCACTGAAGAATTGGCACCATGAGGCGCATATGTGCACTGAAGAATCGTCTCCATGAGGCGCACATGCGAACTGAAGAATCGGCTCTATGAGTCGCACATGCGCACTGAAGAATCGGCTCCATGAGGCGCACATGCACACTGAAGAATCGGCTCTATGAGTCGCACATGCGCACTGAAGAATCGGCTCCATGAGGCGCACATGCACACTGAAGAATCGGCTCCATGAGTCGCACATGCGCACTGATGAATCGGCTCCATGAGACACACATGCGCACTGATGAATCGGCTCCATGAGGCGCACATGCACACTGAAGAATCGGCTCCATGAGGCGCACATGCACACTGAAGAATCGGCTCCATGAGGCGCACATGCACACTGAAGAATCGGCTCCATGAGGCGCACATGCACACTGAAGAATCGGCTCCATGAGGCGCACATGCGCACTGAAGAATCGGCTCCATGAGGCGCACATGCGCACTGAAGAATCGGCTCCATGAGGCGCACATGCACACTGAAGAATCGGCTCCATGAGGCGCACATGCACACTGAAGAATCGGCTCCATGAGGCGCACATGCGCACTGAAGAATCGGCTCCATGAGGCGCACATGAGCACTGAAAAATTGGCTCCATGAGGCGCACATGCTCACTGAAGAATTGGCTCCATGAGGCGCATATGTGCACTGAAGAATCGTCTCCATGAGGCGCACATGCGTACTGAAGAATCGGCTCTATGAGTCGCACATGCGAACTGAAGAATCGGCTCCATGAGGCGCACATGCGTACTGAAGAATTGGCTCTATGAGTCGCACATGCGCACTGAAGAATCGGCTCCATGAGTCGCACATTCACACTGAAGAATCGGCTCCATGAGGCGCACATGCACACTGAAGAATCGGCTCTATGAGGCGCACATGCACACTGAAGAATCGGCTCCATGAGGCACACATGCGCACTGAAGAATTGGCTCCATGAGGCGCATATGTGCGCTGAAGAATCGTCTCCATGAGGCGCACATGCGTACTGAAGAATCGGCTCTATGAGTCGCACATGCGAACTGAAGAATCGGCTCCATGAGGCGCACATGCGTACTGAAGAATCGGCTCTATGAGTCGCACATGCGAACTGAAGAATCGGCTCCATGAGGCGCACATGCGTACTGAAGAATTGGCTCTATGAGTCGCACATGCGCACTGAAGAATCGGCTCCATGAGGCGCACATGCACACTGAAGAATCGGCTCCATGAGGCGCACATGCACACTGAAGAATCGGCTCCATGAGGCGCACATGCACACTGAAGAATCGGCTCCATGAGGCGCACATGCACACTGAAGAATCGGCTCCATGAGGCGCACATGCGCACTGAAGAATTGGCTCCATGAGGCGCATATGTGCACTGAAGAATTGGCTCCATGAGGCGCACATGCACACTGATGAATCGGCTCCATGAGGCGCACATGCACACTGATGAATCGGCTCCATGAGGCGCACATGCGCACTGATGAATCGGCTCCATGAGGCGCACATGCACACTGATGAATCGGCTCCATGAGGCGCACATGCACACTGAAGAATCGGCTCCATGAGTCGCACATGTGCACTGAAGAATCGGCTCCATGAGGCACACATGCGCACTGATGAATCGGCTCCATGAGGCGCACATGCACACTGAAGAATCGACTCCATGAGGCACACATGCACACTGAAGAATCGGCTCCATGAGGCGCACATGCGCACTGAAGAATTGGCTCCATGAGGCGCATATGTGCACTGAAGAATCGTCTCCATGAGGCGCACATGCGAACTGAAGAATCGTCTCCATGAGGCGCACATGCGAACTGAAGAATCGGCTCCATGAGGCGCACATGCGTACTGAAGAATCGGCTCTATGAGTCGCACATGCGCACTGAAGAATCGGCTCCATGAGGCGCACATGCACACTGAAGAATCGGCTCCATGAGGCCCACATGCACACTGAGGAATCGGCTCCATGAGGCGCACATGCGCACTGAAGAATCGGCTCCATGAGGCGCACATGCGCACTGAATAATTGGCTCCATGAGGCGCACATGCTCACTGAAGAATCGGCTCCATGAGGCGCACATGCACACTGAAGAATCGGCTCCATGAGGCACACATGCGCACTGATGAATCGGCTCCATGAGGCACACATGCACACTGAAGAATCGGCTCCATGAGGCACACATGCGCACTGATGAATCGGCTCCATGAGGCACACATGCGCACTGATGAATCGGCTCCATGAGGCGCACATGCACACTGTATAATCGGCTCCATGAGGCGCACATGCACACTGAAGAATCGGCTCCATGAGGCGCACATGCACACTGAAGAATCGGCTCCATGAGGCACACATGCGCACTGAAGAATCGGCTCCATGAGGCACACATGCGCACTGATGAATCGGCTCCATGAGGCACACATGCGCACTGATGAATCGGCTCCATGAGGCGCACATGCACACTGTATAATCGGCTCCATGAGGCGCACATGCACACTGAAGAATCGGCTCCATGAGGCGCACATGCGCACTGAAGAATCGGCTCCATGAGGCGCACATGCGCACTGATGAATCGGCTCCATGAGGCGCACATGCACACTGAAGAATCGGCTCCATGAGGCGCACATGCTCACTGAAGAATCGGCTCCATGAGGCGCACATGCGCACTGAAGAATAAGAGTGTTCTTCCTAGATTTCGTGCCAAGCTGCGCCTGTGCAGGAAAGCTCGAGTCTGTGCGGATATGTGCGCAACCTTGAGTGGCAACAGGCGCTTGGACGTTTCCAGGGAGGGGTGTACAGATGCGCAAGCGCACTTGGTCTCCGCAGCACTATTCAAAGATGGTGCCCATTCATTCCTTTTTCCTGCTTCCTAGGAGCATAGGTAGGGGGGCAGGGGGAGCACGTGCCCCGGGAGCAGCAGGTCAGGGGGGCGCCAAAGAGGGCCTGAGCACAGATGGGGGCGCCATTTTGAATCTTTGCCATGGGTGCCAGAAAGCCTAGCTATGACTTTGCCTTGGATTGATACCTCTGTGAACGACCATGGTTGTACCTCAACCCTCACTTGTTGAACTGTCTTTCTGTTACGACCTTGGCTTTGGATTACGACCTTGCTTCTTTGTTGCCTGCCCTGACTTTTTTCCAGGACTTTGTTTATGCACTTTTGCTGCCTGCTCTGACCTTTTTGCCTGGACTTTGTTTATGCAACTTTGGTGCCTGCCCTGACCTTTTGCCTGGACTTTGTTTATGCAACTATTCTGCCTGTTCTGCCTTTTTAACTGGACTTTGTTTATGAACTATTGCTGCCTGTCCTGACATTTTTGCCTGGACTTTGTTATGCACCTTTGCTGCCTGCCCTGACCTTTTGCCTACAATTTGTTTATGCACCTTTGCTGCCTGTCCTGACCTTTTGCCTGGACATTGTTTATGCAGCTTTGCTGTCTGTCCTGACCTGTTACCTGGACTTTATTTATGCACCTTTGTTGCCTACCCTGACCTTTTGCCTGGACTTTGTTTATGCACGTTTGCTGCCTGCCCAGAGCTTTTGCCTGGACTTTGTTTTTACACCTTTGCTGCCTGCCCTGACCTTTTGCCTGGACTTTGTTTATGTACCTTTGTTGCCTGCCATGAGCTTTTGCCTGGACTTCGTTTATGCAATTTTTTTTTTGCCTGCCGTGACCTTTTGCCTGGCCTTTGTTTATGCACCTTTGCTGCCTGTCCTGACTTTTCTGCATGGACTCTGTTTATGCACCTTTGTTGCCTGCCCTGACCTTTTGTCCGGACTTTGTTTATGCAACTATTCTGCCTGTTCTGACTTTTTACCTGGACTTTGTTTATGAACTTTTGCTGCCTGTGCTGATATTTTTTCTGGACTTTGTTATGCATCTTTGCTGTCTGGCCTGACCTTTTGCCTACACTTTGTTTATGCACATTTGCTACCTGTCCTGACCTTTTGCCTGAACATTATTTATGCAGCTTTGCTGTCTGTCCTGACCTGTTACCTGGACTTTATTTATGCACCTTTGCTGCCTACCCTGACCTTTTGCCTGGACTTTGTTTATGCACCTTTGTTGCCTGCCATGAGCTTTTGCCTGGACTTCGTTTATGCACCTTTGTTGCCTGCCATGAGCTTTTGCCTGGACTTCGTTTATGCACCTTTGCTGCCTGCCCTGACCTTTTATCTGGACATTGTTTATGCAGCTTTGCTGCCTGCCCTGACCTGTTACCTGGACTTTATTTATGTACCTTTGCTGCCTGCTTTGACTTTTTTGCCTGGACTTTATTTATGCACCTTTGTTGCCTATCCTGACCTTTTGCCTGGACTTTGTTTATGTACCTTTGCTGCCTGCCCTGAGCTTTTACCTGGACTTGGTTTATGTACCTTTTTTGCCTTCCTTGACCTTTTTTGCCTGGACATTGTTTATGCACCTTTACTGCCTGCCCTGACCCTTTTCATGTACTTTCACTGAAGATTCTCCATTGCCAGTCCAGACCAACACTCTCCAACTTTCCTCCTTCCGGGCACAACCCTAATTGTACCTGCAGCTCAGCCTGTCCTCCCTGTGGGGGGCTCCAGCGAAGACCAAGTCCTTCAGTATATTCTGGGCCCAGAGGAAGGTTTTGACCTTGTTCGGGTCTCCTGCCATCAGAGTTCCATCCTGAACTTTGACATAGGGGTAAACTCATGTAACAACTTAACCATGATTCAATACCCTGATGATATAAAGCAGGGGGTTCCCAACCTTTCTTCATCAGGTACCACTTTCCATTTTCTAAGTATCCCAAGTACCACCTAAGTGCTGAGCATGAGTTGTAAGTCACTGTGTTGAGAAATGTTATCAAAATTTAAAACAGACTCAATGGATGTCGAGTACCAACAGTGGTATTCATACCATTGGTTGGGAACTCTGGGTATAAAGGATTCTAATTGGAGTGAACTCTTAATTAATAGTGGTCAATGTCGTCCTGTTTGAAAGTAAATGCTGAGGCTCCTTCTATGAAGATTAGATCAACATACTGTAACCAGTGGTGACAGGTCAGAGATCTGACATGGTGGGTATATTGTATGTATATTATATGTTTTTTTCCACTTATCATTTGTGGACCAAAACCCATGGAGATTGGCCCAGGAATCTATAAGATTTCCAGGCTGATTGATTCCTTCCCCATCCAGGATCGGGGTGCCCCGCTGTGTGAAACCCCCCAGGTCGCCCATAATCTCACCTTCATTCTTGGTCCAACGATGCATGCACGAGCAACAGCCGCATCCCCGCTATCCCTCTAGAAGGGCGTGTGCCCGCACCAGGCATTTGTGAATGGTCCCTGTTAGAGGGTAGCAGGGGATGGGGCCATCAGTGTGCTCGGTTTCGCTCGTATTAGATGAGCTCCTGGGCGAAGCACCCTCGAGTGATTCCAAGCACGCTGATTGGACGAGCAGATGCGCATGCATCGTAGGACCGGGAAGAGGTGAGTTGGTTTGCGCGACCTGGGGGGCTTCACACCGAAGGGGCTCGAGCGGATCCAAGCGCGGTGATTGGACGAGCGGACGCGCATCCGTCGTAGGACCGGGAAGAGGTGAGTTTGTTGTTTGTCTAAACATATTTTTCTACTCTAAATGATTTATGAAGATAATTTAATAGCTATCACATACCTTTTTTTTGCTGCTCAATGACATTGGTGTGGAAGGTTTCAAGGTGGCTTGTCTTGAATTGGGATGCCCCTACACTGACAGCCATATAGCAAACCTAAAAATCTAATTACCGTATATACTCGAGTATAAGCCGAGTTTTTCAGCCCACTTTTTGGGCTGAAAAAAGCCGCCTCGGCTTATACTCGAGTCAGTGAAAATTTTGGCCGAAATGGAGGAGAAAAAGGGGCAGGGCCATACCGCTGGGTGACGCTCGTGAATGGCCTCATGATGCTGATGTCCCGTGCAGCCGCGGGAGCGATGTCCCGCCTCCTCTGGTACAGTGATCCGCAGTCCTCCCCTTCCTCTTCAGCGCGCCGGCTCCGGACTGTGCGTGCGCGGCCGCTTCCTGCGTACACCCAGAAGCGGCCTGCGCAGCTTCAGTCCAGCCTGGCGAGCGGCCGCTTCCGGGTGTATAGAGGGAGCCGGCGCGCTGAAGAGGAAGGCGGCAATCAACTACCGGTATAACGGCTGAACGGATCGGGCAATCAAACGGCAGGAGCCAGGTATTTACTCAGCATAAACCGCACTACCAGCCTGGGCCACTGGTTAGTGCGGTTATGCTTACCGTATGTGACCGTTTTCCTTTAATGGACACAGACAGGCATTATATTTCATGGACACAGGCAGGCTGTATATTTAATGGGCACAGGCAGGACACTGGTAGAATGTATATTATGAGCCCTAACACAGGCTGCTCTATGCAAACAGTCATGTCATCACTTTCTGTAATATCAGCCTGCATTAGGCCTCAAAAGATACCGTACGGTACCCGTAAAAGTCTTTTCTTTGAAATAAATACGGTATTCAAAAACATTATTGGTATCTATTTTTATTTTTGAAATTTACCGGTAGCTGCTGCATTTCCCACCCTAGGCTTATACTGGAGTCAATAACTTTTCCAGTTTTTTGTGGTAAAATTAGGTGCCTCGGCTTATATTCGGGTCAACCTATACTCTAGTATATAGGGTAGTATACTTATCAGAGTAGAGCACCACATGCCAATGGTGTTCATGGATGATTAAGCATGGCACCATGCCAGCTAGGAAAATTTTGTTGTGGCCAAGGTCCATAGAATGAACAACTAAAGTTAGTGCCACAGATTCTCAACTGGGTTCAAGACTAGGGAATTAAAGGGCCCGGGTAGTACTTGGAAGTCTTGGTCAGGCTCTTCCAACCAATGTTAAACATTTCTTACCATGGTAGCCAGACCAGGCTTCACCCAAGAGTTCTTAAAGATCTCAGCTCAGTTCCTTTCATCACCTGTGCTCTAGATCTTCAAAGACTCACTAACAACTGCTATAGCACCAAGGGATTTGAGCAAGGCAAATGCTGTGCACATTTTTAAAAAAGGGCTCTAGGCCTTCTCCGGGTAATTACAGACCTGTAAGCTTAACATCCGTTGTGGAAAAATTGCTTAAAAGAGCACTATCACGAAAAATGTCCCCATAAAAAAATTCATATAAATATGCTGGATGGCGGGAGGATGGGTCACTTATACACCCAACTTTATGAAATATCCAGCCAGACTTGTTTTTTTTTTTCATTTTAATGGAAGGAAGAGGAAATCAGAGGTGACAGAGTTCAGGTGTATAAGTGACCCCTCCTCTCATTAGCCTGTGTGTTTTTATAGATTGTTAATATTACACAATTTTGCGATAGTGCTCCTTTAAAGGAACTACTAAGAGATTACATACAGTATTATGTAGCTATGCATAATATTATAAGTGGCAGCCAGCACTGTTTTACTAAGGGCAGAAGCTGCCAGACTAACCTGATTGGCTCTATGAGGAGGTGAGTAGCCAATCGCAGGACTCCTTTCCCGGAGCTGGCTCATAGTGAAGGTGAGAATTATGGCCATTCTGGGGGGTTATGTGCGGGGGAAATCCAGCATTTTGGATGCCCCCCCCCCCCAAGCCTATTTTGATTTGCTGACTGCGGAACCAACACCAAAAAAAACGGTTGTTGGTTTGGTTTAAGACCTGGATGGTGCTGGGACAACTCAGCGGGGATGTTGTGGGCCAGTCATGCACTGTCTGCAGGCCCCTAAATTCCCGGGTCAATTTTTGGACTCAGTCCGCCACTGACTGGTACGATCAGGGCCGGCTCTGGTTTTGTGGGCAAGAGAGTCTTAGTGGGCCACAAATTAGTGAGTCACATGATGTCACCTTTCAGCTCCGCTGCCACAAATGGGTCATCTCCTGCTGCTGATCACCCTCCAGGCCTTGTCACCTGGTTCAGTTGTCACCTGGTTCTCGCCACCTTCTAAGCTTCCATCAGTTGCCCTTCATTCCAGGCCCCCTGCTCTATTGTTGCTGACCATCCCCTGTTGCTGAGACCAGCCATGAGCAGCTCTGCACACAGCACCCGGCATTCGGTGGTTCAGGTCCACTGTAAAATAATACCATGGCCAAGCGTGAGCCTGAGTGGGCCCCTGAAGATGCAATTGCCCAGGTTTGCCCTGTGCTGGCGCCGGCCCTGCGTACGATAAAGGAAGCTGGGCAAAAGAACCTTTTTTTTTCTTTTGATTTAACTTTTTTACCACGTACGCAATGCTCCAGTCGATTGCTTACTTTATGTTGAGTCATCTCTAATTAATAAAAGTATATACAAAAAAGATTTGGAACCGCACTAGCAAAAAGATACAAATGTGTGCACACAAGGGGGTAAATACACTAAAATAAGCACAAGAAAAATGAGGAATCCCCCGATTTCCTCAAATCCCCCCCCCAAAAAAAGTGGCACCACAAAATCAAATATGAGAATAAAATTTATTTTATTATAATCTAAGCCAAAAAGACTACACACACATGTAACGCATTAAAAACATATACTACAACACAAACACCAGGGGGCGCTGCTGTGGAGTATCTATTCTAATGGATAATTATGATAATGGGGTATAAAAAACTAAATACCATACATAATTCCAAGTGATGAAGCTAAAAAATATACAAAAAACAGTCCTGTGCAGACCAGCAATAACTAATAATGATTAAATGTGCAAGAAGACTGATATATATGATCCAAAGTGCTTAGGTGCTCAAGTGCCTGAAGAAGTGACGCGTGATGTCACGCAACGCGTCGGCTGGAGGTGGGGGCGTTTGCTTACGGGGTGCTTACTTTACCATGGACATGTGAGAACTTTTCATGGGGCCATATTTGAATTGCATTTTTTGTCCTTCACTCGGCGTGTCCTCAGCATTTGACACTTTAGCACCTAAGCACTTTTTCCTCTCTTCTTTTTCTCTTTCTTTCTCTATATTTCTCTCTCTTTGTGGTGGGTTTTGGTCGGCACCGAAAGGATGGCAAAAGGTATCTTGAGCTTCGGAGCTTCTACCTTTTCTCTTCAAGTAAGAGTAGGGGTATTGGGTATGTTTTGTTGGTATTTGACAAAGTATGTGATATTCACTTGCTATGAATCAAGACTGGATGGTGTATATGTTAAAGTGGACCAACACCCAGGATTTTGACTATCCTGGGTTTTGGTCCACTTTGGTGGAGCACCCCGATCGGGGGTGCCCCGCTGTCTGAAACCCCCCCGAAAGCCCAGAAACACTCACCTCACTACGCTCCCACGTGACCGCTCCAGCCAATCACAGCGCTCAGAGCATAGCAGCTCAGCAGCTCTGAGCGCTGGAGGCCGCGTCTCGCGCTTCCCTCTAACAGGGAGCGCGCCTGCGCCGGCCATTCACAAACAGCCAGCGCGGGTGCGCGCCCTGCTAGATGGAACGGGGCTGAGGTAAGGTTTGTGGGCCTCCGATTTCGGACGCCCCGCGGGGAGGGATCTGATCGGTCCGGTAATCTTATAGATTCCCGGGCCGATCCCCCCTGGGTGTTGGTCCACTTTAAGTTGGATATGTGCTTTGTATGGATCTTTTTCAGAAATGTAAGCTTTGTGTTATCACTGCTTGTACAAATATTATACTCAATGAAAATAAAAGAATTTTGAGCCAAAAATAAAAGAGTAAAATGTAATAATCCGATCCGGGTTCAAGTCCCCTCCAGGGACGAAACGCGTAGGAGTTCGGCCACAGCTTGCTATTGAGATTTTATTCATGTGGCTATTGCTCTATTAAGGAACTGTTAACCAAGCTGAGGATTTAAAGTGGAAGGTGATGTGACTTGTTGAAACAACTTTGCCTTAGCCTATCAAATTTTATACCTTGTAAGTGCATATTAAACCTATTAAATGATCTGTTAAAATCAGAAGGTGTTGCACTAGATATTTCTATTTTATTTGCATGCTGTTACTTTTGGACACTCCTCTGTATTCTGTGGAGACCATTGGGATGCATTCTGGGCACTTATCCTTTTGGGTGGAAATATCCTAATTGGAAACATCCTTTTATGTTTATACGCCCTCATGACCATTGGTTCTGGCAAGAATTTTGCATAAACGGCGGCGGATCGCGCACGGTGTGAATATTCTTCTGCACCGCGGGGATATTTTAAACAGAGAGTAGAAAGTCCTTTACTCCGATTGTCTACTTCAGCAGTTCTCAACCTGTGGGTCGGGACCCCGGCGGGGGGTCGAACAACCAAAACACAGGGGTCGCCTGAAGCCATCGGAAAATACATATTTCCGATGGCTTTAGCCGCTAAGAAGTCGCGCTACCGTCTGCAGCAGCGCTATTCAGCTGGAACGCACGCCATTGTGGATGCGCGTTCCAAACTGAATGCCTGCGCGCATGCGCAGACGTGATTGCATCATCCGTCCGGGGCCTAAGGGGCGGGGGAAGCGGGGGGAACGCTCCACAGTCCATAGCAATGCATTACGTGTGTCCAGCGCTTGCTGATGTAATCATTGGGCGGACGCAGCAAGCGCTGGAGGACAGAAGCCAAGAGAGCCTGCGAGACGCCTGCTGGTGTAATAACAGTGCACACACCATACACACAATACTGTGTAAGTGTAAGGTGCTTTGTGTGTAATCATTACACAGTACACAAAGCAGATTACACTTACACAAAGCACCAAACATTTACACAGTGTCTTATACTATAAGAGACACTATAAGATGTAGCTCACACTGTTCCCCAATGTATAATTATCTCCCATATCTCCCACTATTTTCCCATATTCTGAATGAGGAAACTGCTAAAATCAGCGGTTTCCGGCATTGAATCCGCCTCCTATTGATTTCATTGTGAGTGCGGCGGATTTTGTGAAAGATAGCTCCAGAGAATCTCCAGTTACCACACAATCCGCCGCAGCCTCCTATTAATTTCAATAAGAGGCGGATAAATGACAGTTTCCGACACATGCTATGCCATGGTGAAATATTATTTATTGGAATTAGTAATAAATATTTCTCAGCATATAATTAAATATTGTTTTTATGATTAATCACTATGTTTAAATTATGTTTGATTTGTAACAATGAGAATACATAATGCGTATCAGGTATTTACATTCCCAATCATAACTGGAGCAAAATTACAGTTTTGAAGTAGCCACCAAAATTATTTTTTGGTTTGGGGTCACGGCAACATGAGGAACTGTATTGCGGGGTCACGGCAACATGAGGAACTGTATTGCGGGGTCACTGCAACATGAGGAACTGTATTGCGGGGTCACAGCAACATGAGGAACTGTATTGCGGGGTCACCGCAACATGAGGAAGTGTATTGCGGGGTCACGGCAACATGAGGAACTGTATTGCGGGGTCACAGCAACATGAGGAACTGTATTGCGGGGTCACAGCAACATGAGGAACTGTATTGCGGGGTCACCGCAACATGAGGAAGTGTATTGCGGGGTCACGGCAACATGAGGAACTGTATTGCGGGGTCACCGCAACATGAGGAACTGTATTGCGGGGTCACGGCAACATGAGGAACTGTATTGCGGGGTCACAGCAACATGAGGAACTGTATTGCGGGGTCACAGCAACATGAGGAACTGTATTGCGGGGTCACAGCAACATGAGGAACTGTATTGCGGGGTCACTGCAACATGAGGAACTGTATTGTGGGGTCACAGCAACATGAGGAAGTGTATTGCGGGGTCACGGCAACATGAGGAACTGTATTGCGGGGTCACCGCAACATGAGGAACTGTATTGCGGGGTCACGGCAACATGAGGAACTGTATTGCGGGGTCAACGCAACATGAGGAACTGTATTGCAGGGTCACGGCAACATGAGGAACTGTATTGCGGGGTCACGGCAACATGAGGAACTGTATTGCGGGGTCACAGCAACATGAGGAACTGTATTGCGGGGTCACAGCAACATGAGGAAGTGTATTGCGGGGTCACGGCAACATGAGGAACTGTATTGCGGGGTCACCGCAACATGGGGAACTGTATTGCGGGGTCACGGCAACATGAGGAACTGTATTGCGGGGTCACCGCAACATGAGGAACTGTATTGCGGGGTCACGGCAACATGAGGAACTGTATTGCGGGGTCACGGCAACATGAGGAACTGTATTGCGGGGTCACGGCAACATGAGGAATTGTATTGCGGGGTCACTGCAACATGAGGAACTGTATTGCGGGGTCACGGCATTAGAAAGGTTGAGAACCACTGGTCTACTTGGAGCTCTGTGTATCATATTTTCTGCAAAATGTAATAATAATCCTGAAAATAATAATCCTGTCTGTAAATCAATGATAAGATGCATTCAGGGGGCTCGTCGTAATCTTGGTTCCGGACTCCAGCTACGACTGGCCAACCATGCAATGACAAATGTTGCTTTGAATGTAAGCTATTATGTCTGCGCATCAGGGCCAGGCCGTTATTGTTGCCCATGTTGGTAATAGGGGGGGAAGTGAAGCGCTCACAAGTACCAGGCGGCGGCAGCAGCTGGGGTGAGCCGAGCGTTCAGAATTATTTCTGGAACATCTGTGCTTATTTATCGGCTCCTGGGTGAGTTTCCTCATCACAAGGAAACATTTGCTTGTGGAATTCATTAACCAGATATTAGTATATTTGTTTATTTGCCTTTGTTTTGGGCAGCTCATTGGGGAGCCGGTGAGAAGCACCTGGAACTCTCAGTTACTGCTGCAGTATACAAATTTAAATATACCTCACTGCTTGATTTTGCTACTAATGGTAAACTATGAGTGGCCAGTAGAAAGGGAAATAGAGCTAGTAAATGTCTTTTGAAGGAATATTGAATTTCGGTCCTGCAGTTGCAATACATCACCACTTGATGGCACTGTTGGATCCGGAATGAGACACAACTCGAAAGGTTTCTGGACAGTTAACATAATTTGGTGAATAAAGACATGTGCATAGATACATTCCCCTCGATTCAAAGAGCAAAAGTTAAGTGATTTCGTATCGAGAATCGTAAGTTTGGGTGGGTGTTTGTCATTTTTTCTGGTTTTTTTGGCCATTTCGTATTCGTACGATCGTTCGCGCATAGACGTATATGAACATACGCATTTCGTACGAGAATCGTATAATTTGCGTTAGTTCGTGTGTTTTTCCCGTCCAAATCGTATTATTTGCGTTAGTTCGTGTGTTTTTCCCGTCAAAATCGTATTATTTGCGTCCGATCCTATTTTTTACGTCCTTCACATGGGCTTGCGCCCAATTCAGAGAGGTGATTGCTAATTGTTTTGAAGCCCATTAAAGAGCTGCTTTACGAAATGTTTGCCGGCAGCTATTTGGCCTCGGGAGTAGGATGGAGCGGAGCGAGTTTGTGGCACATCAAGGGCTTATGCTTTTTGGCATTGAGTTGATCGAGATGTCTGAGAGCAGATTGCCCCTGCGTCGTCGCATGAACATCGATAGCATGAATGATGTTGAGCTGTTCGAGCTGACCAGGCTTAATCGCGCTTCCCTCCATAAATTATATAGTGAGCTGCGGCCATGGTTAGCCCGCACCACAAGGAAGGGGCATGCAATTTCAGGTATGACCAAGATGCTTGGCTGCCTGCAATTTTTGGCGAACGGCTCGTTCCAGAGGCTGGGTGCCCTCTCCGTGGGGATGTCACAGCCTACGCTGAGCCGCGCACTATCTAAATTTTTGGAAGGCATGGCTGCCATAACTCAAAAATATATTTATTTCCCTGATGATATGGCAGCCAGAAACGCCATTAAGCTTGGGTTTTATAATGTGGCCGACATGCCCAACGTTATTGGTGCAATTGACTGCACACATGTGGCACTCGTACCTAGGGCAGCCGACGAGTATATATATAGGTATTGAGATTGGTTATTATGTTGCCCAACGTGTCATGTCACCTGTTTTCCTTTGCGGCAGCATATTTGTTTATCCCTCATTTGTGTAGCTGCTTTATCTAGGCTTTTCATTAGTATTTCCCAATAGAGTGCAGACATGTTTTGTGTTTAATTTATTATTTTGGGTCAAATATCAATTACCCTTTTTGTATGTTTTTGCCTTAAGGAATCGTAAAATGGGACACTCACTTAATGTCCAGGCCGTGGTTGGTCCGGATATGCGGTTTATGAGTGTCCTTGCCGGCTACCCCGGATCGTCCCACGACTCCTATATCCTCCGGCGATCTGGGTTGTTTCGGAGATTTGAGGCAGGTGAATTTTCGGGGGCATGGCTGCTTGGTAAGTGTGTCCTATTTGTGTGTTATTAAATGTGGCATTAATCTTGTATTTGTTGATATGTTTGTTTTTGAAAACTTGACAGAAGCGTCCAACTGCCTTTTTCTTGGCTCATATATTAGGAACTTACCCAAAAAATCCTTGTCTCGCTTTGGCCTTCAGAATGTTTTCCCTTTAGTTAGGATGTCTGTAAGTTCCGTGTGCCTAAATATATTGGTTTGGAGTTTATACCCAAGGATCTTTGACATTTGGCTCCTTTTGTACTATTGGTCGTTAAATGTCAAAGTGGACTTAAACTGCATACATTGTAGTTTCCAGTGAAATGTGGCTAGGGATCTTTGACATTTGGCTCCTTTTGTACTATTGGTCGTTAAATGTCAAAGTGGACTTAAACTGCATACATTGTAGTTTCCAGTGAAATGGGGCTAGGGATCTTTGACATTTGGCTCCTTTTGTACTATTGGTCGTTAAATGTCAAAGTGGACTTAAACTGCATACATTGTAGTTTCCAGTGAAATGTGGCTAGGGATCTTTGACATTTGGCTCCTTTTGTACTATTGGTCGTTAAATGTCAAAGTGGACTTAAACTGCATACATTGTAGTTTCCAGTGAAATGGGGCTAGGGATCTTTGACATTTGGCTCCTTTTGTACTATTGGTCGTTAAATGTCAAAGTGGACTTAAACTGCATACATTGTAGTTTCCAGTGAAATGGGGCTAGGGATCTTTGACATTTGGCTCCTTTTGTACTATTGGTCGTTAAATGTCAAAGTGGACTTAAACTGCATACATTGTAGTTTCCAGAGAAATGTGGATAGGCCCTCAGCAGCATCCTAATTGTAACATGTCTGAAAACTACAAATATATGTAAAATACAAATACCCTTGGCCGTGCAGATGTTTGTTAATTAATTGGTATATAGAAGTGCCATTTTTATTTAGGTTATACCTTAGTGCAATATTTGGGGGCCCTAATGTGCCCTGTTTTTTTTTGGGAACACTTTACCTTACATCATTATGATATCTGTGAATTTTTTGGTGTTGGTTGTGTTGCCTTTTTAATTTTGATTACATTTAATTCTCTGTTTAAGGTGATTCCGGGTACCCACTTCTACCCTGGCTCATGACGCCTGTGCTGCGGCCCCAGGATGCCTCTCAGGAAGCGTATAACCGTGCACATCGCAAGACCCGGGCTGTTGTGGAGAGGGCCTTTGGTCTGCTGAAGACACGTTTTCGTTGCCTTGACCATACTGGGGGGGCCCTGCAATATGATCCCAAGAAAGTGATCGACATTATAATGGCATGTGCTGTTTTGCACAATTTTGCCATCCTGGAACGTGTCCCACGTTATGTGGACAGCCTGCCCTCTTCAGCCGTCGAGGATGAAGTCGATAATTTTGAGGGGCCCCCCAGTGAGTCTGGCCAATCTGTTAGAGCCAACCTGATCAGCCAGCATTTTAGTTAAGTTTTTTCCCTGTCTCACCATTCTGGATGTGTGTGTTATCCTTTTGGAAACATATGTTGTTTTGCCCTAATGTGGCATTACCTCTAAGTAAAACATTTCGACCTTAATTGTTGCCTAATGTATTTCATGTAGTTTCCTTAGCTTTCGCTGTGCATTGTTACACCTCTTCCAACCAAAATTCTCTGGTTTAGGCCAAGCTGTTACAAAAGTCTTCCCACTAAAAACGCCACAAGTATTGGAAGTTAAATTTTTGTTTTACTTAGCAAATGAAAAATTATAGTGGTTAACAGAAATCAGTCCACATACATCTGTGGTAACAAATGGATAACATAAAAAAAAAAACATCGAGCACATCTACACCTGGAAGTGAGTGGCACAACCAAACCAGGACACCCAGTCCAAAGGCCAGCCTAGTCCAGTCATTAATATTGCCTGTGCCCAGGGATATTTGGGCATGGCCATAATGTCACACAAACATGTCTGCAAACAGGAGGAGCACCAACCAAATACATAGGTTAAGCCATAAGTGGCCAGATAAACTCCACATAGACCTATGGCATTGGCTAGTGGCCTTAAGCATTACTCTAAGGAGCTATATGGGAGCAAATACAAAACACAACCTGCCAGAGCAACACAAAATGGATTGTTTGAAACCTCAAAGGACAAGTAAATACAGTGGGGGTTAAGAGAAAAGATGTCCCACACACCCATGGCTTAATAGGGTGGCTGCCCATAATACCCAGGTGGAGGTCCAGGTGGAGGTCCATGGGAATGGGACCTAGCCTGGGCCATGGCAGCATTGTGAATTTGGAACTGCTCCACAATGTTTCTCTGCATATTGGTCATCTCAGCCATGGCTGACTGGATGCCATTACTTGAATTGGCCACGTTGCTGTTGAGGGTACGCAACTCCGCGAGGATGCCCTGTAGACTGGTATGGATGTTCACCATGTCTGCATGCCTTTGCTCACGCTCTGTAACGAGCTGGGCGTCATAAGAGTCCCTTTGTTGGGTCCATAATTGAAGCAGGGCACTCTGCCTCCCCTGGGAAATTGTGGGGCGGCGTAATGGCGTCCGCCGCACAATTACCCTGGCTCTTGGGCGTGCCCTGCCGCGTGGTGTCGTACCCTCAACAGCAACCGGCCTGCTTTGCAAATCCTCAGCAGCAGAGTGAACACTGGGGACTGTAGTGTCAGTCTCCCCATGTGCAAGCACAATGGATGGAGATTCACTCTGCTGCTGAGGATTGGCCAGAGAAACATTATCGAGCAGTTCCAAATTGGGACCCAGGGGGAGTTCATCCGACGTGCCCTGTACGGAGACATCATCATCTTCCTCCATGTCCTGGATCTCTTCCATGAGTGTGCGGGTCTGTAGGGACATATAAAAAAAAAAAGGCTAAGTTTGCGTCCCAATGTAGGATTTCAACAGTTTAACACATTCTTAAGCACTTGTTATTATTTATGCTACTAAATAAACTTACCGAAAATCTCTGATCTGGGCTCCGATGCTGTACGGACCTGGTAGGCATAACCAAACTGGGGGGTGAGTTTACCCTTGCTGAGGGATCATGCTGGGCTGAAGAAGAGAAAAAAATACCACGTAAACACACACACATAACCTTTTTTTGGATAGGTAATCAAATATAGCTCTATTTGTAATATTATTCAACTCTAGAGCAATGGTTACCTTTGTTCAAACCCACGCAAGTTTACAGAGGTGCAATGGCTCGGACCAACTGCTAAGTGACCTCAGTTCTAAGTCATGAAGTGTACCCATTCAGCATCCAACTTTCAGGGCACATTTTTGGATTTAGCCTACCATTCGCTAGGTCCGGGGTACTCAAACAATTGTTTGAAACGCCCCTTTCAAGGTATGTGGTGAGAGGTGAATGTCTGGCCATGGTGCTGACGCAGGGGGTGTCTAGTTAAAAATAAAGACACTGGTGGAGGGGCTGGAGCTTTCAAAGTGCCAACTAATAAAGGCTGCTTGCCCTTGCTGGGCTGGATGGGCCAGAGCTGAGGGGACAGGGATTGGATGTCTAAAGGGGGGAGTTAACGTATTGATGGTGATGTGATGGATGGAGCCAATCTGTTACAAATGTATGGGGCTTATGTGGGGGGGGGGGCATGGGGGGACTGTGGCACATGGGCCAGAGCAGGGGCAGCGGGACACGATTGTGGCCAGTGAAAATTTAAATAAGTTACTGTGTACCTTGCAATGCCACTTCCTGGCCAGTACTTCATATTGCAATGCTATGTTTCACGGAGCCATGACATTGGGCAGGAGACCAACCACTACATGGCCGATCAAGGGGGCAGCTCTGAGCACGTCAACACAGAAGTAACTGAGTGCAGGGCTGTCTGGCCAGGGGTCCTTGAATGTGGTGCCAAGGTCCGCATTGGGACCCCGGGCCGCCAGTTGAGTCTCGCTGCTCTTGGTCACATATGTTTGTGGGTGGCTAATTAAATAGTTAACTCAAACACAACTCACACAACCAAAAGGCAACCCATACATAATGATGTGTGTTTTGTGATTGATTCTAAATATCTCACTTATCTTGCGAAACTTCATGACTTTAACAATACAATTGGACATTTGATCTTTGCCATAATGGCTGTGGGCCTAAATGTGTGATTCACAGGGACCAAAAGAGGACACAAACAGCCACAGTAGTGCGAGGCCAACCAAGGCAAACCATAGGGGCATCCCGTTAGCTTGTTACTAGTGAACTGTCGATTATTTAGCAAACAGGCAAACATGCAGATTTAATAGTACTCACCGTGGGTACGGGTCGGGGAGTCTGTGTCCCTTAGACCAGCATGTCCACCGACCGCGACCGGATGGAGAAGTCCAAGCACAATCTCCTCAGCAGGGGTAAACTCCAATTTAGATGGGAAGCCACCTCCAGTTTTCATGCTGAAAAGAGAAAATCGTTTGGTATTCAGAAAAGGGGCATACAGCACATCCCAAACATTATATTTAGCGAAAACATTTATTTACCTGTAATTATGCCTTTTAATTTCTTTTTGCCGTACAGCATACTTCAGATCAGAGATTTTCTTCTGAATTTGGGACACATCTTTCCTCTCTTCCCCCGCTGCATTTACTTGTCGGAGGATGGTTTCAAACAATGCCATCTTGCGCTGCTTGGTGGTGTGTTTGGATTTGCTCCCATATAGCTCGTCATAGTATAATGTAAGGCCACTAGCCAATGCCATATTTTGGTCATGGGAGAATCTCCCACTCAACTGGCCGCGGCGCAATGTGCGGCCAGATGGTTGGCTTGGCTGCTCCTCCATGTGTGCAGACACATGTGGTGACATTATGGCCTGGGGCTGGGTAGGGGAATGGCCGGATTGGTGGCTTCCCAATGACTGGACTGGACTGGCCAAGGGACTGGGTGTTCTGGCGTGGCTGGCCACCGAACTTCCAGGTGTAGATGTGGTCATGGTTGCAATTCGGGGCCCTCTTGGGGGGCTAGGTTCCCGGCTGGTGCCAGGTCGGGGGCTCTGTTCCCGGCTGGTGCCAGGTCGGGGGCTTCTGGCCCTGGATGGGGTTCGGGCCCTGTAGGGGCTTCTGGCCCTGGCTGGGCTTCTGGCCCTGGATGGGGTTCTTCTGGCCCTGGATGGGGTTCGGGCCCTGTAGGGGCTTCTGGCCCTGGATGGGGTTCTTCTGGCCCTGGATGGGGTTCGGGCCCTGTAGGGGCTTCTGGCCCTGGCTGGGCTTCTGGCCCTGGATGGGGTTCTTCTGGCCCTGGATGGGGTTCGGGCCCTGTAGGGGCTTCTGGCCCTGGATGGGGTTCTTCTGGCCCTGGATGGGGTTCGGGCCCTGTAGGGGCTTCTGGCCCTGGCTGGGCTTCTGGCCCTGGTTGGGGTTCTTCTGGCCCTGGATGGGGTTCGGGCCCTGTAGGGGCTTCTGGCCCTGGCTGGGCTTCTGGCCCTGGATGGGGTTCTTCTGGCCCTGGATGGGGTTCGGGCCCTGTAGGGGCTTCTGGCCCTGGCTGGGCTTCTGGCCCTGGATGGGGTTCTTCTGGCCCTGGATGGGGTTCGGGCCCTGTAGGGGCTTCTGGCCCTGGCTGGGCTTCTGGCCCTGGATGGGGTTCTTCTGGCCCTGGATGGGGTTCGGGCCCTGTAGGGGCTTCTGGCCCTGGCTGGGCTTCTGGCCCTTCTGTGCGGGCTGGAGGGGCTTCTGGCCCTTCTGTGCGGGCTGGAGGGGCTTCGGGCCCTTCTGTGTGGGCTGGATGTGCTTCGGGCACTGCTGTGGGGCCTGGGTTGGCTAAGTGCCCGGCTTGAAAGCATGGCTGGTGTGGGCTCCCTTGGGCGGCCTCTTCTGGGGGCAGAGGTGGTGGTGGCTGCTGTGGCCTGTTTTTTGGCCGCAGGGGCACGTGCCTTTGGGGCCCTTTTTTGGGAAACGGAGGGTCCAGTGTCCCTTGGTGGGGCCGAGGTGGTACTTGCCTTCTGGGCCTTCTGGGACCTTAGCTTCTTCGGTCGTTGCTGGGACCTGGTTGTTGGGCCCTCAGAGGTCTGGCTTTGCTGGCCGCGTTTAGCTGCTGCCTTTTTTGGTGCCATTTTGTCCAAAAGCTCAAAGAGAATGAGCTTTGGGTGCAGGGACCTTTAAATCATGCGCCCAGCGTCTGACGCCTATGCGCACGACTACGCGCTCGTACGGACGTACGTTCGTGCGGAACCAGGAAACCGCTGGGGTTTCACTTATCTGCTGCCTGGAAGAAGACTAAAGATGGCGCCCACTATCTTCACCCGTCAACAGGAAGAGATCCTCATGCTGGTAAGTGGCTGCCTGTGCATTTTAATGTAATAGTCAATGCTGGCCTAAATGTAAATGATGCGTTTGGAACTAGTTTGGTGTCTCTTAATGTTTAATCACTGCCTCCTCACACTTCATCCTCAAGGGCCGAGCCTGGCCACGTTTTCACCTGTCTATGCTGATGTCCTAATTCGGCCAATTGCTCCGGCTTAGCAACAGTTAATTAACCTGTGGAGTAGCGGGGCGAGCTGTCAAACCTGGCCTGTCTCGGACCTTGATGCGGATGTTTGAGGAACACTGTTTTCCTAAGCCATAAAAACACAACGGGAAGCCACACACGTGGGCCAAAAGCCTAAGCATTAGGCTACATCTTGGATCTTTAAAACATCCTAACATGCCCTAGATGCAGGTGGCCTGATTGTTGAGGTTGGCTATTATCTGTATGTACATGGTGTGTGATACATATAACATAAGACCAGACTGTCAATCACAGTCAACGTCCTCTTTAAGGCACTCCCCAAAAATGGCGGCCATTCGAAATGTGTGTGTTAATGACATTAAATACTCAACTTGTGATGCAACACATATGGGTCTGTGTGTAAAAGTACAAGCTCTGTGTCCATTATGTTTTTCAGATCATGCTTCAGCGCCGGTATGACTTCGCGCCCAATGTGTGCGAGAAAAGGGACATCGCCCGGGAGATCATCGCGGAGATACACCGTGTGACCAGCACCACCTTCACTCACACCCAGATAATGCAGCATTGGTCGGACCTGAAGCGTCTGCACATGCCCCGGGTGCGGAGGTTTTTTGGGATCCATTTCCCAAGTAAGTACTAAGCAATTGCATGGTATATGTTCCAAATGTCTAAGTTATGCCTTTATTTATAATGACTTTTCTTTGGTAGTGTTGGAAATGGATTTCAGAATTCGCCGCACCCGGAGACGTACAGGCCGACCAGTGCTGCATGACTCTGCTTCTGTGAGTGAAGGTGGTGGATCTCCCGGGCGACGGACCTACCCCTCCTCTGTGGCCTCCTCAGACCAGCCCCTGGACCTTACCACAGAGGAGGGGCCAAGGCGCGTGGGCGTGGAGTCATACCTGGCCACGCATGGGGAAGGCTCTGGTATGTCACTCTTCATGTATAGGCACAAAGATATACATGGCAGGCCAAAAACTAAGTTATCCTTTATTATGTATTTGTAGAAGCTTCAGGAGCGGGTGAGATAGTGGAGGAGGAGGCAGCAGAGATGCTGGAAGGAGATCCTGGCGAAGGTGAGTGATGTCAGCCAGACTGGGAGCCAGATATGTTGGGGATAGTGACTATCTACAAATACTAACCAAATGTCACATGTTTCTCCAGGGACTTCTTCACAGCCGAGCCAGGACCAAGGGCAGTCTGTTGGCCCCAACCAGCCATCTGTCGGCCACCAACTCCGTAAGTCTCCATGCCATTATTCATATTAATGTTTGCTTAGCTAATAACACACACATAACTAAAGGCGTAGCCAATGTGTAGTTCACACTTTAATGTGGGCACTTCGTTAGCTTAAAGAGGACCCAAACTAGTATTAAGAACCAAAGACTTAGCCATCACACTGTACCTACAGATTAGAAACATGGAAAAACACCCTTCACCCATCTAATGCATGTTATTAGACAGAACCAAACCAATATTGGTGAATATGGAATGCACAATATTTACAGGCAGCATGGGATACAGATTGAAAAAAGGAAGGTGCTGCCATGCATTGTGTGAGTGATGACCTTTCCCGCAACCCAGCTATGCTCTGGATTCCCAACGCACCACTGTAACCTACTCCCCTGTACTTTATCCAACTCTCCACTCCTCATTAAGTGTTATGCTTCAGAGTCCAGATGGCGGCGCTGTAATCCCCAAAAAAGCCTAACTAACTTTTAGGTGGGGCAGAATCATTTGTGAATAGTTTTTGTTTTTCATTAAATAATGTTGAAGGTCCGGTTTAAGGAGTTTAAACACTTACCTGTGGGAAATGCATTAACTGTATCCCTTGGAAGAAGGACATATGTCATGCATTTACATGTATTTGATTAACCCTAAATCTATTTCCAGCATACAAACCGGTCTGGGACTCCTATTTATGTTTCTTTCTCTATTGGTTACAGGGATGATCCCCAAAACCTTGGCGGGTAAAAAAAAAACGAATGAAGGAGTTGGTGGCCGAGCTGCTGGCCATACAGGCAACGTTGGGGCCAACAGATGAAGAAGAGGATGATGAATAGTGCCCTTGGTCCTGGCTCCTTTGTTTAACTTGGTTTTAAAGTTGTTCCAATTTTAGATAGTTTTTTATTGTTTTTACAAAAATAAAAAATAGATTTTTTAAACTAAAAAACCCAAAAAATAAAAAAAAAGGGTTTTACTGTTAAAAAAAAAAAAAAAAAAATAGATATGTTTTACCGAGGCACAAAAAAAAAAAAGGTTTTAAAAAAAAAAAAAAAACTATAAAAAAAAAGTTGCCATTTTATTCAAAAACAAACAAAGAAAAAATTTTAAATAAATTATATTTGAAGCCTTCCTAAATGTGTCTTTTCTAATATGCACACACCCAAAAAATTACACAAACCAGAAACAACACACTTAGAAACATATAGACATATGTAAATTATGAGATTTTCTTACGTTTTATGGACCGAGAAATGAAGTGGGATGCAGCCGCTACGGGGTTTAGGTAAGTTTGAGGGAGCGAGAAATGAAGTTGGATGCAAGCGCTAAAGGGTTTAGGTACGTTTGAGGGAGCGAGAAATGAAGTTGGATGCAGCCGCTAAGGGGTTTAGGTAAGTTTGAGGGAGCGAGAAATGAAGTTGGATGCAAGCGCTAAAGGGTTTAGGTAAGTTTGAGGGAGCGAGAAATGAAGTTGGATGCAAGCGCTAAAGGGTTTAGGTAAGTTTGAGGGAGCGAGAAATGAAGTTGGATGCAAGCGCTAAAGGGTTTAGGTAAGTTTGAGGGAGCGAGAAATGAAGTTGGATGCAGCCGCTAAGGGGTTTAGGTAAGTTTGAGGGAGCGAGAAATGAAGTTGGATGCAGGCGCTAAGGGGTTTAGGTAAGTTTGAGGGAGCGAGAAATGAAGTTGGATGCAAGCGCTAAAGGGTTTAGGTAAGTTTGAGGGAGCGAGAAATGAAGTGGGATGCAGCCGCTACGGGGTTTAGGTAAGTTTGAGGGAGCGAGAAATGAAGTTGGATGCAAGCGCTAAAGGGTTTAGGTAAGTTTGAGGGAGCGAGAAATGAAGTTGGATGCAGCCGCTAAGGGGTTTAGGTAAGTTTGAGGGAGCGAGAAATGAAGTTGGATGCAGCCGCTAAGGGGTTTAGGTAAGTTTGAGGGAGCGAGAAATGAAGTTGGATGCAAGCGCTAAAGGGTTTAGGTAAGTTTGAGGGAGCGAGAAATGAAGTTGGATGCAAGCGCTAAAGGGTTTAGGTAAGTTTGAGGGAGCGAGAAATGAAGTTGGATGCAAGCGCAAAAGGGTTTAGGTAAGTTTGAGGGAGCGAGAAATGAAGTTGGATGCAGCCGCTAAGGGGTTTAGGTAAGTTTGAGGGAGCGAGAAATTAAGTTGGATGCAGCCGCTAAGGGGTTTAGGTAAGTTTGAGGGAGCGAGAAATGAAGTTGGATGCAAGCGCAAAAGGGTTTAGGTAAGTTTGAGGGAGCGAGAAATGAAGTTGGATGCAGCCGCTAAGGGGTTTAGGTAAGTTTGAGGGAGCGAGAAATGAAGTTGGATGCAAGCGCTAAAGGGTTTAGGTAAGTTTGAGGGAGCGAGAAATGAAGTTGGATGCAAGCGCTAAAGGGTTTAGGTAAGTTTGAGGGAGCGAGAAATGAAGTTGGATGCAGCCGCTAAGGGGTTTAGGTAAGTTTGAGGGAGCGAGAAATGAAGTTGGATGCAAGCGCTAAAGGGTTTAGGTAAGTTTGAGGGAGCGAGAAATGAAGTGGGATGCAGCCGCTACGGGGTTTAGGTAAGTTTGAGGGAGCGAGAAATGAAGTTGGATGCAAGCGCTAAAGGGTTTAGGTAAGTTTGAGGGAGCGAGAAATGAAGTTGGATGCAGCCGCTAAGGGGTTTAGGTAAGTTTGAGGGAGCGAGAAATGAAGTTGGATGCAAGCGCTAAAGGGTTTAGGTAAGTTTGAGGGAGCGAGAAATGAAGTTGGATGCAGCCGCTAAGGGGTTTATGTAAGTTTCTGGATGAGGGTGCGCATGCGCAAGATCTTATATACATAAGAACGCACGAATCTAAGAGGCCAAAAACCAATGCAAACCAGAGGCAAACGCAAGTAATTGGAAGAGCTGGACGATGGAAGCCGCCGACAAAACAGGCTGCCGCCGCAACAGGTGAGCACATGAACGTGATTTTTACGATTGACAACTGACTGAGGCAAGTTCGGGAGATATCATACGAACGGACGTATCTTTTAGGATAGAAACGTATTTGCTTATTGAATCACTCGCAAGTTCATACGAACGCACGAGCGGACGTGAAAAATAGGATGATCGTGAGCCAAATCCAAGCTGTTACATGTTTCTTTGAATCAACCCAATCCCCTCGATTCAAAGAGCAAAAGTTAAGTGATTTCGTATCGAGAATCGTAAGTTTGGGTGGGTGTTTGTCATTTTTTCTGGTTTTTTTGGCCATTTCGTATTCGTACGATCGTTCGCGCATAGACGTATATGAACATACGCATTTCGTACGAGAATCGTATAATTTGCGTTAGTTCGTGTGTTTTTCCCGTCCAAATCGTATTATTTGCGTTAGTTCGTGTGTTTTTCCCGTCAAAATCGTATTATTTGCGTCCGATCCTATTTTTTACGTCCTTCACATGGGCTTGCGCCCAATTCAGAGAGGTGATTGCTAATTGTTTTGAAGCCCATTAAAGAGCTGCTTTACGAAATGTTTGCCGGCAGCTATTTGGCCTCGGGAGTAGGATGGAGCGGAGCGAGTTTGTGGCACATCAAGGGCTTATGCTTTTTGGCATTGAGTTGATCGAGATGTCTGAGAGCAGATTGCCCCTGCGTCGTCGCATGAACATCGATAGCATGAATGATGTTGAGCTGTTCGAGCTGACCAGGCTTAATCGCGCTTCCCTCCATAAATTATATAGTGAGCTGCGGCCATGGTTAGCCCGCACCACAAGGAAGGGGCATGCAATTTCAGGTATGACCAAGATGCTTGGCTGCCTGCAATTTTTGGCGAACGGCTCGTTCCAGAGGCTGGGTGCCCTCTCCGTGGGGATGTCACAGCCTACGCTGAGCCGCGCACTATCTAAATTTTTGGAAGGCATGGCTGCCATAACTCAAAAATATATTTATTTCCCTGATGATATGGCAGCCAGAAACGCCATTAAGCTTGGGTTTTATAATGTGGCCGACATGCCCAACGTTATTGGTGCAATTGACTGCACACATGTGGCACTCGTACCTAGGGCAGCCGACGAGTATATATATAGGTATTGAGATTGGTTATTATGTTGCCCAACGTGTCATGTCACCTGTTTTCCTTTGCGGCAGCATATTTGTTTATCCCTCATTTGTGTAGCTGCTTTATCTAGGCTTTTCATTAGTATTTCCCAATAGAGTGCAGACATGTTTTGTGTTTAATTTATTATTTTGGGTCAAATATCAATTACCCTTTTTGTATGTTTTTGCCTTAAGGAATCGTAAAATGGGACACTCACTTAATGTCCAGGCCGTGGTTGGTCCGGATATGCGGTTTATGAGTGTCCTTGCCGGCTACCCCGGATCGTCCCACGACTCCTATATCCTCCGGCGATCTGGGTTGTTTCGGAGATTTGAGGCAGGTGAATTTTCGGGGGCATGGCTGCTTGGTAAGTGTGTCCTATTTGTGTGTTATTAAATGTGGCATTAATCTTGTATTTGTTGATATGTTTGTTTTTGAAAACTTGACAGAAGCGTCCAACTGCCTTTTTCTTGGCTCATATATTAGGAACTTACCCAAAAAATCCTTGTCTCGCTTTGGCCTTCAGAATGTTTTCCCTTTAGTTAGGATGTCTGTAAGTTCCTTGTGCCTAAATATATTGGTTTGGAGTTTATACCCAAGGATCTTTGACATTTGGCTCCTTTTGTACTATTGGTCGTTAAATGTCAAAGTGGACTTAAACTGCATACATTGTAGTTTCCAGTGAAATGGGGCTAGGGATCTTTGACATTTGGCTCCTTTTGTACTATTGGTCGTTAAATGTCAAAGTGGACTTAAACTGCATACATTGTAGTTTCCAGTGAAATGTGGCTAGGGATCTTTGACATTTGGCTCCTTTTGTACTATTGGTCGTTAAATGTCAAAGTGGACTTAAACTGCATACATTGTAGTTTCCAGTGAAATGGGGCTAGGGATCTTTGACATTTGGCTCCTTTTGTACTATTGGTCGTTAAATGTCAAAGTGGACTTAAACTGCATACATTGTAGTTTCCAGTGAAATGTGGCTAGGGATCTTTGACATTTGGCTCCTTTTGTACTATTGGTCGTTAAATGTCAAAGTGGACTTAAACTGCATACATTGTAGTTTCCAGAGAAATGTGGATAGGCCCTCAGCAGCATCCTAATTGTAACATGTCTGAAAACTACAAATATATGTAAAATACAAATACCCTTGGCCGTGCAGATGTTTGTTAATTAATTGGTATATAGAAGTGCCATTTTTATTTAGGTTATACCTTAGTGCAATATTTGGGGGCCCTAATGTGCCCTGTTTTTTTTTGGGAACACTTTACCTTACATCATTATGATATCTGTGAATTTTTTGGTGTTGGTTGTGTTGCCTTTTTAATTTTGATTACATTTAATTCTCTGTTTAAGGTGATTCCGGGTACCCACTTCTACCCTGGCTCATGACGCCTGTGCTGCGGCCCCAGGATGCCTCTCAGGAAGCGTATAACCGTGCACATCGCAAGACCCGGGCTGTTGTGGAGAGGGCCTTTGGTCTGCTGAAGACACGTTTTCGTTGCCTTGACCATACTGGGGGGGCCCTGCAATATGATCCCAAGAAAGTGATCGACATTATAATGGCATGTGCTGTTTTGCACAATTTTGCCATCCTGGAACGTGTCCCACGTTATGTGGACAGCCTGCCCTCTTCAGCCGTCGAGGATGAAGTCGATAATTTTGAGGGGCCCCCCAGTGAGTCTGGCCAATCTGTTAGAGCCAACCTGATCAGCCAGCATTTTAGTTAAGTTTTTTCCCTGTCTCACCATTCTGGATGTGTGTGTTATCCTTTTGGAAACATATGTTGTTTTGCCCTAATGTGGCATTACCTCTAAGTAAAACATTTCGACCTTAATTGTTGCCTAATGTATTTCATGTAGTTTCCTTAGCTTTCGCTGTGCATTGTTACACCTCTTCCAACCAAAATTCTCTGGTTTAGGCCAAGCTGTTACAAAAGTCTTCCCACTAAAAACGCCACAAGTATTGGAAGTTAAATTTTTGTTTTACTTAGCAAATGAAAAATTATAGTGGTTAACAGAAATCAGTCCACATACATCTGTGGTAACAAATGGATAACATAAAAAAAAAAACATCGAGCACATCTACACCTGGAAGTGAGTGGCACAACCAAACCAGGACACCCAGTCCAAAGGCCAGCCTAGTCCAGTCATTAATATTGCCTGTGCCCAGGGATATTTGGGCATGGCCATAATGTCACACAAACATGTCTGCAAACAGGAGGAGCACCAACCAAATACATAGGTTAAGCCATAAGTGGCCAGATAAACTCCACATAGACCTATGGCATTGGCTAGTGGCCTTAAGCATTACTCTAAGGAGCTATATGGGAGCAAATACAAAACACAACCTGCCAGAGCAACACAAAATGGATTGTTTGAAACCTCAAAGGACAAGTAAATACAGTGGGGGTTAAGAGAAAAGATGTCCCACACACCCATGGCTTAATAGGGTGGCTGCCCATAATACCCAGGTGGAGGTCCAGGTGGAGGTCCATGGGAATGGGACCTAGCCTGGGCCATGGCAGCATTGTGAATTTGGAACTGCTCCACAATGTTTCTCTGCATATTGGTCATCTCAGCCATGGCTGACTGGATGCCATTACTTGAATTGGCCACGTTGCTGTTGAGGGTACGCAACTCCGCGAGGATGCCCTGTAGACTGGTATGGATGTTCACCATGTCTGCATGCCTTTGCTCACGCTCTGTAACGAGCTGGGCGTCATAAGAGTCCCTTTGTTGGGTCCATAATTGAAGCAGGGCACTCTGCCTCCCCTGGGAAATTGTGGGGCGGCGTAATGGCGTCCGCCGCACAATTACCCTGGCTCTTGGGCGTGCCCTGCCGCGTGGTGTCGTACCCTCAACAGCAACCGGCCTGCTTTGCAAATCCTCAGCAGCAGAGTGAACACTGGGGACTGTAGTGTCAGTCTCCCCATGTGCAAGCACAATGGATGGAGATTCACTCTGCTGCTGAGGATTGGCCAGAGAAACATTATCGAGCAGTTCCAAATTGGGACCCAGGGGGAGTTCATCCGACGTGCCCTGTACGGAGACATCATCATCTTCCTCCATGTCCTGGATCTCTTCCATGAGTGTGCGGGTCTGTAGGGACATATAAAAAAAAAAAGGCTAAGTTTGCGTCCCAATGTAGGATTTCAACAGTTTAACACATTCTTAAGCACTTGTTATTATTTATGCTACTAAATAAACTTACCGAAAATCTCTGATCTGGGCTCCGATGCTGTACGGACCTGGTAGGCATAACCAAACTGGGGGGGTGAGTTTACCCTTGCTGAGGGATCATGCTGGGCTGAAGAAGAGAAAAAAATACCACGTAAACACACACACATAACCTTTTTTTGGATAGGTAATCAAATATAGCTCTATTTGTAATATTATTCAACTCTAGAGCAATGGTTACCTTTGTTCAAACCCACGCAAGTTTACAGAGGTGCAATGGCTCGGACCAACTGCTAAGTGACCTCAGTTCTAAGTCATGAAGTGTACCCATTCAGCATCCAACTTTCAGGGCACATTTTTGGATTTAGCCTACCATTCGCTAGGTCCGGGGTACTCAAACAATTGTTTGAAACGCCCCTTTCAAGGTATGTGGTGAGAGGTGAATGTCTGGCCATGGTGCTGACGCAGGGGGTGTCTAGTTAAAAATAAAGACACTGGTGGAGGGGCTGGAGCTTTCAAAGTGCCAACTAATAAAGGCTGCTTGCCCTTGCTGGGCTGGATGGGCCAGAGCTGAGGGGACAGGGATTGGATGTCTAAAGGGGGGAGTTAACGTATTGATGGTGATGTGATGGATGGAGCCAATCTGTTACAAATGTATGGGGCTTATGTGGGGGGGGGGGCATGGGGGGACTGTGGCACATGGGCCAGAGCAGGGGCAGCGGGACACGATTGTGGCCAGTGAAAATTTAAATAAGTTACTGTGTACCTTGCAATGCCACTTCCTGGCCAGTACTTCATATTGCAATGCTATGTTTCACGGAGCCATGACATTGGGCAGGAGACCAACCACTACATGGCCGATCAAGGGGGCAGCTCTGAGCACGTCAACACAGAAGTAACTGAGTGCAGGGCTGTCTGGCCAGGGGTCCTTGAATGTGGTGCCAAGGTCCGCATTGGGACCCCGGGCCGCCAGTTGAGTCTCGCTGCTCTTGGTCACATATATTTGTGGGTGGCTAATTAAATAGTTAACTCAAACACAACTCACACAACCAAAAGGCAACCCATACATAATGATGTGTGTTTTGTGATTGATTCTAAATATCTCACTTATCTTGCGAAACTTCATGACTTTAACAATACAATTGGACATTTGATCTTTGCCATAATGGCTGTGGGCCTAAATGTGTGATTCACAGGGACCAAAAGAGGACACAAACAGCCACAGTAGTGCGAGGCCAACCAAGGCAAACCATAGGGGCATCCCGTTAGCTTGTTACTAGTGAACTGTCGATTATTTAGCAAACAGGCAAACATGCAGATTTAATAGTACTCACCGTGGGTACGGGTCGGGGAGTCTGTGTCCCTTAGACCAGCATGTCCACCGACCGCGACCGGATGGAGAAGTCCAAGCACAATCTCCTCAGCAGGGGTAAACTCCAATTTAGATGGGAAGCCACCTCCAGTTTTCATGCTGAAAAGAGAAAATCGTTTGGTATTCAGAAAAGGGGCATACAGCACATCCCAAACATTATATTTAGCGAAAACATTTATTTACCTGTAATTATGCCTTTTAATTTCTTTTTGCCGTACAGCATACTTCAGATCAGAGATTTTCTTCTGAATTTGGGACACATCTTTCCTCTCTTCCCCCGCTGCATTTACTTGTCGGAGGATGGTTTCAAACAATGCCATCTTGCGCTGCTTGGTGGTGTGTTTGGATTTGCTCCCATATAGCTCGTCATAGTATAATGTAAGGCCACTAGCCAATGCCATATTTTGGTCATGGGAGAATCTCCCACTCAACTGGCCGCGGCGCAATGTGCGGCCAGATGGTTGGCTTGGCTGCTCCTCCATGTGTGCAGACACATGTGGTGACATTATGGCCTGGGGCTGGGTAGGGGAATGGCCGGATTGGTGGCTTCCCAATGACTGGACTGGACTGGCCAAGGGACTGGGTGTTCTGGCGTGGCTGGCCACCGAACTTCCAGGTGTAGATGTGGTCATGGTTGCAATTCGGGGCCCTCTTGGGGGGCTAGGTTCCCGGCTGGTGCCAGGTCGGGGGCTCTGTTCCCGGCTGGTGCCAGGTCGGGGGCTTCTGGCCCTGGATGGGGTTCGGGCCCTGTAGGGGCTTCTGGCCCTGGCTGGGCTTCTGGCCCTGGATGGGGTTCTTCTGGCCCTGGATGGGGTTCGGGCCCTGTAGGGGCTTCTGGCCCTGGATGGGGTTCTTCTGGCCCTGGATGGGGTTCGGGCCCTGTAGGGGCTTCTGGCCCTGGCTGGGCTTCTGGCCCTGGATGGGGTTCTTCTGGCCCTGGATGGGGTTCGGGCCCTGTAGGGGCTTCTGGCCCTGGATGGGGTTCTTCTGGCCCTGGATGGGGTTCGGGCCCTGTAGGGGCTTCTGGCCCTGGCTGGGCTTCTGGCCCTGGTTGGGGTTCTTCTGGCCCTGGATGGGGTTCGGGCCCTGTAGGGGCTTCTGGCCCTGGCTGGGCTTCTGGCCCTGGATGGGGTTCTTCTGGCCCTGGATGGGGTTCGGGCCCTGTAGGGGCTTCTGGCCCTGGCTGGGCTTCTGGCCCTGGATGGGGTTCTTCTGGCCCTGGATGGGGTTCGGGCCCTGTAGGGGCTTCTGGCCCTGGCTGGGCTTCTGGCCCTGGATGGGGTTCTTCTGGCCCTGGATGGGGTTCGGGCCCTGTAGGGGCTTCTGGCCCTGGCTGGGCTTCTGGCCCTTCTGTGCGGGCTGGAGGGGCTTCTGGCCCTTCTGTGCGGGCTGGAGGGGCTTCGGGCCCTTCTGTGTGGGCTGGATGTGCTTCGGGCACTGCTGTGGGGCCTGGGTTGGCTAAGTGCCCGGCTTGAAAGCATGGCTGGTGTGGGCTCCCTTGGGCGGCCTCTTCTGGGGGCAGAGGTGGTGGTGGCTGCTGTGGCCTGTTTTTTGGCCGCAGGGGCACGTGCCTTTGGGGCCCTTTTTTGGGAAACGGAGGGTCCAGTGTCCCTTGGTGGGGCCGAGGTGGTACTTGCCTTCTGGGCCTTCTGGGACCTTAGCTTCTTCGGTCGTTGCTGGGACCTGGTTGTTGGGCCCTCAGAGGTCTGGCTTTGCTGGCCGCGTTTAGCTGCTGCCTTTTTTGGTGCCATTTTGTCCAAAAGCTCAAAGAGAATGAGCTTTGGGTGCAGGGACCTTTAAATCATGCGCCCAGCGTCTGACGCCTATGCGCACGACTACGCGCTCGTACGGACGTACGTTCGTGCGGAACCAGGAAACCGCTGGGGTTTCACTTATCTGCTGCCTGGAAGAAGACTAAAGATGGCGCCCACTATCTTCACCCGTCAACAGGAAGAGATCCTCATGCTGGTAAGTGGCTGCCTGTGCATTTTAATGTAATAGTCAATGCTGGCCTAAATGTAAATGATGCGTTTGGAACTAGTTTGGTGTCTCTTAATGTTTAATCACTGCCTCCTCACACTTCATCCTCAAGGGCCGAGCCTGGCCACGTTTTCACCTGTCTATGCTGATGTCCTAATTCGGCCAATTGCTCCGGCTTAGCAACAGTTAATTAACCTGTGGAGTAGCGGGGCGAGCTGTCAAACCTGGCCTGTCTCGGACCTTGATGCGGATGTTTGAGGAACACTGTTTTCCTAAGCCATAAAAACACAACGGGAAGCCACACACGTGGGCCAAAAGCCTAAGCATTAGGCTACATCTTGGATCTTTAAAACATCCTAACATGCCCTAGATGCAGGTGGCCTGATTGTTGAGGTTGGCTATTATCTGTATGTACATGGTGTGTGATACATATAACATAAGACCAGACTGTCAATCACAGTCAACGTCCTCTTTAAGGCACTCCCCAAAAATGGCGGCCATTCGAAATGTGTGTGTTAATGACATTAAATACTCAACTTGTGATGCAACACATATGGGTCTGTGTGTAAAAGTACAAGCTCTGTGTCCATTATGTTTTTCAGATCATGCTTCAGCGCCGGTATGACTTCGCGCCCAATGTGTGCGAGAAAAGGGACATCGCCCGGGAGATCATCGCGGAGATACACCGTGTGACCAGCACCACCTTCACTCACACCCAGATAATGCAGCATTGGTCGGACCTGAAGCGTCTGCACATGCCCCGGGTGCGGAGGTTTTTTGGGATCCATTTCCCAAGTAAGTACTAAGCAATTGCATGGTATATGTTCCAAATGTCTAAGTTATGCCTTTATTTATAATGACTTTTCTTTGGTAGTGTTGGAAATGGATTTCAGAATTCGCCGCACCCGGAGACGTACAGGCCGACCAGTGCTGCATGACTCTGCTTCTGTGAGTGAAGGTGGTGGATCTCCCGGGCGACGGACCTACCCCTCCTCTGTGGCCTCCTCAGACCAGCCCCTGGACCTTACCACAGAGGAGGGGCCAAGGCGCGTGGGCGTGGAGTCATACCTGGCCACGCATGGGGAAGGCTCTGGTATGTCACTCTTCATGTATAGGCACAAAGATATACATGGCAGGCCAAAAACTAAGTTATCCTTTATTATGTATTTGTAGAAGCTTCAGGAGCGGGTGAGATAGTGGAGGAGGAGGCAGCAGAGATGCTGGAAGGAGATCCTGGCGAAGGTGAGTGATGTCAGCCAGACTGGGAGCCAGATATGTTGGGGATAGTGACTATCTACAAATACTAACCAAATGTCACATGTTTCTCCAGGGACTTCTTCACAGCCGAGCCAGGACCAAGGGCAGTCTGTTGGCCCCAACCAGCCATCTGTCGGCCACCAACTCCGTAAGTCTCCATGCCATTATTCATATTAATGTTTGCTTAGCTAATAACACACACATAACTAAAGGCGTAGCCAATGTGTAGTTCACACTTTAATGTGGGCACTTCGTTAGCTTAAAGAGGACCCAAACTAGTATTAAGAACCAAAGACTTAGCCATCACACTGTACCTACAGATTAGAAACATGGAAAAACACCCTTCACCCATCTAATGCATGTTATTAGACAGAACCAAACCAATATTGGTGAATATGGAATGCACAATATTTACAGGCAGCATGGGATACAGATTGAAAAAAGGAAGGTGCTGCCATGCATTGTGTGAGTGATGACCTTTCCCGCAACCCAGCTATGCTCTGGATTCCCAACGCACCACTGTAACCTACTCCCCTGTACTTTATCCAACTCTCCACTCCTCATTAAGTGTTATGCTTCAGAGTCCAGATGGCGGCGCTGTAATCCCCAAAAAAGCCTAACTAACTTTTAGGTGGGGCAGAATCATTTGTGAATAGTTTTTGTTTTTCATTAAATAATGTTGAAGGTCCGGTTTAAGGAGTTTAAACACTTACCTGTGGGAAATGCATTAACTGTATCCCTTGGAAGAAGGACATATGTCATGCATTTACATGTATTTGATTAACCCTAAATCTATTTCCAGCATACAAACCGGTCTGGGACTCCTATTTATGTTTCTTTCTCTATTGGTTACAGGGATGATCCCCAAAACCTTGGCGGGTAAAAAAAAACGAATGAAGGAGTTGGTGGCCGAGCTGCTGGCCATACAGGCAACGTTGGGGCCAACAGATGAAGAAGAGGATGATGAATAGTGCCCTTGGTCCTGGCTCCTTTGTTTAACTTGGTTTTAAAGTTGTTCCAATTTTAGATAGTTTTTTATTGTTTTTACAAAAATAAAAAATAGATTTTTTAAACTAAAAAACCCAAAAAATAAAAAAAAAGGGTTTTACTGTTAAAAAAAAAAAAAAAAAAATAGATATGTTTTACCGAGGCACAAAAAAAAAAAAGGTTTTAAAAAAAAAAAAAAAACTATAAAAAAAAAGTTGCCATTTTATTCAAAAACAAACAAAGAAAAAATTTTAAATAAATTATATTTGAAGCCTTCCTAAATGTGTCTTTTCTAATATGCACACACCCAAAAAATTACACAAACCAGAAACAACACACTTAGAAACATATAGACATATGTAAATTATGAGATTTTCTTACGTTTTATGGACCGAGAAATGAAGTGGGATGCAGCCGCTACGGGGTTTAGGTAAGTTTGAGGGAGCGAGAAATGAAGTTGGATGCAAGCGCTAAAGGGTTTAGGTACGTTTGAGGGAGCGAGAAATGAAGTTGGATGCAGCCGCTAAGGGGTTTAGGTAAGTTTGAGGGAGCGAGAAATGAAGTTGGATGCAAGCGCTAAAGGGTTTAGGTAAGTTTGAGGGAGCGAGAAATGAAGTTGGATGCAAGCGCTAAAGGGTTTAGGTAAGTTTGAGGGAGCGAGAAATGAAGTTGGATGCAAGCGCTAAAGGGTTTAGGTAAGTTTGAGGGAGCGAGAAATGAAGTTGGATGCAGCCGCTAAGGGGTTTAGGTAAGTTTGAGGGAGCGAGAAATGAAGTTGGATGCAGGCGCTAAGGGGTTTAGGTAAGTTTGAGGGAGCGAGAAATGAAGTTGGATGCAAGCGCTAAAGGGTTTAGGTAAGTTTGAGGGAGCGAGAAATGAAGTGGGATGCAGCCGCTACGGGGTTTAGGTAAGTTTGAGGGAGCGAGAAATGAAGTTGGATGCAAGCGCTAAAGGGTTTAGGTAAGTTTGAGGGAGCGAGAAATGAAGTTGGATGCAGCCGCTAAGGGGTTTAGGTAAGTTTGAGGGAGCGAGAAATGAAGTTGGATGCAGCCGCTAAGGGGTTTAGGTAAGTTTGAGGGAGCGAGAAATGAAGTTGGATGCAAGCGCTAAAGGGTTTAGGTAAGTTTGAGGGAGCGAGAAATGAAGTTGGATGCAAGCGCTAAAGGGTTTAGGTAAGTTTGAGGGAGCGAGAAATGAAGTTGGATGCAAGCGCAAAAGGGTTTAGGTAAGTTTGAGGGAGCGAGAAATGAAGTTGGATGCAGCCGCTAAGGGGTTTAGGTAAGTTTGAGGGAGCGAGAAATGAAGTTGGATGCAGCCGCTAAGGGGTTTAGGTAAGTTTGAGGGAGCGAGAAATGAAGTTGGATGCAAGCGCAAAAGGGTTTAGGTAAGTTTGAGGGAGCGAGAAATGAAGTTGGATGCAGCCGCTAAGGGGTTTAGGTAAGTTTGAGGGAGCGAGAAATGAAGTTGGATGCAAGCGCTAAAGGGTTTAGGTAAGTTTGAGGGAGCGAGAAATGAAGTTGGATGCAAGCGCTAAAGGGTTTAGGTAAGTTTGAGGGAGCGAGAAATGAAGTTGGATGCAGCCGCTAAGGGGTTTAGGTAAGTTTGAGGGAGCGAGAAATGAAGTTGGATGCAAGCGCTAAAGGGTTTAGGTAAGTTTGAGGGAGCGAGAAATGAAGTGGGATGCAGCCGCTACGGGGTTTAGGTAAGTTTGAGGGAGCGAGAAATGAAGTTGGATGCAAGCGCTAAAGGGTTTAGGTAAGTTTGAGGGAGCGAGAAATGAAGTTGGATGCAGCCGCTAAGGGGTTTAGGTAAGTTTGAGGGAGCGAGAAATGAAGTTGGATGCAAGCGCTAAAGGGTTTAGGTAAGTTTGAGGGAGCGAGAAATGAAGTTGGATGCAGCCGCTAAGGGGTTTATGTAAGTTTCTGGATGAGGGTGCGCATGCGCAAGATCTTATATACATAAGAACGCACGAATCTAAGAGGCCAAAAACCAATGCAAACCAGAGGCAAACGCAAGTAATTGGAAGAGCTGGACGATGGAAGCCGCCGACAAAACAGGCTGCCGCCGCAACAGGTGAGCACATGAACGTGATTTTTACGATTGACAACTGACTGAGGCAAGTTCGGGAGATATCATACGAACGGACGTATCTTTTAGGATAGAAACGTATTTGCTTATTGAATCACTCGCAAGTTCATACGAACGCACGAGCGGACGTGAAAAATAGGATGATCGTGAGCAAAATCCAAGCTGTTACATGTTTCTTTGAATCAACCCAATAGTGTAGACCGGGGTGTCAAACTCGATGTTCATCGAGGGCCACAACAGTTTTCTGGTCGCCTTCAAAGGGCCAGTTATTAACAAAAACACAAAACAAAATGCAAACATGAACATGTAATTGTGTGCAAATGTAAGGTCAAAAAGTAACTCAGTCAGGTTATGTTGCCCTGTAGAGCCACAAAATGTTTTTGGCCAGGTCACATACAGTATTACCTAGTCCCACACATCATGACACTCGGTTACATGTAGGACTGGCACAAATTGCTGAAACTTGATAAGCTGAACAAACATCATTTTATTGCGCCAAAATCAGCACACACATGGGACAAATATCACAAGTATAAAATCAACATATAGTGCAAACTAAAATCACGGGGGCCCACCGTGCTCACACACGACAGCCACGCACACTATACATGCACCCCACTAGCAGCGCTGCTCCATACCGCCTAAACTCCTGCATGACACATTGCCATAACTATATAGATGGGACAATGGCGTGCATCCTCGCTTGACGTGACGCCACTTATCTCAGTGCGGCTACCATGGAGTAACCAGATGGCGTAACCGCAGGTTAGTCCCTTTAGTGCCTGATAAGGGGAGGCCCCACTAGCAGCGGGCGCACTGTGAAGCGGTACTCTTGGTACCATATGGCTGCGCAATACTCAGACCGAAATGGCGCTGCTCGTATGCTGGAGCACAGCTGTGGATAACAGTCAAATAGAAGAAAGTTCTCAGTCAGGCGGGTACTTAGCTGCGGATGTAATGTCTCCAACTGTGACTGCCGTCAAAAGTCCGTGTTGCGCAACACTCACAACGCGAGGGAGCTGTAGGCTGAAGCCGGGCTAAGAGCGGGGTGACATGTGCGTGGATTGGCCGGCCGTCCGCCGACGCGCGTTTCGCTCCGCCCACCGGAGCTTCGTCAGGGTGGTGGGCGGCCATTCACATCCCCAATATATGTACAAAGTCCCTCCCTCACTCTGTATGTGGCCAATCCATCATGAGCTTCCTTTAGCAACGTGGCCAATCCATCATGAGCTTCCTTTAGCAACGTGACCAGCGTCAGTGTAGTCCTCCGGCGTGCAAGGGGCGTGGTTTAGCGGACCATCCACATCTTAGCACCAATCATATGTCACCAAACGTCTCCCATGGCAACGCTGTCTGCGTCTCGCACCGGATCCTGACCCGGTCCTCATATCGGTGTTTTCAGCGTCAGTATAACGTTCCACCCTCCATGGGGCGTGGTTTCGCTGAACTTCCAGCGTACAGCACCATTCACATATCGCCTCCCATGGCAACGTTAACTGCGTATCACAGCAGGTCCTGCACACAGGAGCAGGCCATCACTCATAGCGATCATATGTCATTTCAGCTTAATCAATGCTTGATACCTCACTGTCACACATGCTTGCCAATTTTATTTATTATTTTTTTTTTTTTATTTATTTTTTTTATTATTTATTTCCGGAGGGGGTAATCAACGGGACTCATAATCATTATCACACACTACAAACTGCAGATATCACATGGGGATGCGGGTGTGTGTGTATTTCAGGCAGGCCTCCAACACCTTACTATCCAATCACCAACTACCACATTACACAGACACGCACCAAAGCAGCATTATACCCATCTTCATTCATGGATTCCAGAGTCTTGGCCCTGTACTACGTCCAGATATATATGCTACCCATCTGTCCTACAGCTCTGATACTATCCAACAGCTCTGACGCTGAAAACACCGATATGAGGACCGGGTCAGGATCCGGTGCGAGACGCAGACAGCGTTGCCATGGGAGACGTTTGGTGACATATGATTGGTGCTAAGATGTGGATGGTCCGCTAAACCACGCCCCTTGCACGCCGGAGGACTACACTGACGCTGGTCACATTGCTAAAGGAAGCTCATGATGGATTGGCCACGTTGCTAAAGGAAGCTCATGATGGATTGGCCACATACAGAGTGAGGGAGGGACTTTGTACATATATTGGGGATGTGAATGGCCGCCCACCACCCTAGTGGGGCCTCCCCTTATCAGGCACTAAAGGGACTAACCTGCGGTTACGCCATCTGGTTACTCCATGGTAGCCGCACTGAGATAAGTGGCGTCACGTCAAGCGAGGATGCACGCCATTGTCCCATCTATATAGTTATGGCAATGTGTCATGCAGGAGTTTAGGCGGTATGGAGCAGCGCTGCTAGTGGGGTGCATGTATAGTGTGCGTGGCTGTCGTGTGTGATCACGGTGGGCCCCCGTGATTTTAGTTTGCACTATATGTTGATTTTATACTTGTGATATTTGTCCCATGTATGTGCTGATTTTGGCGCAATAAAATGATGTTTGTTCAGCTTATCAAGTTTCAGCAATTTGTGCCAGTCCTACATGTAACCGAGTGTCATGATGTGTGGGACTAGGGAATCTGTATAGTGGTTAGTAGGACGCCGCCATTGTTTAGCAGCAGTGCACATGCTTAGATACATGTACTCTCTCCAGCCATTTTATAGAGTTTTCTCACATACAGTATTATTTTGCCCATGACAAATGCAGAATTACTTTGCCCAGGTCAAATGCAGAATTATTTTGCCCAGGTCAAATGCTGATTTATTTTGCCCAGGGCAGATGCAGAATGTGTTTGCCCAGGACAGATACCGAATTATTTTGTCCAGCGAAGATGCAGAATTATTTTGCCCAGGACAGACACATAATTATTTTGCCCAGGTCAGATGCAGAATTATTTTTTGCCAAAGACAGGTGCAGAATTATTTTTCCCAGGACAGACACAGAATTATTTTGCCCAGGACAGACACTGCCTAGGAATGGATGCAGAATTATTTTGCCCAGGACAGATGCAGGATTAAGGACAGGTGCAGAATTATTTTGCCCAGAACAGATACAGAATTATTTTGCCCAGAACAGATACAGAATTATTTTGCTCAGGACAGACACATAATTATTTTGCTCAGGTCTGATGCAGATTTTTTTTTTGCCAAAGACAGATGCAGAATTATTTTGCACAGAACAGATGCAGAATTATTTTTCCCAGGAATTGATGCAGAATTATTTTTGCCTAGGACAGACACAGAATGATTTATTCCAGGAATGGGTGCAGAATTATTTTGCCCAGGTCAGATGTTTGGGCAAAATAATTCTGCACCCGTCCTGGACATTAACATTAACAATGGCAAATGTTCAGGACAACCCTGATCAGATTGCATCTCTCCGGGGAAACCATCACACCTAAAAATACAAACAAAAAGTGTCTCATTTTGGCTCCCACCCGTTATTGCCAAAATAAATATTTATTAAATATATGCAAAGAAGGCAACCAGGAAATTGATGGTAGGTGAGGCCCTTCGTATAAGGTTAGAGGCTGAGCATCTTCAGCTTAGATAATTGACATTTTAGTTTTATAGAAACAGCAGAAAGCTGTGCATGTGGTAAAAAGCAAGGCAATCCATTGTGCAATGCAGATGATCCCAGCCAATGGCCTGCAAAGGGTACACATGCAAAGACTTGGACCAAAACCCAGGATTTTGACTATCCTGGGTTTTGGTCCTTTTCTCGGGGGGTGCCCCGCTTTGTGAAATCAGATCGCCGAGCGCAACTTACCACTTCCCGCTCTTATGGCGCATGCGCGGACGCTCGTCCAATCAGCGTGCTCAGAGCCGCTGACGTCACGCTGTCTAAGCCAGCGTCTAAGGCCAGCGGCTCCGAGCAAGCTGGTGGCCGCATCCCCCGCTTCTCTCTAACAGGGAGCATGCCCGCGCTGGCCATTCACAGATGCCTGGTGTAGGCACACACCCTGCTATAGGGATAGTGGGGATTCACGCATGTGCCGTTGGACCGGGAAACAAGGTAAGTGTATGGGGCAACCTGGGGGGTTTCACACAGCAGGGCATCCCGATTTTGGATGCCTCAGGAGGAGGGAATCGATTGGCCCAGGTATCTTATACATTCCTAGGCCGACCGTGCTGGGTTTTGATCCAATTTAAAGTGAACTATAGAGTCTAAAAGACTCTGAGGACGGTTAAAAGTTCTCTCCAAGGGCATTCCAAGATGCATCTATGTAAAACCCCTAGGTCGGCCATATTTGCACCTTGGTCTGGTGATCCCATGGTGCGTGTGCAGGCCTTCAGCGACGTTCTCTCCACTCATCTGCACCAGGCATATCTGAATGGTTGGTAGCGGGTGCACTCAGATTGATTAGCGGGATGTGCGCATTAAAGAATTCGATGAACATTTATTACCGCACATGCACGCCAGTGGATCCTCATTGGAGGAGGCCCACACAATACACCAGTTGAGTATTCAGCAAAGGCAGTTTTGCATACAGGAGTAACCCAAACCCAAAGAAAATCCCGGGTTTCGGTCTGCTTTACAGACGCATTGAATTTGATTAGCAGTGAATTATTCAGCTAGATAATTAATTGTGTCTGCAGCTTAGCGTTGCTTAATCATATCATTAATTGGCTTTGCTTATATTTCCATTTAAAGTGGTGACGGTAGTTATTGAATCAGCAACACAGGAAATTGGAATAGATTAAATTCTATCTCAATCAATTTGCTCATCCTTTAGTGGATGCTAATGTAAAGGACCTCAGGCACTCGCCAAAATAAACTTGGCTTTAGTGTTGCGCATGCAACATTTTGTGCTGCAGCAATTTTTCATTGCATGGAGCAAATGACCACAAATGCTGATGTCTGAGAGTTTGGACATGTGCAGAATTTTTTAAGCACAGAGGAATAAAAAAAAAAAAAAAAAAAGAAAGATGGAAAAAAGAGAGATAACTGTTTCCCTTTATTAAATTAAATGCGTGAGAGGAAGTGCGGAATCATTTGTTACTTTTCCACTTTAGCTATTAAGTTGTAGCGCTCGGAAACCGCTATAAATCACATGATGTCCTCTCTTATTTATAATTACTGTTTATCTCAGCCTTGATTTATTCGCAGTCGTTGGCGGCTTATGAGAGAGGTGAAGCGCGTGGGGGCACCGATGGAAGATCGTGGCCCACATCAATGGCTTTCACTACAGAGGTAGAGCGAGTCTAGTAATTGAAACCTTTAGAGCGTTTAGGTGTCCTCGGGTTTCGGTGATTAATGGCGCAAATAATTGGTGTATAAAGAAGAAAAGACAAAAGGGAGAGTGGCTAAAACATTATCAGTACAGAGACTAGAAACAAGGGATGATGTTATGTTATGTTCGTACCCTAACACTAGTGCAAGTTCTCACCTGAATGCAGACTTCGAAACATAAAATAAGGCATTGTACCAAAAATAAAACCATTAAAGAAAATACAAGTAGAAAATAAAAAATAAACGGGAGGTGAGGGAAGGAAGGGCAGTTAAATCATACAAAAGAATATCCACGTTTCTCGTATAGTTAGTGGACCAAATCCCAGGATTTTGACTATTCAGGGCACCTCGATTGGGGATGCCTCACTGTGTGAAACACCCAGGGTCACTGAAACCAACTCACCTCTTCCCAGTCCTACGGCACATGTGCGGCCTCTCATCCAATCAGGGCACTCGGATCCACTGCCGTCATGTGGTCTGAGCCTTCGTCTAAGGCGAGTGGCTCCGAGCGCGCTGATGGCCATTACCCTCTAACGTGCCCGCCCCAGCCATTCACAAATACCTGGAGCACGGGGCATGCACCCTGCTAGAGGGATAGCAAGGATGTGGTCGTGGCTCGCGCATGTGCCATTGGACTGGGAAACAAAGTAAGTGAATGGGGCGACCTGGGGGGTTTCACACAGCGGGGCATCCCGATTTTGGGGGGGGATTGATCGGTCCAGGAATCTTATAGATTCTTATAGATGGCCGTGGGTTTTGGTCCACCAAAGATAATTTGTCCACATAAATTTCCACCTCGACTCTTCTATGATGTTGGGTCGTCCAATGCCTCTTCTGGCTTCTCCAATGTCATCTTCAGATAGCAGCAGCGTCAAAAGTCAACCACACCGTCGACATCTGGGGAACAGGGGAACAGGCATAGCTCCTCTTTCTCTCCTGGCTAGAAAATTGGAGTAATGACTTTCAGACTGGAATTCCCCCCAACGTGACCAACTTTTTTTTGTTTAAATAATTGAAGTTGCCTGTGTGATAATACACGCCGTAAATTCAAAGTGAAAAGTGCAAACACACTGAAAAATACTTTGGGGTGCCCATTCTAGGACCTTCTCAAAAGAGAACAGATCTCTTTCCCCTACTCTCCCAGAGAAAGAGCCCCCTGACAGAGATTACAAGGATATATATCCCTCCCTCTCGAAGGAGAAGAGGGAACTTGGTCCTCAGGTACTACCCGAAGGATTCCTTGTGGACCACTGGCTGGCTCCCTCAGCGTAAGGCTTTCTCTGGCGGTTACCCAACCAGGTATTTACTGGGGATTCCTTGGCTGAGCATTAAGACCTGCCTAGTACTAACCTGGGCCTTTAAGTGGAGCCACTGGGCAGGGCTTCCTGAGGAGAGGCCAAAAGGCCTATAACCTCTTCCACCCCTGTTCTTGGGGACAAGGCCCATAAGGGTCCAGGCACCCACAACTAGAGGACACACGTGCATACACCTACCTTCTGGTCAGTCAACATCCAACCACTTCTTCAACCTATAGCCAAGCCCCCGTTTGCCGGGACGTAAGCAGGCCTCACCTGATACGGTTGCCCCAGGTCTTAGTTGCACAAAGGATGCTGACTGACAGGGCAAAGGTGGATGAACCAAAGGTACATTGAGAGAAGAGTCAAGTCTAGCCAAGGTTACTCCTAGGAAATCAGTCCTTCAGACATCTTAACACAGGGGTATAATGGTCAGGAGCACGCTAGAGGGTCAAAGCTGGGGAGTCAGAGGGTTTGCACTATCCAAAGAGGAAGACAAGCTTGAGGTCAGGCAGTCCAGGCAGCTAGTGGGAGGGTCAGAAAGATTGGTAGAAAGGAAGCTGTCAGGTCTGGATTTCCTCCACAGCCTGATTTCACCGGCATTATGCTGCTCCACCAGCAGTTGGCTTTGTCCTGCTGAGGTGTGTTAATCAGCCAGCACCTGTGGGACTTCCTGGCCTATATAAGCTGATCAGCACATGGCCTCAGTGGATCAGCATTAATCTGTCTTTTGAACCTGAACCCTGAACCCTGGAACTCTGTAAGTGGAACTCTGTACCCAGGACTCCTGCCTTAGCCTCAGTCATAGCCATTGTGGGACTTTGGACTCCTAAGCACGTATGTTTTCTGACTTCACAGCAATCTGAGTGTGTTTCATGCTTGCCGGTTTATCTATGTTTATATATGTATATAGCAGCTTGGTTGGTGTGTTCTCACTGTTTGTTATTATTAAACACGGTTTGCTGTATATCCGCCTCGTTCTCTCAGTCTAATTCTGGTCATTTACTACTATTGGGATTTCTCAGATGAGAAATCCATGACAGAAGCAGTTTTCAGAAACACACCGCAGCATGGTGCACCCCATCCAAGGTATTGTGGCAAGGGCTGAGCCTGTATTTAAAGAATGCACGGCCAATGGTCATCAGGAGGTGGGTTTGGCCGCAGTGCAACAATAGGACAGGTCAGCACTCGGGGACAATGGTCGATGCTAAGACCCCCCAGTGCTCATTGGCCCTAACCTGAATCCAGGGGCCGGTCTGCTCTAAGGCCAGAAAGCATTGGTCAGTCCCTAATCCCCTTCACATGCCAGGGGCGGCACAGGGTCTCTTCTGGGCATAACAGCCGAGGGGCGGTGCATGCGCTCGACCACGATTTGAAGAATGAAAAATTATATCCAGTGTAGATGACCGGCTTAAGCTCTATATTATTATCAGTCGTCATTGGCATATAGACTAAAAAGGCTTTAGCATCTAGTTACCCTATTTCCCCGCCGCCTCCTCCAGCGCAGGAACGAGCATCTTTATATAATGGCATCACAGTGCAGCGCACTATTGCGCCTATAAAACAGTGAGCTATTTGCCATTGTCAGCAGCTCACATTGCTTTTTTACGCCGCGGTATTTTTCACGGCCGCATGTGTCTGTAAGACAAAACGTTCGCATAACAGTGAGTCTATTAGCTTCCGCATATCATTATAGAATGACGGGCTAATACATCATCCGGAATCGGCACACGTTCTCTCATTCCCTTCCACGCTGCACTGCACATAGGGCCGAACTAATCTCTAATCGGTGATGCGCTGCCCGACTGTGGAAAAATCCACATAGCCTGCTCATGTGTTTCCTATATTAATAGGAAGCAGTCATCATTTCAGTTTAAAAATGCTTTACTGCCATGCTGCAAAAAAAAAATAAGGATAAGTGAACTGGCTGGGGAAGAATTAGTTCTGCCTAGTTAGCTCTGATGGGACTAGAGTAAAGTGGTTATTTTTAGACCCATATTACCATGATGTTCTTCGCAGTATGATACGTACAGACACTGAGCGATAAAGAGATGACCCACAATTTGCGGTCGGCTGTGAACCATGATGGTAGTCGCAGGTTCCTCTCTGCCATACAATGGCAGTTGATGTCAGAAACACCCAGAGCAAATAATAATATTGCAGAAGTCCCACGGAGAAAGCGATCCCAAAGTGCACGCTCCTAAACGTTCCATTGTCTCACGTGTGTCCCCTGAATCATGCTAGAATGTGACAGTTCTCACGTGAGAGTATACTTTCGCAAGGAGATGAGTTTCTTATAAACCGCGCTGCATCGACTCAACGTGTATAAAGAGTCCTTCTTCTCCGTACGAAACAGTCGATGTCAGAAACACACAGAGCTAATATTAATAATATTGATAATTAATATTAATATTACATTATCATACTCATAAAATATAGTTAAATAATAATAAATAGTAATACTAATAATAACATTTAATATATTAATATATAGTTATATTATAGTTATATTATAATTTAATATATATATATATATATATATATATATATATATATATATATATATATATATATATATATATAAAATGTATAATATATATATATATATATATATATATATATATATATATATATATAATTATTATTATTATTATTATTACAAATAATAATAATAATAATAATAATAATAAGAATAATAATAATAAACATTATTATTATTATTATTATTATTATTATTATTACTATATAATTATATATGTATGTGATACTGATATAATATGTAATATTTATAATATTTATAATTTATAATATAGATTTATATTACAGTTATAGTTATATTTTAATACTTATTTTAACTAATAATATTAGTAATATAACTAATAATAAATATAATAATAAATAGGCATAATCATAATATTCCATTAATATTGGATTAATATTAATAATATTGCAGAAGTCCCATGGAGAAGGCAATCCCAAAGTACACACTCCTAAACACTCCGTTGCCAATGGGTATTTCGCTGGTTCCGATATCCAAATCCCAAAGTGTTAATCAATATCAGATTCCAAAAATGTTTTTACTACTTCTTCCACTAGCACACCTGAGCACAGCCAGCCGAGAGCCGCTACACCGCCATGTGACACCTAGCCCCGGAGGTCATTAGTTGAGCAGTGATAGAGAGCCAATCAGCGCGCACTTAACATGCTCTCAACATGCTCTTAACATTGGATCTCAATCACTGCTCAACTATTGACCGCCAGGTGGACGGGGCTCCAAAGTTTGTAGCTCCAAAGGTTCAGCTGAAAGCTGACAAGCTCTCCCTCCCGATGGACTATGGAGAATATTTGTTCCATACTGATATATTGTTTTATTTAAACATAGAAACATAAAAGGCTGACAGCAGATGGAGACCATAGGCCCACTAGTCGGCCCTTATGTATATACTGTATGTTCTCTGTATCCTATGTGTATACTGTATGTTCTCTGTATCTTATGTGTATACTGTATGTTCTCTTTATCTTATGTGTATACTGTATGTTCTCTGTATCTTATGTGTATACTGTATGTTCTCTGTATCTTATGTGTATATTGTATGTTCTCTTTATCTTATGTATATACTGTATGTTCTCTGTATCTTATGTGTATACTGTATGTTCTCTTTATCTTTGGATAGATGGAGGCTTATCCCAGGCATGTTTAAATTCACATACTGATGATTGTTCACCTACCTCTGCTTGAAGTTTCTTCCCGACATCTACTACTCTTTCTGTAACATAATCTTTTCTAACATTGCTTCTGATCTTCCCTCCTACTAGCTTCCGGTTGGGTCCCTTGTTCTGTCATTAAGTTTCTTGTTAAATATACTTCCCTCCTGAACCTTATTCCCTCTCCTGATAAATTCTTGTGAGAAGGTATTAATAGAATTCAAGCATTGTATAGAACCCGGAACACTTACAGATCTGGTGAAAAATATGTTTGGGGAGTCGGTGAAATAATTGCTTACTCAGCAGACAATAAAGTGAAAAAAAAAATTCATTGAAACGATGTGCACCACCAGAGAATATGTAAATAAGAAGAGTAAACGTGTGCTCACTATGCATAGAAAACCTGAAGCAAAACAAGAGGTGGCGGAGAAACAACTCAGCACCCACCCCAAAAAAGGACCACCACAATAATAAATCCAATAAAATAATAAATAAATAATAAATCAATTGTAAAAACAACATCAAGCACAACACACATTAAAACCAGAGTCTCTCACCTCAATAACCTTCCGCAATCAATTGTAGACCAGGCCCCTTCATTTGTAATTTAGAATTTAGAATGTATACCGTGCCTCAAAATGAAATATTAATGTATTTATTTGTGCCGGCACAAAAATAAATAAATAATAAAAATAAATAAAATAAATAATAATAAATAATAACTTTCAATTCCAATAGTTATCTTTATCTACTGCCATGCCTGATCCTAAAGTGAAAAAGTGCATACAAACTTGCTTATAATTAATCCAGTATCATAAATCCAAACAAGTGAAAATAAATTAAACAATTATCAAACCAATATAGCCGTCTAAGAGATACAACTATAAATTAAGTACACTGAAAGACAAAGAAAAACGTATTAAAAAGTTATAATTCAAAACTATCTAATAACAATAATTATTCCAGATCCCATTCATAAGACTAAAATGTATCCAGTATAAAGTACTAGTGCAATCCAGTAAAATAAAAAAACAAACCAGTCATGGACACAATAAACTGCAAGAAAACATATAACCATTATATTGTAAGGGTATAATTAGGGATGAGCGAATCGATCCAGACGAACCCGGATTCGATCCGAATTTCAGGAAAAATTCGATTCGGATCGAATCCGAATTTCCCCGCGATTCGATCACTCGAAGTTTTCCTTTAACATCCATTCATTTACATTTACAGGCATTCTAAGATGGCGGACGGGACATGTCTGGACATGTATCCCGCGCCAGTGCAAGCTGGGGCAGTCACATGCAGCCTATCAGCAGCCAGCAAGCCCGGTGACGTCACACAGCGGTATTTAACGGCGGCCATCTTGCTTTTCCTCATTTCTCTATTGCATTCGTGACAGACAGACAGAACGCTGTGTAGCTGAGGCAGTTAGACAGGCTGGAGACAGGGACAGACAGGGACAGGCAGGAGACAGGCAGGAGACAGACAGGAGACAGACAGAAAGCCAGGGAAAGGTAGGAAAAACGGAGCTGGCTGACAGGGAGATTTTTTTTTTTTCATCCAGCCTTTGTTAGCGTTTTCAGGCTGCTTATAGTAACTAACTGTGCATATATACTGAACTGATCTTAAGTCTGCTGTGAGGCATCCCATTCTGTGACTAAAGCAGCCTCTGTTTAAGACCATATAAGCATTTGCTCTTATCATATTTGAAATTAGGCCTGATAAAGACACTTTTGCTGGCCAAAGCACTACTGGACCCTGCCAGGTCCATTCCTGCCCAGGGCATCCCATTCTGTGACTACAGCAGCCTCTGTTTAAGACCATATAAGCATTTGCTCTTATCATATTTGAAATTAGCCTGATAAAGACACTTTTGCTGGCCAAAGCACTACTGGACCCTGCCAGGTCCATTCCTGCCCAGGGCATCCCATTCTGTGACTAAAGCAGCCTCTGTTTAAGACCATATAAGCATTTGCTCTTATCATATTTGAAATTAGGCCTGATAAAGACACTTTTGCTGGCCAAAGCACTACTGGACCCTGCCAGGTCCATTCCTGCCCGGGGCATCCCATTCTGTGACTACAGCAGCCTCTGTTTAAGACCATATAAGCATTTGCTCTTATCATATTTGAAATTAGCCTGATAAAGACACTTTTGCTGGCCAAAGCACTACTGGACCCTGCCAGGTCCATTCCTGCCCAGGGCATCCCATTCTGTGACTAAAGCAGCCTCTGTTTAAGACCATATAAGCATTTGCTCTTATCATATTTGAAATTAGGCCTGATAAAGACACTTTTGCTGGCCAAAGCACTACTGGACCCTGCCAGGTCCATTCCTGCCCAGGGCATCCCATTCTGTGACTACAGCAGCCTCTGTTTAAGACCATATAAGCATTTGCTCTTATCATATTTGAAATTAGGCCTGATAAAGACACTTTTGCTGGCCAAAGCACTACTGGACCCTGCCAGGTCCATTCCTGCCCGGGGCATCCCATTCTGTGACTACAGCAGCCTCTGTTTAAGACCATATAAGCATTTGCTCTTATCATATTTGAAATTAGGCCTGATAAAGACACTTTTGCTGGCCAAAGCACTACTGGACCCTGCCAGGTCCATTCCTGCCCAGGGCATCCCATTCTGTGACTACAGCAGCCTCTGTTTAAGACCATATAAGCATTTGCTCTTATCATATTTGAAATTAGGCCTGATAAAGACACTTTTGCTGGCCAAAGCACTACTGGACCCTGCCAGGTCGATTCCTGTTGGGGCATCCCATTCTGTGACTAAAGCAGCCTCTGTTTAAGACCATATAAGCATTTGCTCTTATCATATTTGAAATTAGGCCTGATAAAGACACTTTTGCTGGCCAAAGCACTACTGGACCCTGCCAGGTCGATTCCTGTTGGGGCATCCCATTCTGTGACTACAGCAGCCTCTGTTTAAGACCATATAAGCATTTGCTCTTATCATATTTGAAATTAGCCTGATAAAGACACTTTTGCTGGCCAAAGCACTACTGGACCCTGCCAGGTCCATTCCTGCCCAGGGCATCCCATTCTGTGACTAAAGCAGCCTCTGTTTAAGACCATATAAGCATTTGCTCTTATCATATTTGAAATTAGGCCTGATAAAGACACTTTTGCTGGCCAAAGCACTACTGGACCCTGCCAGGTCCATTCCTGCCCGGGGCATCCCATTCTGTGACTACAGCAGCCTCTGTTTAAGACCATATAAGCATTTGCTCTTATCATATTTGAAATTAGCCTGATAAAGACACTTTTGCTGGCCAAAGCACTACTGGACCCTGCCAGGTCCATTCCTGCCCAGGGCATCCCATTCTGTGACTAAAGCAGCCTCTGTTTAAGACCATATAAGCATTTGCTCTTATCATATTTGAAATTAGGCCTGATAAAGACACTTTTGCTGGCCAAAGCACTACTGGACCCTGCCAGGTCCATTCCTGCCCGGGGCATCCCATTCTGTGACTACAGCAGCCTCTGTTTAAGACCATATAAGCATTTGCTCTTATCATATTTGAAATTAGCCTGATAAAGACACTTTTGCTGGCCAAAGCACTACTGGACCCTGCCAGGTCCATTCCTGCCCAGGGCATCCCATTCTGTGACTAAAGCAGCCTCTGTTTAAGACCATATAAGCATTTGCTCTTATCATATTTGAAATTAGGCCTGATAAAGACACTTTTGCTGGCCAAAGCACTACTGGACCCTGCCAGGTCCATTCCTGCCCAGGGCATCCCATTCTGTGACTACAGCAGCCTCTGTTTAAGACCATATAAGCATTTGCTCTTATCATATTTGAAATTAGGCCTGATAAAGACACTTTTGCTGGCCAAAGCACTACTGGACCCTGCCAGGTCCATTCCTGCCCGGGGCATCCCATTCTGTGACTACAGCAGCCTCTGTTTAAGACCATATAAGCATTTGCTCTTATCATATTTGAAATTAGGCCTGATAAAGACACTTTTGCTGGCCAAAGCACTACTGGACCCTGCCAGGTCCATTCCTGCCCAGGGCATCCCATTCTGTGACTACAGCAGCCTCTGTTTAAGACCATATAAGCATTTGCTCTTATCATATTTGAAATTAGGCCTGATAAAGACACTTTTGCTGGCCAAAGCACTACTGGACCCTGCCAGGTCGATTCCTGTTGGGGCATCCCATTCTGTGACTAAAGCAGCCTCTGTTTAAGACCATATAAGCATTTGCTCTTATCATATTTGAAATTAGGCCTGATAAAGACACTTTTGCTGGCCAAAGCACTACTGGACCCTGCCAGGTCGATTCCTGTTGGGGCATCCCATTCTGTGACTACAGCAGCCTCTGTTTAAGACCATATAAGCATTTGCTCTTATCATATTTGAAATTAGCCTGATAAAGACACTTTTGCTGGCCAAAGCACTACTGGACCCTGCCAGGTCCATTCCTGCCCAGGGCATCCCATTCTGTGACTAAAGCAGCCTCTGTTTAAGACCATATAAGCATTTGCTCTTATCATATTTGAAATTAGGCCTGATAAAGACACTTTTGCTGGCCAAAGCACTACTGGACCCTGCCAGGTCCATTCCTGCCCGGGGCATCCCATTCTGTGACTACAGCAGCCTCTGTTTAAGACCATATAAGCATTTGCTCTTATCATATTTGAAATTAGCCTGATAAAGACACTTTTGCTGGCCAAAGCACTACTGGACCCTGCCAGGTCCATTCCTGCCCAGGGCATCCCATTCTGTGACTAAAGCAGCCTCTGTTTAAGACCATATAAGCATTTGCTCTTATCATATTTGAAATTAGGCCTGATAAAGACACTTTTGCTGGCCAAAGCACTACTGGACCCTGCCAGGTCCATTCCTGCCCGGGGCATCCCATTCTGTGACTACAGCAGCCTCTGTTTAAGACCATATAAGCATTTGCTCTTATCATATTTGAAATTAGCCTGATAAAGACACTTTTGCTGGCCAAAGCACTACTGGACCCTGCCAGGTCCATTCCTGCCCAGGGCATCCCATTCTGTGACTAAAGCAGCCTCTGTTTAAGACCATATAAGCATTTGCTCTTATCATATTTGAAATTAGGCCTGATAAAGACACTTTTGCTGGCAAAAGCACTACTGGACCCTGCCAGGTCCATTCCTGCCCAGGGCATCCCATTCTGTGACTACAGCAGCCTCTGTTTAAGACCATATAAGCATTTGCTCTTATCATATTTGAAATTAGGCCTGATAAAGACACTTTTGCTGGCCAAAGCACTACTGGACCCTGCCAGGTCCATTCCTGCCCGGGGCATCCCATTCTGTGACTACAGCAGCCTCTGTTTAAGACCATATAAGCATTTGCTCTTATCATATTTGAAATTAGGCCTGATAAAGACACTTTTGCTGGCCAAAGCACTACTGGACCCTGCCAGGTCCATTCCTGCCCAGGGCATCCCATTCTGTGACTACAGCAGCCTCTGTTTAAGACCATATAAGCATTTGCTCTTATCATATTTGAAATTAGGCCTGATAAAGACACTTTTGCTGGCCAAAGCACTACTGGACCCTGCCAGGTCGATTCCTGTTGGGGCATCCCATTCTGTGACTAAAGCAGCCTCTGTTTAAGACCATATAAGCATTTGCTCTTATCATATTTGAAATTAGGCCTGATAAAGACACTTTTGCTGGCCAAAGCACTACTGGACCCTGCCAGGTCGATTCCTGTTGGGGCATCCCATTCTGTGACTACAGCAGCCTCTGTTTAAGACCATATAAGCATTTGCTCTTATCATATTTGAAATTAGCCTGATAAAGACACTTTTGCTGGCCAAAGCACTACTGGACCCTGCCAGGTCCATTCCTGCCCAGGGCATCCCATTCTGTGACTAAAGCAGCCTCTGTTTAAGACCATATAAGCATTTGCTCTTATCATATTTGAAATTAGGCCTGATAAAGACACTTTTGCTGGCCAAAGCACTACTGGACCCTGCCAGGTCCATTCCTGCCCGGGGCATCCCATTCTGTGACTACAGCAGCCTCTGTTTAAGACCATATAAGCATTTGCTCTTATCATATTTGAAATTAGGCCTGATAAAGACACTTTTGCTGGCCAAAGCACTACTGGACCCTGCCAGGTCGATTCCTGTTGGGGCATCCCATTCTGTGACTACAGCAGCCTCTGTTTAAGACCATATAAGCATTTGCTCTTATCATATTTGAAATTAGCCTGATAAAGACACTTTTGCTGGCCAAAGCACTACTGGACCCTGCCAGGTCCATTCCTGCCCAGGGCATCCCATTCTGTGACTAAAGCAGCCTCTGTTTAAGACCATATAAGCATTTGCTCTTATCATATTTGAAATTAGGCCTGATAAAGACACTTTTGCTGGCCAAAGCACTACTGGACCCTGCCAGGTCCATTCCTGCCCGGGGCATCCCATTCTGTGACTACAGCAGCCTCTGTTTAAGACCATATAAGCATTTGCTCTTATCATATTTGAAATTAGGCCTGATAAAGACACTTTTGCTGGCCAAAGCACTACTGGACCCTGCCAGGTCGATTCCTGTTGGGGCATCCCATTCTGTGACTAAAGCAGCCTCTGTTTAAGACCATATAAGCATTTGCTCTTATCATATTTGAAATTAGGCCTGATAAAGACACTTTTGCTGGCCAAAGCACTACTGGACCCTGCCAGGTCGATTCCTGTTGGGGCATCCCATTCTGTGACTACAGCAGCCTCTGTTTAAGACCATATAAGCATTTGCTCTTATCATATTTGAAATTAGCCTGATAAAGACACTTTTGCTGGCCAAAGCACTACTGGACCCTGCCAGGTCCATTCCTGCCCAGGGCATCCCATTCTGTGACTAAAGCAGCCTCTGTTTAAGACCATATAAGCATTTGCTCTTATCATATTTGAAATTAGGCCTGATAAAGACACTTTTGCTGGCCAAAGCACTACTGGACCCTGCCAGGTCCATTCCTGCCCGGGGCATCCCATTCTGTGACTACAGCAGCCTCTGTTTAAGACCATATAAGCATTTGCTCTTATCATATTTGAAATTAGCCTGATAAAGACACTTTTGCTGGCCAAAGCACTACTGGACCCTGCCAGGTCCATTCCTGCCCAGGGCATCCCATTCTGTGACTAAAGCAGCCTCTGTTTAAGACCATATAAGCATTTGCCCTTATCATATTTGAAATTAGGCCTGATAAAGACACTTTTGCTGGCCAAAGCACTACTGGACCCTGCCAGGTCCATTCCTGCCCAGGGCATCCCATTCTGTGACTACAGCAGCCTCTGTTTAAGACCATATAAGCATTTGCTCTTATCATATTTGAAATTAGCCTGATAAAGACACTTTTGCTGGCCAAAGCACTACTGGACCCTGCCAGGTCCATTCCTGCCCAGGGCATCCCATTCTGTGACTAAAGCAGCCTCTGTTTAAGACCATATAAGCATTTGCTCTTATCATATTTGAAATTAGGCCTGATAAAGACACTTTTGCTGGCCAAAGCACTACTGGACCCTGCCAGGTCCATTCCTGCCCAGGGCATCCCATTCTGTGACTACAGCAGCCTCTGTTTAAGACCATATAAGCATTTGCTCTTATCATATTTGAAATTAGGCCTGATAAAGACACTTTTGCTGGCCAAAGCACTACTGGACCCTGCCAGGTCCATTCCTGCCCGGGGCATCCCATTCTGTGACTACAGCAGCCTCTGTTTAAGACCATATAAGCATTTGCTCTTATCATATTTGAAATTAGCCTGATAAAGACACTTTTGCTGGCCAAAGCACTACTGGACCCTGCCAGGTCCATTCCTGCCCAGGGCATCCCATTCTGTGACTAAAGCAGCCTCTGTTTAAGACCATATAAGCATTTGCTCTTATCATATTTGAAATTAGGCCTGATAAAGACACTTTTGCTGGCCAAAGCACTACTGGACCCTGCCAGGTCCATTCCTGCCCGGGGCATCCCATTCTGTGACTACAGCAGCCTCTGTTTAAGACCATATAAGCATTTGCTCTTATCATATTTGAAATTAGGCCTGATAAAGACACTTTTGCTGGCCAAAGCACTACTGGACCCTGCCAGGTCGATTCCTGTTGGGGCATCCCATTCTGTGACTACAGCAGCCTCTGTTTAAGACCATATAAGCATTTGCTCTTATCATATTTGAAATTAGCCTGATAAAGACACTTTTGCTGGCCAAAGCACTACTGGACCCTGCCAGGTCCATTCCTGCCCAGGGCATCCCATTCTGTTACTAAAGCAGCCTCTGTTTAAGACCATATAAGCATTTGCTCTTATCATATTTGAAATTAGCCTGATAAAGACACTTTTGCTGGCCAAAGCACTACTGGACCCTGCCAGGTCCATTCCTGCCCGGGGCATCCCATTCTGTGACTACAGCAGCCTCTGTTTAAGACCATATAAGCATTTGCTCTTATCATATTTGAAATTAGGCCTGATAAAGACACTTTTGCTGGCCAAAGCACTACTGGACCCTGCCAGGTCGATTCCTGTTGGGGCATCCCATTCTGTGACTAAAGCAGCCTCTGTTTAAGACCATATAAGCATTTGCTCTTATCATATTTGAAATTAGGCCTGATAAAGACACTTTTGCTGGCCAAAGCACTACTGGACCCTGCCAGGTCGATTCCTGTTGGGGCATCCCATTCTGTGACTACAGCAGCCTCTGTTTAAGACCATATAAGCATTTGCTCTTATCATATTTGAAATTAGCCTGATAAAGACACTTTTGCTGGCCAAAGCACTACTGGACCCTGCCAGGTCCATTCCTGCCCAGGGCATCCCATTCTGTGACTAAAGCAGCCTCTGTTTAAGACCATATAAGCATTTGCTCTTATCATATTTGAAATTAGGCCTGATAAAGACACTTTTGCTGGCCAAAGCACTACTGGACCCTGCCAGGTCCATTCCTGCCCGGGGCATCCCATTCTGTGACTACAGCAGCCTCTGTTTAAGACCATATAAGCATTTGCTCTTATCATATTTGAAATTAGCCTGAAAAAAACACTTTTGCTGGCCAAAGCACTACTGGACCCTGCCAGGTCCATTCCTGCCCAGGGCATCCCATTCTGTGACTAAAGCAGCCTCTGTTTAAGACCATATAAGCATTTGCTCTTATCATATTTGAAATTAGGCCTGATAAAGACACTTTTGCTGGCCAAAGCACTACTGGACCCTGCCAGGTCCATTCCTGCCCAGGGCATCCCATTCTGTGACTACAGCAGCCTCTGTTTAAGACCATATAAGCATTTGCTCTTATCATATTTGAAATTAGGCCTGATAAAGACACTTTTGCTGGCCAAAGCACTACTGGACCCTGCCAGGTCCATTCCTGCCCGGGGCATCCCATTCTGTGACTACAGCAGCCTCTGTTTAAGACCATATAAGCATTTGCTCTTATCATATTTGAAATTAGCCTGATAAAGACACTTTTGCTGGCCAAAGCACTACTGGACCCTGCCAGGTCCATTCCTGCCCAGGGCATCCCATTCTGTGACTAAAGCAGCCTCTGTTTAAGACCATATAAGCATTTGCTCTTATCATATTTGAAATTAGGCCTGATAAAGACACTTTTGCTGGCCAAAGCACTACTGGACCCTGCCAGGTCCATTCCTGCCCAGGGCATCCCATTCTGTGACTACAGCAGCCTCTGTTTAAGACCATATAAGCATTTGCTCTTATCATATTTGAAATTAGGCCTGATAAAGACACTTTTGCTGGCCAAAGCACTACTGGACCCTGCCAGGTCCATTCCTGCCCGGGGCATCCCATTCTGTGACTACAGCAGCCTCTGTTTAAGACCATATAAGCATTTGCTCTTATCATATTTGAAATTAGGCCTGATAAAGACACTTTTGCTGGCCAAAGCACTACTGGACCCTGCCAGGTCCATTCCTGCCCAGGGCATCCCATTCTGTGACTACAGCAGCCTCTGTTTAAGACCATATAAGCATTTGCTCTTATCATATTTGAAATTAGGCCTGATAAAGACACTTTTGCTGGCCAAAGCACTACTGGACCCTGCCAGGTCCATTCCTGCCCAGGGCATCCCATTCTGTGACTAAAGCAGCCTCTGTTTAAGACCATATAAGCATTTGCTCTTATCATATTTGAAATTAGGCCTGATAAAGACACTTTTGCTGGCCAAAGCACTACTGGACCCTGCCAGGTCCATTCCTGCCCGGGGCATCCCATTCTGTGACTACAGCAGCCTCTGTTTAAGACCATATAAGCATTTGCTCTTATCATATTTGAAATTAGCCTGATAAAGACACTTTTGCTGGCCAAAGCACTACTGGACCCTGCCAGGTCCATTCCTGCCCAGGGCATCCCATTCTGTGACTAAAGCAGCCTCTGTTTAAGACCATATAAGCATTTGCTCTTATCATATTTGAAATTAGGCCTGATAAAGACACTTTTGCTGGCCAAAGCACTACTGGACCCTGCCAGGTCCATTCCTGCCCAGGGCATCCCATTCTGTGACTACAGCAGCCTCTGTTTAAGACCATATAAGCATTTGCTCTTATCATATTTGAAATTAGGCCTGATAAAGACACTTTTGCTGGCCAAAGCACTACTGGACCCTGCCAGGTCCATTCCTGCCCGGGGCATCCCATTCTGTGACTACAGCAGCCTCTGTTTAAGACCATATAAGCATTTGCTCTTATCATATTTGAAATTAGCCTGATAAAGACACTTTTGCTGGCCAAAGCACTACTGGACCCTGCCAGGTCCATTCCTGCCCAGGGCATCCCATTCTGTGACTAAAGCAGCCTCTGTTTAAGACCATATAAGCATTTGCTCTTATCATATTTGAAATTAGGCCTGATAAAGACACTTTTGCTGGCCAAAGCACTACTGGACCCTGCCAGGTCCATTCCTGCCCAGGGCATCCCATTCTGTGACTACAGCAGCCTCTGTTTAAGACCATATAAGCATTTGCTCTTATCATATTTGAAATTAGGCCTGATAAAGACACTTTTGCTGGCCAAAGCACTACTGGACCCTGCCAGGTCCATTCCTGCCCGGGGCATCCCATTCTGTGACTACAGCAGCCTCTGTTTAAGACCATATAAGCATTTGCTCTTATCATATTTGAAATTAGGCCTGATAAAGACACTTTTGCTGGCCAAAGCACTACTGGACCCTGCCAGGTCCATTCCTGCCCAGGGCATCCCATTCTGTGACTACAGCAGCCTCTGTTTAAGACCATATAAGCATTTGCTCTTATCATATTTGAAATTAGGCCTGATAAAGACACTTTTGCTGGCCAAAGCACTACTGGACCCTGCCAGGTCGATTCCTGTTGGGGCATCCCATTCTGTGACTAAAGCAGCCTCTGTTTAAGACCATATAAGCATTTGCTCTTATCATATTTGAAATTAGGCCTGATAAAGACACTTTTGCTGGCCAAAGCACTACTGGACCCTGCCAGGTCCATTCCTGCCCAGGGCATCCCATTCTGTGACTAAAGCAGCCTCTGTTTAAGACCATATAAGCATTTGCTCTTATCATATTTGAAATTAGGCCTGATAAAGACACTTTTGCTGGCCAAAGCACTACTGGACCCTGCCAGGTCCATTCCTGCCCGGGGCATCCCATTCTGTGACTACAGCAGCCTCTGTTTAAGACCATATAAGCATTTGCTCTTATCATATTTGAAATTAGCCTGATAAAGACACTTTTGCTGGCCAAAGCACTACTGGACCCTGCCAGGTCCATTCCTGCCCAGGGCATCCCATTCTGTGACTAAAGCAGCCTCTGTTTAAGACCATATAAGCATTTGCTCTTATCATATTTGAAATTAGGCCTGATAAAGACACTTTTGCTGGCCAAAGCACTACTGGACCCTGCCAGGTCGATTCCTGCCCGGGGCATCCCATTCTGTGACTACAGCAGCCTCTGTTTAAGACCATATAAGCATTTGCTCTTATCATATTTGAAATTAGCCTGATAAAGACACTTTTGCTGGCCAAAGCACTACTGGACCCTGCCAGGTCCATTCCTGCCCAGGGCATCCCATTCTGTGACTAAAGCAGCCTCTGTTTAAGACCATATAAGCATTTGCTCTTATTATATTTATATTATAAGACACTTTTGCTGGGCATAGGCTTACTGCTGCCTGCCAGGTGCACTTCTGTTGAGGCATCCCATTCTGTAACATAGCATACCCCTCTTTATTTACACTAAGCAGCTCTCTTATTTACACTAAGCAGGCCTGTTGGAGGCTGAGTGTTACTGCTCACTTTTGGTGTGCATTATATTCTGTTTCATATAGACCCACCGCTGCCCGGGGTTTTTTTAAATATCACCTACTACCACGCCAGTTAGACTATGTCGGGCAGACAAGTGCCTGGAAGTGAAAAGAGGAGTGGCAGAGGCCAAGATTCCGCAGGCAGAGCTCGCATCAGACTGGGGGCCAGTAGCAGCAGGAGTCACGCTGAGAGACCTAATCTGCCAGTATCTGCTAGCGGTCGGGTCTCCACCAGTAACGCATCTGCCGTGGTAGATTGGTTGACGCGCTCATCAACAACATCATCACAACTTACGTCTGAGACCCCCAGTCTAGGGTCGGTAGGTTCCTCTGACACAACCCTGAGTTGGCATGCCCCGAGAGCAGTCCCTGTCCTCCCATTGCCTCTGGCCTACGCCGTTCCCTCCCCCAGCGACGTATCCTGTGCTTTGGGTTCAGCTCCACTCTTTAGTGAGGAGGACCATCAGATAGAGGACAGTCAGCAGCTACTGCCCAGCCAAGAAATGGAGGTGGCTTCTTTAGCTAGGCAGACAAATAGTGATGTGGACAGTGTCGTGGGTGCTGCGAGCGTTCCAGCTCCTGCGCCAGACACTGTTGACGAATCCACGAACATCAGTGACGTACAGCCACAACTCGGTGATGATGATGATGATGACGATGAAGCCGATCGCACTTGGGAGCCGGGTGATGAAGGGGCTTCATCGTCATCATCAGGAGAAGAGGGGTGCAGGTTGCCCCGGAGTCAGCAGCTGAGGCAGCAAGGTGGTAGCAGTCAGCATGGGGGCACAATTCCAAAGGCTGGAGCCGGCCGGGGCCGGGGCCGGGGTAGAGCACCTGCTGTGCGGCAGTCTACCTTATCGGGAGGTAGTGGAGCAGGGGTTCCTGGAGTTGGCAACAGCAGCAGTGAATCAGTGAGGCCAGGGGGTGGGAAAAGTAGCTACTCGGCAGTGTGGCAGTTTTTCCTGAGGCATCCGCAGGAGGGTAACATGGCCACATGCAAGATATGTAGGCAAAAGGTGAAGCGTGGCCAGGGTCCAAATGTTGGCACCACGGCCCTGCGTCAACATATGATGCGTCACCATAAAACGACCTGGGAGAACCGAGGCTCCCAAGGGGTGGTCCAGTCTGCTTCCTCACCAAGTGAGCTCCCAATTTCTGCCAGCCAAGGCTCCAGCACCTCAGCCGAAGGCAGCTGTGCGTCATACCCATCCTCTGTCGCTCCTGCTCCTCCTCCTCCAAGTCATGCATCCCGCCAGCAATCCATCAGCGAAGCCATGTCCAAGAGACAGCAGTATGCGCCCACTCATCCTACGGCGCAGAAGCTGAATGTGCTCCTGTCCAAGTTGCTGGTGCTGCAGTCGCTCCCTTTTCAGGTGGTGGAATCTGCACCTTTCAGAGAACTGATGGCTTGTGCCGAGCCGAGGTGGAGAGTCCCAAGCCGTCATTTCTTTGCCAAGAAGGCAGTACCAGCGCTGCACACTTTTGTTGAACAGAAGGTGGGCCAGTCCTTGAGCCTGTCGGTGTGTAGCAAAATACATGGCAGCGCCGACATCTGGAGCTGTAACTACGGTCAGGGGCAGTACATGTCGTTTACGGCCCACTGGGTGAATGTGGTCCCTTTGCAGCAGCAACTTGGACAGGTCACGCCGCTTCGGCCTCCGCGCTCTCTGCCCATTGGGCCTGTGACACCGTGCGACTCGGCCTCCTCATCCTCCGCCATCTCCTCACCCTCCACTGTAGGCTCAAGTCTCAGTGCCCCTCCAGTCTACCATGTGTGCAGGGCACGGAGGTGTCACGCAGTGCTTCACATGGTTTGTCTTGGCGAACGGAGTCACACAGGGGAGGAACTGCTTAAATGTATTCATCAGGAAATCCAAACATGGCTTACTCCGAGAAAACTTAAAATGGGAATCATGGTTACCGACAATGGGAAGAACATTTTGTCTGCGCTGCGCCAAGGAAGCCTGACCCATGCCCCCTGCATGGCTCACGTCTTCAATCTGGTTGTCAAGCGGTTTCTGAAGTGTTCCCCCCATCTGCAGGACATCCTAACAACTTCACGGAAACTTTGCATGCACTTCAGCCACTCCTACACCGCCAAACACACCCTTCTTGAGCTACAGCGTCAGAATGGTATCCCCCAACATAGTCTGATTTGCGATGTTTCCACCCGTTGGAATTCCACCCTTCACATGTTGGACCGATTATATGAACAGAGAAAAGCCATCACGGATTTCCTGATGATCCAAGCAGATAGGGGGACTCCCCTGTGTAACTTCAATGTCAACCAGTGGCAGCTCATACGTGACACCTGCCGTTTGCTCAGGCCCTTTGAGGAAGCCACTTTATTTGTCAGTCGGCAGGATTACGGGATGAACGACGTGATTCCACTGCTTCATGTACTACAGCACATGTTGGAAACCATGGCTGGTCAGGGCACTGGAGACATGGCGTTTACATCTTACGGCCACATGAACCCCGTTGGAGCTGAACTGGAGGAGGAGGAGGAGGAAGAGGAGGAGGAGGAGTTGCCCAGCGAAACACAGTTTAGGCTTGGCGAAATGGCTGGTTTATCTAGTCAGCGGACAGGAGAGGAGGAGCAGGAGCAGCCAGAGGAGCTAGAGGTTTTTGAGGAAGGAGAGACAGAGGACCCGGGCACACCGTGGCAGTATGCAGTGGAGATGGAGACAGGTAGTCCATCCGAGTCACTTGCGCAAATGGCACGAAGCATGCTCACATGCTTGCGTAGTGACCCCAGAATTGTTTCCATCTGTCGGCGGGATGACTTCTGGCTGTCCACCTTATTGGACCCTCGCTTCCGGCACAAAATGGGGGCATTTTTTAAACCCACCGAGAGGGAGGACAAACTCAACTACTACAAAGACATTCTACGTAGGCAGTTGGCCGATGCCTATCTGCGCCATGGTCCATACTCTCGCAGGTCTGACTCGAGGGGACCTCTGCGCTCACCTTCCACTGCCATGGCCGCTGGGGGGGTTGGCAGCAGCAGCAGCAGAAGCTCCATCAGCAGCAGCAGCCTCAGTCTTCAGTCGCTAATGAGTAGCTTTCTACACCCGCATAGTGAGGCTACTCATGAGCAGCAGGAAGACCTGGAGCAGGACCTGAACCAGCAGGTCATGTCATACTTTGACATGACCATGCCAACACACCTTGAGGATCCGCTGGACTTCTGGGCAGCCAAACTTGATTTGTGGCCGCAACTAGCAGAGTTTGCCCTGGAAAAGCTGTCCTGCCCGGCAAGTAGCGTGCCATCTGAGCGGGTGTTTAGTGCGGCGGGGGCCATAGTTACGGCGAGGAGAACTCGTCTGTCAACTAAAAATGTGGAGAGACTCACCTTTGTCAAAATGAATCAGGGATGGATCAGCCAGGATTTCCACCCACCAATGCCTGATGCATGCGACTAGATTCAGCATGGTGCCACGTTTTACACTTTCCAAATGGTGCAAAACATATTTATGTCTTTAGGCCATTTTTTGGGCTCCTGCTGCTGCTGCTGCCAACTCCTGCCAACTCCAGGGTGTGATTCATCCAATTTTTGGGCTCCTGAGGCCAACTCCAGTGTATATTTGGGCTCCTGCTGCTGCTACTGTCAACTCCTGCCAACTCCAGGGTGTGATTCATCCAATTTTTGGGCTCCTGAGGCCAACTCCAGTGTATATTTGGGCTCCTGCTGCTGCTGCTGCCAACTTCTGCCAACTCCAGGGTGTGATTCATCCAATTTTTGGGCTCCTGAAGCCAACTCCAGTGTATATTTGGGCTCCTGCTGCTGCTGGTGTCAACTCCTGCCAACTCCAGGGTGTGATTCATCCAATTTTTGGGCTCCTGAAGCCAAATCCAGTGTATATTTGGGCTCCTGCTGCTGCTACTGTCAACTCCTGCCAACTCCAGGGTGTGATTCATCCAATTTTTGGGCTCCTGAGGCCAACTCCAGTGTATATTTGGGCTCCTGCTGCTGCTGCTGCCAACTTCTGCCAACTCCAGGGTGTGATTCATCCAATTTTTGGGCTCCTGAAGCCAACTCCAGTGTATATTTGGGCTCCTGCTGCTGCTGGTGTCAACTCCTGCCAACTCCAGGGTGTGATTCATCCAATTTTTGGGCTCCTGAAGCCAACTCCAGTGTATATTTGGGCTCCTGCTGCTGCTGCTGCCAACTTCTGCCAACTCCAGGGTGTGATTCATCCAATTTTTGGGCTCCTGAGGCCAACTCCAGTGTATATTTGGGCTCCTGCTGCTGCTGCTGCCAACTTCTGCCAACTCCAGGGTGTGATTCATCCAATTTTTGGGCTCCTGAAGCCAACTCCAGTGTATATTTGGGCTCCTGCTGCTGCTGCTGCCAACTTCTGCCAACTCCAGGGTGTGATTCATCCAATTTTTGGGCTCCTGAGGCCAACTCCAGTGTATATTTGGGCTCCTGCTGCTGCTACTGTCAACTCCTGCCAACTCCAGGGTGTGATTCATCCAATTTTTGGGCTCCTGAGGCCAACTCCAGTGTATATTTGGGCTCCTGCTGCTGCTACTGTCAACTCCTGCCAACTCCAGGGTGTGATTCATCCAATTTTTGGGCTCCTGAGGCCAACTCCAGTGTATATTTGGGCTCCTGCTGCTGCTGCTGCCAACTTCTGCCAACTCCAGGGTGTGATTCATCCAATTTTTGGGCTCCTGAAGCCAACTCCAGTGTATATTTGGGCTCCTGCTGCTGCTGCTGCCAACTTCTGCCAACTCCAGGGTGTGATTCATCCAATTTTTGGGCTCCTGAAGCCAACTCCAGTGTATATTTGGGCTCCTGCTGCTGCTACTGTCAACTCCTGCCAACTCCAGGGTGTGATTCATCCAATTTTTGGGCTCCTGAGGCCAACTCCAGTGTATATTTGGGCTCCTGCTGCTGCTGCTGCCAACTTCTGCCAACTCCAGGGTGTGATTCATCCAATTTTTGGGCTCCTGAAGCCAACTCCAGTGTATATTTGGGCTCCTGCTGCTGCTGCTGCCAACTTCTGCCAACTCCAGGGTGTGATTCATCCAATTTTTGGGTTCCTGAGGCCAACTCCAGTGTATATTTGGGCTCCTGCTGCTGCTGCTGCCAACTCCTGCCAACTCCAGGGTGTGATTCATCCAATTTTTGGGCTCCTGAGGCCAACTCCAGTGTATATTTGGGCTCCTGCTGCTGCTACTGTCAACTCCTGCCAACTCCAGGGTGTGATTCATCCAATTTTTGGGCTCCTGAAGCCAACTCCAGTGTATATTTGGGCTCCTGCTGCTGCTGCTGCCAACTTCTGCCAACTCCAGGGTGTGATTCATCCAATTTTTGGGCTCCTGAGGCCAACTCCAGTGTATATTTGGGCTCCTGCTGCTGCTACTGTCAACTCCTGCCAACTCCAGGGTGTGATTCATCCAATTTTTGGGCTCCTGAGGCCAACTCCAGTGTATATTTGGGCTCCTGCTGCTGCTACTGTCAACTCCTGCCAACTCCAGGGTGTGATTCATCCAATTTTTGGGCTCCTGAGGCCAACTCCAGTGTATATTTGGGCTCCTGCTGCTGCTGCTGCCAACTTCTGCCAACTCCAGGGTGTGATTCATCCAATTTTTGGGCTCCTGAAGCCAACTCCAGTGTATATTTGGGCTCCTGCTGCTGCTGCTGCCAACTTCTGCCAACTCCAGGGTGTGATTCATCCAATTTTTGGGCTCCTGAAGCCAACTCCAGTGTATATTTGGGCTCCTGCTGCTGCTACTGTCAACTCCTGCCAACTCCAGGGTGTGATTCATCCAATTTTTGGGCTCCTGAGGCCAACTCCAGTGTATATTTGGGCTCCTGCTGCTGCTGCTGCCAACTTCTGCCAACTCCAGGGTGTGATTCATCCAATTTTTGGGCTCCTGAAGCCAACTCCAGTGTATATTTGGGCTCCTGCTGCTGCTGCTGCCAACTTCTGCCAACTCCAGGGTGTGATTCATCCAATTTTTGGGTTCCTGAGGCCAACTCCAGTGTATATTTGGGCTCCTGCTGCTGCTGCTGCCAACTCCTGCCAACTCCAGGGTGTGATTCATCCAATTTTTGGGCTCCTGAGGCCAACTCCAGTGTATATTTGGGCTCCTGCTGCTGCTACTGTCAACTCCTGCCAACTCCAGGGTGTGATTCATCCAATTTTTGGGCTCCTGAGGCCAACTCCAGTGTATATTTGGGCTCCTGCTGCTGCTGCTGCCAACTTCTGCCAACTCCAGGGTGTGATTCATCCAATTTTTGGGCTCCTGAGGCCAACTCCAGTGTATATTTGGGCTCCTGCTGCTGCTGCTGCCAACTTCTGCCAACTCCAGGGTGTGATTCATCCAATTTTTGGGCTCCTGAGGCCAACTCCAGTGTATATTTGGGCTCCTGCTGCTGCTGCTGCCAACTTCTGCCAACTCCAGGGTGTGATTCATCCAATTTTTGGGCTCCTGAGGCCAACTCCAGTGTATATTTGGGCTCCTGCTGCTGCTGCTGCCAACTTCTGCCAACTCCAGGGTGTGATTCATCCAATTTTTGGGCTCCTGAGGCCAACTCCAGTGTATATTTGGGCTCCTGCTGCTGCTGCTGCCAACTTCTGCCAACTCCAGGGTGTGATTCATCCAATTTTTGGGCTCCTGAAGCCAACTCCAGTGTATATTTGGGCTCCTGCTGCTGCTGGTGTCAACTCCTGCCAACTCCAGGGTGTGATTCATCCAATTTTTGGGCTCCTGAAGCCAACTCCAGTGTATATTTGGGCTCCTGCTGCTGCTGCTGCCAACTTCTGCCAACTCCAGGGTGTGATTCATCCAATTTTTGGGCTCCTGAGGCCAACTCCAGTGTATATTTGGGCTCCTTCTGCCCCTCATAGTGATGCCACTCCAACTCTCTGCAATTGTGCCGCTCTGCGATTCTATTAGCGATGCCTCTGATCTGCATGTGATATTTCTTCAAAGTATTATTTAACTAACCCAGCACGCATCCTGTGCGTGTTACAGCAAGGCTGAATGGTTTACAACCCTTTTGAGGCTGTAGGAGGCTCAGAAATAGCCGTTTTTAATAGCGATTCGTCGCGAATTTATTCGGGTCGAAACGATTTTTGTCGGAAAATTCGGCGAATCAGTCGAATCGAATTTTTCAAAAGTTCGCTCATCTCTAGGTATAATGAAAGCAAGAAACCACCTCGCGGCTGCCCGTGCCGCTTCTGCTGGGTGAAATAAAAAATAGATTTATTCCATTTAAAAATAGAAACTCCCTGCACATGTTATGGGACAGTTAAGGGGCAAAATATTTACCTGTAGAACTGCCCCTTCACATGTACAGAGGATTTAAATTTTTAGCATTGAAGGAACCTATTTATATTTCATTTTATTGGCAGTGCTGAATGTGGCTCTCAAGGTAAGAAAGGTTGGGGAGGGGGGTCCATCTTTTAAGGATTTCAAGATTGTGACAAGGATTGCTTAACCCTTTAACTGGCAGAAATTTTGTCACCCTCTGTTGCCAGGCAATTTTTCAGCCTTTTGCACTATATATGTTTATCTGTGATGTTTGCAGGAATGTCCAGTAAAATTAAAATACTGTTTTTTTTTCAGTAGAGTTTGGGCTTTAACTTGAAATGTCTGTCATTTTTTTTCAGTGCTTTCTCAATATTTTTGGATGAAAACGTAAAAAAAAAAAAAAAAAAAAAAAAAAAATTATTTTGAAAAATGTTGCATTTTTGTTTTTCAAGAAAATTTATATTGCACGTAAAAGCCCCATTCCTCCCGATTACAACGGTATCACACATGTGTCGGTAGACACCCTTTCCTGCCCCGGAGACACTGCAAACTGAAAATAGCACTATGAGATACATTATAACAGCTTCCCTCTCACACACACAGAATTTTCCCAGCAGCTATTATTTTATTATGTGTGTAAAATGACAGGCATGCTGCCCCATGTTTCTAAATCATATATCTCTCTCTCTCTTTGGTGTGGGTTGCTGCTGGCACATATGCTGATGTGTAAGCAGAGCTGCCAGCTGTGTAGAAAGATAGCCATTCCCATGTATTTCCACAACTTCTGTATGGGTTTAAGCACTTTCAAACTGCTTACGCCACTGATCATCAGAGGAGGGCGTACATTTTTTTTTTCATTGACTGGAGGTCCGCTTTATGCCATATGTTGGGCTCATCTGAAAAGGTGAGTTTTGAGGCCACTTATGAAGCTTTGGGGAGTTTTTCCCCAGATGAATGGCTCTGAAGAAGCCGTACAGGCGAAACGAGTACGCCAAGCACTCACCATGCTTACATGTTAGGAGACTTTGTTCTGATTATTTTATGTGTATACTATTTATGACAAATGGTCTGATTTTGAAAATATATAAGATACATGGTTGACTTTTAAAAAAAAATTGGGGGGCAAAAAAACCCTCCCCTTTTTAATAATGTCGCTAATAAATGTATGAAATTTTAATGACGACAGAATGTTGAATCTGTAATCAATATAGGCGGGTTCAAACCCAAAGGCGATTTAAATTCAGTTGGGACCTGCCTGTGCCCAACAGATTTTTACTAGAGTTAGGAAGTGTGAAAAATTCTGTGACCAATTCTGCCATTTTAGATAAAAAAGATATATCTGATATTAATGTATTCATATTACTAAATTATTTAAAATACTTTTTTTTTTTTTGTTTACAAAAATATGGTGGTTTGGGGGTTAAAAAACTACTTTTAACACATCGCCTCCAGCGCTCTGGGGTTTAAACATGCATTTCACAGCGCTTGAATTTTTTGAACGTGATTTTTTGATGAATATGGTGGAAGCCGGTCGCTCTGACCAGTCGCTATCATGCGTACCCATACATCGCGGAACCTGTGAAATAGCGATTCGTAACCTTGTATTCAACATTACTGCACACCGACTGAGTCGCTGTCAACAACCGAACAACGGCCAAGCACAGCGACTACTAGCGGGCGCTGTGAAAATACTGCTACAGTCGCTCAACTGTCGCTATTAATAAATCAGCCTCCCCGTATATGCAACAAACTGTGTTTATTGTGAGAAACAAGCAAACATTCACACTCAGATTGCTATACATAAACAAGGTGCAATGAGGAAAAACATACATGCATGAGAGATCCAGTCCAAAGGTAAGTCCAAAGTCCAAGAGGGAAAACAATGGCTGAAAAGGAAGTCCTGGGTTCAGAGTTCGGGTTTCAGGAATCAGGGTTCAGGGTTCTGCGTACAGAGTTCAGGTTTCTGAAGACAGAGTCAATGCTGAGCCGCTGACTGCACAGCAGCATCAGTATATAAAGGCCAGCAGGTAATTAGCACAGGTGCTGGCTGATCTCCGGGGGGCTCTGCAGAACAGCGCCGCCAGCTGGTCAAGCTGCAAACCACAGGGAAATGTTCCATAAAGAAACAGGCGAAGGCTAAGGAGGAACTTCACACCTGACAGGAAGTGGTGAATTGTTTGAGGGTATTAATATGAGAATATGAGTATAGTGCTCAGAATTTTTTAACACTGTGGCCAATTATTTGGGTCCTATGGGAATGGTTTATTGAAGCCTTACTCCCATCATCCTTCTTCCCTTGCTTTACTCTGCATCAGGGGTATTCAACTGATGGACCACGGTCCGAATGTGGACCACGGTTAGCAGTCTTCCGGACAACCACAGATGGGAGGAGAGACGGGTGTGCGGGTGGGAGGAGTGATGGGCGGTCAGAATGAGAGACATGCGTGCGGGAAGAAAGATGGGCGTGTGCAAGGAGGTGAGGCAGGCGGAAGGGCGGAGAGATAAGCAGACTATATCGGTTGAACCGGCTCAGCCGCCTGCTACGATTGTAGGAGGCTGAGCGGCACCCATTCACAGACGTCCTGCGTTGTGCACTATTTTATATCCATCGGGCGGGAACAAGCAGGGCGATGTATATAAAAAAAAATATATATATATATATATATATATATGCCACGTTCCCGCACTTTATCCTGCTCTCCTCAGTATGTGATGCTTCTGAGGCAAGATGGTGGCGTCCACATCCTCGAGTCCTGAACAGAATTGCAGGCCAGTGGGGGAAAGAATAAAAAATAAGTGACTAAAAACATAAAACATATTAATTTTAGATGCTGGGGAATCGTTTTTTAGGCGTTTAGGCTTTTCAGTAAATGATGCTGAAGGTCCGTTTTAACTGCAGGAGAGGACAGTTGCTCTCAGGTTGCATACCATCGAGGTTGGAAGTCGCGGCCTATGATTCCCGCAACAGCTGCAAAAGCTTTTGTTCTAATATTCGAAGTCTGGTCTCCCCCGGCTGCGCCCTGTTGCGTGGAACGATTCACATAACATTTAATAAAGAGCGCCAGCATCACCATGCGCTGACATTTACAAATGCCTTCATTAGCATAACAATACGGGTCGGTGGTGTACTTTAAACAAAATGTTGCAGGAAAAAAATTGCCGATCATACATTTGTGTGTGTAGCGGTGCGGAGGCATTTCATAAATATTGCTCAGAGATAAATTACCGACCAAGACGAGTCTGAATTTCTCAATTACAAATGTTATAAACATCATTAGACACCAGAACAATGAATGGGGGAAGGTTGTGGAGATATATGAGCAGTGGCGGACTGGGGCCAAAAATCAGACCTGGATTTTTCCAGTCTCTGGCCGGCCCGAGACATCCCTGCTGAGGATACACCTACAATGATGTCGGGGCTATGGCATTGGGGGTCGGGGTTCCTTGGTTTGTGGGTACAGTGGGGCTGGAAGAGGGAGACTAAGGGGGTAGGGACTTAATGTGGGTGTTAAAAGTTATTTTTGCCTTCTGTGGCTTTTTTTGGGTCCCAAAGCTCGGGTCTCTATTGATTTTAATGGGGACTGGGTTTGGGTTCGGGTCAAGTTCAGTACGTTAACCAATCTTCACCCAACACTAGGCCACTGATTGGGCCATTGAGCCACTGGGCCACCAAAAATATTTAATATACAGGTAGTGTGCAATTTGATAAAGCCCCCCCCCCAACTTTGTTTAGTTCACCTCGAGCAGAAGAGCATCTAGATTCACCCCTGATGACAAGATGACGAGCATCCAACAGTTGTGATGCTTGAATTGGAGCAGACAACACCCGGGTAGCACAATGGCAAGGGCACCAAAGACAGAGCAAGTTGTGGGTCTCCGCAACTTTATTAGGGTAGTTCCCACCCATTTTCTCTATGCCCTCAGATGGTTTGGGGATTAGGATTCATTGTTACCATCGATTGAGGCCAGACATGGATGGAAATGCAATCTTTAGAATGTACGATAAAGCCTCATTGATTTGCTGTGACAAGGTTAAATGGACGGGTGACATGAAAATAGAGGAGCCGGGAACAGTATGTCCATCCGTTGGGATCCAAAGCAGCAAATATGAACTTTACCAAGAGCTAACGGAAGATTAGGATGAGACAGGGCCGAGGGGCAAAGTGACAACAGGAGGCCAAACAGAAATCCTTCCTTCTGCTTACAGGGTCTTTTTTTTAGCAGCTACAGGGGCGACAAAGATCACCCCTGGGATGTGATGATTGGCATGTGATGTTAACGTCACGGTGCGCTTACCTGTTACCCTGTCCCGCAGTGTCCTTGGGCGGCGCAGGCTCGGGACTCCTCTTGCCCGGCGTCAGCTCGAGCGGCGCCGAGCGTGCCCGCCTCCTCCTCTCGCCGCTGCATCCCCAGCTTCTCTGCACATGCTCACGCGAGCACGTCTCTTTTATGCCCTCCGGCGGCGCTGCACACCGGCTGAATTAGAGGACCAATGAGCCCAAACTATATTCTGGGCGAAACACCCTTCAGAATTAAAACTGGGCAATCAGCCCATGAGTTGTGTAAACACCAATCAAACACACTCCCCTTGTCCGATCCCGTTCGGTTTAGCCCTTGTGGTAAAGTGTATGGAAAAGTGTTGTATTGGGTCTATTTTTCCCATGAGTTTTTCAGGCAGGCATGATCTGTGCCGGGATATCAGAGATCCAATCCACATCCCGGGTCCTCTACAGGTTTTTCCCCTACTCACAGGTCTTCCCAGGTGATGAGACTAATTGAAGGAAGGAAGCCCTATAAAAGGAGCCGCTGAGGCTTCCAGTGTGGAGATGGAGAGACTGGGATGAGGAGCCCGGGCCTTGCTGCTCCCAATACTGACAGGACTTTATGTGTTATCTGTTCTTGAAACTTGTGGATTAACAGCCTGGACTTGTATGCCCCGAAAGAGGACCTGTGATATCAAGGACTTGCAATACGCTGTAATTATCATACACTGGACATTGCTAAAGTTGGTGAGGTGACCGCTTGCTGTATTGCATTGTATCCTGCATTACACTATGAAGTTTGCCTGTTGTTCTTTGTTTTCAATAACTCGCTTATTATTTGACTAAGAACTGTCTTCAGGGTCATTGCCGTTGGCCCCAGATCCTGACACCCTATAAAGGTTTTACCCCTCCAGTGTGTCAGTGCCCCTGATAGCGCTTAGCTGGGTTTGTCGATCCTGAGATTTCCCATATTGATTCCCGTTGCCGACCTTGCTAGTCTGACTATCCTGACCGCCGCCTGCACCAACCTTAGCCAGTATTACAACTACGAACCTGTCTTACCACTGGCGTCACCAAACTCTCCAACCTCCTGGTTTGACCGTTGGCGTGACTTTTGACCTCACTTGAATTCTCCTCCGGAGCACCCAAACTGTTTCCAGTACTTACCTACTGCCTGATTACGCCCAGACTGACCTTTGGTTCTTCCGTCTTCACCCCCATGAGCTTACATCACTTGAGGCAATAAATCCTGGGGGCAACTGTGTCCGGAGAGACATTTAATGCATTGTGGCAAATGGGGGCTTGGCTGGGCTTGGGATGGGCTATATTTCCTGCCTGCTGTGTCTGTAACAAACACGATAAGTCATTCTGGAAAGCCTTCCAGCTACATGCTGAGTGTTACATTGTGTTGCATTGTTGTAGCTAGGCTGCAGCTGGTGTATCATAATTGTTTCAAAAGTAATCAGCTGTGATACATTGTGAAGCGGTGATGAGTCTGCTGTTGGAATGTAAATAGCTCACAGAGAGCTCGCAGCTTTCTTTGATGTGTGTTTTAGGGCCTCACATTGATCATTCTCCAGTTTAGATCTCTAAGACAGGAGGAGAAGGTGGCTGTAGTGCAGCTGGGCGTGTTGCTTCTTATTTTCTTAATATAAGGGAACACACATCCCTAGAAAACACAGTAACTAAAAACATGTAATAGCAACCTTCGAGATACATCTGCATTGACATAAAATCCGAACAATAAACATCCATTTATACATAAATACATTTTTTTCTTTTTTAATTAAGTTAACAAAAAATGCAGTGCAATACCTAACCGTCCTTCCACCGTGACCAGTTAAACCATTCCATCCCCTCAATAAAGGGTGGGAGGGTGGGAAAGCTCGTTCCAGGAGAAGATCGGGGGTCAAAGAGGAAAGGGGAGGGAAAACCAAGCCCCTTTATAATCACCCTCCCCCCTGAGGTCACTTCCCCCGATCCCCCCCCCCCCCTATGCCCATGGCTGGTCAGCTTCCAGCCTTTCTCTCCTTTGCTAGCTCAATTGTTGGAGTAAATTCTCAGACCTGGGTTAGCAATGGGTGATTGTTTGTCCATAACCCCTCTTGTTTTGCTTCAGTTCGGTTTACACTTTATTGGGAAGGTGGTGCACCCCCACACTGCTAAATTGTATGATGGCAACTAGTCACATCACTGGGCTAGCATTCCATATACCTTCTGCTGCTAAAAAAAAGTCACCATTTTCCCGAATTACCATCTGGACAACTATTTCTTTGGAATTATGGAATTTTAATCGGCCACAGCCTCAACATAAATAGTAATAAATAACAAGCAAAACGTACCCCCCCCCCCCATTCCTAACCCGGCTCTGAGGATTTACTCCAACAATGACTGGCCTGCGCTTCCTCCGGGAGCTGACCAGCCATGGGAATGGGGGGGGGGGGGAGATCGGGGGAAGTGACCTCAGGGGGGAGGGTAAGTATAAAAGGGCTTGGTTGCTCCCTCCCCTTCCTCTTTGACCCCCGATCTCCTCCTGGAACGAGCTTTCCCACCCTCCTGCCCTCTATTTGGAATGATTTCATTGGTCACGGTGGAAGGACAGTTAGGTATTGCACTGCATTTTCTGTTAACTTAACTTTAAACAATTATGTATTTATGTATAAATGGACGGGTTGTCTCCCCTCCCTCTTTTTTTCTAGCTCCATTGTGGTGGAAAATCTCAGACCCGGGATAAGAATAGGGGGCTTAGTTTGCAGGTAAAAATATACAATAGATCCCCTGTGAGGATCAGCTCTGGTAGACAGCAGGATGTTAGCAGTATAGAGGCTCAGAGGCGAAAAGTTCAACTTAAAGTCCATAACACAAAATATCCTTTTTGGGTTACATCACCTTTTCAGGAAAAATGTCACAGAATTGCATCAGACAGGCAACGGCCCTTTTTAATGTTTGTCCAAGATTGCACACTTGTAGCCGAATCCACCTCGGGTCCACATGAAACAGCCTGTATAAGAGCTTCCAGCCAGGCACACAGAGTCTCACTCCACAAGTGAGCTCTAGACACAGCCAGTGCACAGCTGACTCCCCAGGCTATTTATGCGGCCCACAAAACCCGGACCTGGGTAGGGGATGGAGTCCCACCCTGCTCTACTCCATCCCAGTAAAGCCGTCCCGGGTTAGCCTTTCGGCTATACTAACATTTTAGCAGCAGACTGCCATTAGCAGCTGATGCTGGAGAAAACTACACAGCTTTACTGCACCAAGGCCAGGTACCTTGGTGCCACATACCTACCGTCAATGACAGCACCTTGCACCTTACCACACCCCTTACCATTAAAAATTGAGGGTCTTCCGTCCCATGAATTTCTGTATTATGAGTAGTATTACGGCATTTATTGATGAAGTTTGTATTTTTCAGAGGAAGCTTTGTTTTTAAATTGTCTTGTTCAGAATGATTGTATGTGTACTTGGTGTCTTTTTTCTTAATTAAAGTATTTAGTTTTATTTTTTTATATACATTGTGTGGTGCTCCTTTTTTGAGGTAGGTGTGGCGGTTTGTCCATAACCCCTCTTGTGTTGCTTTAGTTGTCATCATACCGTTTCACTGAATTACTTTAAAATAAAACGAATGATTATATGTAAAGTAGACAACCATTGTCTTATCTACAGACACAGCTTGGCCAAAAAAATGGGTGGACCGCATGATTAACAGCTCTCTCCGTCCAAACCGGAATATATGCCTTGCATAAGTTTTTAATGGGGGACACGTGACGTGTGGCCTCAATTAAGCCGGAGTCAGCCCCTGGTAGACACAGAGCCAGAGGCAGGCTGATAAATCTCAATGATGGCGACAACCTGTCACTCACTTCTCCAAGAGGGTCAGGACTGAGCCATTCCACCCAGACACCAATAGATCTTCCAGCACACAGGTCACAGAGTCAAACAATTATCACCGGCAGCCTCCATATCACTTCTACATCAGTGTGCGAACCTCCTGGAAAAATTCTGCATTAATGACGTAGACGAGAGAACAAACCTAAATGGAATTTAACATATCAAAAAAAAAAAAGGAATAATTCTCATTGGTATGTGATTCAACCGAACGAAAAGTTTGGCACGGGTGGCCGAAGTTTCCGAACCCGAACTGTGGTCCCCATTAAAATCAATGGGGGCCTGAGCGGGTGTGTGTGTGGTGGTGGAGGCAGAGTTAGCACCTGGAAGCGAGCTGTAGTACCTGAACCCTGCAATCCGGTCCCTGCTTATTTTCCCCCAGCTTGCAAATGGTCTATGAGCGGGGCCACAGAAAAATGTCCGCTGCTACCATGGGTGATGGCTAGTGCCAGGGACTCAGGTAAGTTACAGCCTCCTTCCAGCTATCACTCTGATAGGTAAGCTGGTCGAATGCCGGTTTAGCAGCCCATCAACCAGCTTTTCTGCGCTTGGGCCGACACTTCTGGCTAAAGTCTGTACTTCCTGGGCCACTCTGCAGTGGCACCCCCAATAGTTACGCAACTCATGGGCCCCCTAAGTTTGCCTGTGACAAAACGTAGCCCGCTGCCCCTTAATTTGCCAGGGCCCCCCTAGTAACTTTGGGGGATGAAAAAAAAAAAGCTCTGCTGTTTGGCAGCCCATCAGCCAGCTTTTCCGTGTTTGGGCCGACACTTCTGGCTAAAGTCTGGTTTCAGGTTTGGGAACTTTGCGGTTCGTATTCACCCAACACTAATAATCAGGTATGATCAGCAATATTCATTGTAAGAGCAGTGAGGGATAAATAACTCACACACCACAAAAAGCTGTGAGTCAGCTGTGAGCTGTTTACATCTTAATAACAGGCTTATGGCTGTTATGTAATGCTTTGCAATAGGCGTTGCTCTTGTTGAAATTGAATATCAATCACAGCCTGGCTATTACAAGCCATGGAGTGTAGCACAAGGTGCAATGCTTTGCAATAGGCGTTGTTCTTGTTACAATTCTAATATCAATCACAGCCGGGGCGAACGGTTTATATCTGGCCTTGAAAAAGAGTCCGGAGGACTCGAAGCGCGTGGGTTTCAGCCGGGGGGCGCTTTCCCCAAGCACACACATAAGCACGTTATTATGTTATATGTTTACCTCATTTTACCCTGACTCTGATTGGGTCAAAATGGTCTTGCACATGTTACATTTGAGATGGATGCACTTTGATAAGCACTGACACTTTATTATAAGTAGGTTGTTGTAAAATAGATTTAATATATGGGTTTTGTATATAGATGTATGATAATGACTAGATTAAATATATAAGTTAGAGGAGTTTTGTATATCATCGGCCCCCTGGTGGTGAATCATGTCAATGGCACATAATTTTTGTTTTTAAAGCTTGTTTTTAACTTATTTACAATAAAATTTACATCTACTCTGTTATTGTGAGTGCAATAGTCAGTCTCTGTGGGGTCATTTAGTAGGGGTGTTCAGAGGTCACCCCAGTTGAGGAGTTTACATCAATCACAGCCTGGCGAAGTGGTGGGGAAACCCCCACGCAACGCGTCGATGGCATGAGGGGTGAATGGTGAGAGGACCCGGCTCCATTTATTCTACTAACCTGGTGATACCTTTTTTAATTCATCCTTATGCAGTCTTTTTGCACATTTGTATGGCACTGTATATGTCGAGCTAGTCACTCTACTATTTGGTTGCTTTATTGTTGAAGTGGCACTATTGGCACATAGCACTAGAAAGATTAATAATATAAAAAAAGTATTATTATTTTTTTCACTGTCTAGCACTATAGCACTTTAAAAGACTGCTGCTCTTATTTTTAGAATATGTGATCCAGTTTATTTCCATTGTATTAGAGCCATATCCTAAGGGTCCATCTACCAAGCACTTTTACTGTTTCTTTTTTAACTGTCTTTGTCTTCAATGTTTGCAATTAGAGATGAGCGAATCGGTTCTAAGGAACCTGAATTCGCTCCGAATTTCAGGGAAAATTCGATTCAGCGCGAACCCGAATTTTTAGTGGTTCGTGCTGACCGAATTTTCCCTGAAATAAAAAAAAAAAAAAAAAAATGCCGGCATGGTGGGAGGGTGGAGACAGGCTGCCTGCGCCGTCAGCTGTCAACAGAGGACGCATCATCAGAGGAAGCCGGCTTCCCCGCTCCCACCAGAGATGAGCGATTCGCTAAAGTTCGATTCGGACGAACCCGAATTTCTTTGAGAAATTCGGCGAATCGCCTGAATCGAATTTTTGAGAAGTTCGCTCATCTCTATTTGTAATGTTGATTTTCTAATAAAGGCATATTATAGAATTTTTTACAAATTACTGAGTGCGGCTCATTGTTAAGGGGTTTCTTTTGGTTCTTGTCTTGCTTGGGCGTAATTTATCTAAAATTTACAAAATATATTTGCAGCCCTCAAATCTATAAGGGAACTTAAGAGCTCAAATACATGTATATCTCCAAAAATTACACCTTGTTTGTCTAATAAGTTCATTTGCCAGTAATCTCCAAGGAAGATGATGCACTTTAAAGTTATTTTATATACCTTGCAAAATGTACAAAACAAAAATACTACAATCCGTGTTACAACATAGAAAGCCTAACAGGGCAAAAGCATATATATATATATTAAAACGGATTACTCATCTGTTTTGATTGCTCCACGCAGAAAATCAGCAGACCTGTCCTGAGGAAGTGACGCTGGTGACGTCACGCAACGCGTAGACGCTGGGGCAGTGGACTGGTGTTCGTTTGTTTTCATGTGAGTTATTAACTTTATATTGGAGTGTCATTTCTCTGCCTTCTCCGGCTGGTCCTCACTGATTATTTATCTATTCATATATGGTTAGGCTTATGCAATGTTATATGCAGGGTAGTTTTTGCACATTCAGAGGTTTACAAGATGTTAGTCACTTTTTCATTTAAATTAGATGTTTACATGCACTATAGCACTTTCTCTCATACCAGCCAGGAAGTATTAAGGAGGTCCATTATATAGACTTTTATTAGATCCATTGTACTGTATTTCCCACCAGCCCTTCTGCTCCGCAATATTTTGTCTTTTCCCTTCCTTATTGATCATGTTATGTCTTTGGTGTTTTTAATGAGTCCTTGAGTGTGTGTAGTTTTTTGGTGATTAATTCTTAATAAATATGGTTTTTATATAGTCAGTAGTAGTGCCTCATAATTGGGTGGGTGATTTTGAGGGTGTGGGACCTTCAAATTTTTCTTTGAAAATCAGCAGACCACGTCCAAACAAGATGGCTGCTGTACTTGGCTTCACAATGCAGGTCTCTCAACCCAAGGCAAAGTCCCATTATCGCCCTCCAAAAGAAATCTCTCCTCTCTCTCCAGCCTACTGTTTTTTATCAGGTGGACCCTTTGTTCCATTTTGAAATCTGCAGGTCGTCTGTGATTGGCCCAGGCAAAACTCACAAATGATACCCTGGCCCCGCTTAGTCTATCACAGGTAGCCAGCTTAATTTGCATACAAATGCACACCTGAAACTGGAGCTATAGTCAAACCAGTCTTCAAAGAACAAAGGGGGTTACCCACCATGCTGCACCAAACAAAAGGGATCGTCCTATATACAGTTATTGCCTGTATAAGATTTTTTATTTCTACGGGAACAAAATATATAAAAAATATCATAGCTTCACAGGTCTGTACTGGCAGTCCAATTATTTTTGTCTAATCACAGCCTGGCTGTTACATGACCGGGCTAGAGCTCCATGTTATCTCCCGCTGTTCTCCCAACTCCCTTCAATAAAACACTGCACAACGTATATATATCTTTGGAATGATTTAATCGGCCACAGCTGAACAAATAAATACAACACATAATCTCCGAACACCTTAATCGAGTCTGAGTGGCAACCAACCAAACTAAGCCTGCGAGATTGACGAGGAGGAAATCCTTGATGCACCTGAATAAGCGGAAGCCATTTTTCTTAAGCTCAGCCGCCATCTCCGTTAGGCTCAGAGCTCACCGGGCTAACCGCCAGGGTGCAGGATGACAACAGCCTGGCTACCCCAAAACTGTAGCCCATCCTCGCCCCTACGCTGGCTATCCTGGCTCGTTTTCCCGATCGAAAACAGCCGCATTTCTACGCCTCAGTACTCATCTTAATCTGTCCACTCAGACCCGAAAGTCACGAGACCGCCCACCGTCTGTGACGAAATGAATCCTCAAAATTAAATATCAATACATATAAAAGTCACATACAACTCGCCCAGTCATTTAATATAATATAATACAATACAATCCTCAAAGAGGATCAAAGAGGAAGAGGGAGGGACTTCCTGGCCTCTATATAGGCCCTAAAGACTTAAAGGAGCCGCAGCACTCAACCCTGTTAGTTTGCAGACCAACCTATAATCTGTCTCTAAATCTGGTAAAAACAGAGGCTCGGTCACACACATCTGCAGAAGTATGTGGAAGCTGCACCACCAAACGCCAAGGTGCCTCTATGGGTGAAGTCCTAACTCTAATCTATGAGAGCCCCATTTGGGACATACAATGCAAGAGATAAAATGGGAGCAGCTTACCTGAGGTTGCCCTAAACCTCATGTGCTAGTCATGGGGTGGAAGGGTCAAGACCTTGCAATACAGCCTAGACCCCACACCCCATGTGCTTGCACAAATTCAAAGTGAATATAGGCCCTACCCTTGTCCCTCCCCCCAACAATCACTGGCCGACTGGTCCAGCTCCCGATAGGAGCTCAGCCAGTCATGTGAGCGCCTCTCTTAAAGGGCCGGCACCTTCTATACATGGCGTGTAGTACAAGGTAAAACTTCTCAGCCCTGATATCAGTGGATTCAATGTTGGTGCCTCTGTACATGTGAAAATAAATATGTTTTTGCATATGCGTTGCATGTTCTTCATTTTTAAAGAAGACCAAGGGGTCTCTAAGGTTATCAGTAGAGATGAGCGAACTTCTCAAAAATTCGATTCGCCAAATTTCTCAAAGAAATTCGGGTTCGTCCGAATCGAACTTTAGCGAATCGCTCATCTCTGGTGGGAGCGAGGAGGCCGGCTGCGCTGTCAGCGGGTGGCGGAAGCCGGCTTCCTCTGATGACGCGTCCTCCGCCGCCCGCTGACAGCGCAGCCGGCCTCCCCGCTCCCACCATGCCGCCATTTTTTATTTTTTATTTCAGGGACTAAAAATTCGGGTTTGTGCTGAATCGAATTTTCCCTGAAATTCGGAGCGAATTCAGGTTCGTTAGAATCGATTCACTCATCCCTAGTTATCAGTCAGTGCACCAGCCTTGGCTCAGAGGATAGCCTCTGGCAATGCCAGGATACCAGCTGCCCTTCACAACAGATCCTGGGCTCTTTCAGGGAAGCCCGCTTTGGCTTGGCCAAGGGACACAGGGTTTTTCTGAACCCCTCCCTCTTGCTGGGTTAGTAGGAAGAGTTATCAGCAAGTCACTTGCTGCCATCTCAGTTTGGGATACCTTTAAAAAAAAATAAAGTTGCTGAAGGCAGTGACCATGTTATAGCTGGAACAGGGTGGCTTGCAATCTTTGATGGAACAATGGCTGTTTTTTATTTCACCATAAATTCTACAGAACGTCCACAAACTGAAGCTAAAAAGAACTACTTATACAAAATAGCGGGCACAGCTTTTAATATTGATAACTGAGCGTGCGGCCCGACCCGTCTAGCTACTAGAACATGGGCCAAACCAAATTGACACGGGTCATAAGAAAGGGGGCACAACTCCACAAATACCATAAAACAATAATATTTTATTAGGTGTTACACTTTAGCAAAAATAAAAACACACATGCAACACAAAAAACTCCACTTTGCGCAAAAAATACACACAAATGCACAAGTGGAGTAATTGAACACTCACTTGAGTAATTAGAAATATACATATAAAAAAAAAAAAAAAAAAAAAAAAAAAATATTATATATATATATTGTAGGGATCTTCCCGGGGGATGGTGTGTTTGGACACAGTTCACGGCAGACTCAGATGTTATAAAAGCAGGTCTTGGCGTTTATTCATGGCATAAACAGTCCAGTAAACAAAACATACAGCAGCAGCGTGCTTCTTTAGTGTACAAAACAAAATAAAGACCTAGCCCGTCTGGGCGCTTACTAGCAGGTTCTTCTCACCTAGCTGACACTTTCAAAATACAGCGTTCGCCTGGACAACGCAGGGTGAGTTTTTAGCTCCAGCAGTGGCTGCGTTCGCAGCTTCCTTCACACACACACACAGGCTGTTCATTTCAGGCTGAGAGCAATAGCCTGCAGCTCTGCAGAGCTTTTACCTCCCAGGCTAATTAGGATCAGAGCTCACCTGATTCAAAACCCAAACAGGATCGGAGGGGTGTGGAATGACAGGTCCCTCTACCAAACCTACCTGCCATTCCATATAAATCCAGGCCCGGCAAAATTGAACAACACCTCAGCAGCATACCACTGCTGGGAAACAAATCAATCCTGGACTTACCATCTCACCCAGCGTAGTAACCTAGGTGAAATGTACACCCCCTCGACCACTTCTCCAGTGACATGTCTACATATCCCCCCCCTCTTTTTCAGACCGGAGGGCTGAGCATTTTGTCCCCACAGACAATGTACCCTCGACAATGCGTCAGCATTTGCTTGTAATTTCCCTGGCCTGTGTTCCACAGTAAAATTAAAGCTTTGTAGGGACAGAAACCATCTAGTCACTCTTGCGTTTCTTTCCTTGTTTAACTTCATCCATGTTAGGGGGGCATGGTCTGTCACTAACTTGAATTTCCTGCCTAGTAAGTAATATTTTAGGGATTCGAGGGCCCACTTCACTGCCAAACACTCTCGCTCCACAATGGCATAATTTTTTTCGGCCGGGGTTAGCTTTCTACTCAAGTACATCACCGGATGCTCCTCACCATTTACTACTTGTGAGAGTACTGCACCTAAGCCTGTGTTAGAAGCATCTGTCTGGACCAGAAATTCTCGCCTGAAATCGGGGGTAACTAACACAGGTTGTTGGCACAAGGCAGATTTAAGGCTTTGGAAAGCCTTCTCGGCCTCTGGAGTCCACGTGATCATGGCTCTCTTTCCGCCCTTGGTCAAGTCAGTTAGGGGAGCAGCAACTGAGGCAAAGTTCGGCACAAATCTACGGTAATAGCCCGTAATACCAAGGAAAGCTCTGACCTGTTTCTTTGTCAGGGGTTTTGGCCAATTCTGTATTGCCTCCACTTTATTTAGCTGTGGCTTAATCAACCCTCTTCCAATAATGTAGCCCAGATACTTGGCCTCTTCTAGGGCTATTGCACACTTCTCGGCATTTATGGTCAACCCCGCATCACTTATGGTATCCAATACAGCCTGTACCTTACAGAGGTGACTTTCCCAATCAGGGCTAAAAATGACCACATCATCGAGGTAGGCAGCTGAGTAATCACGATGTGGTCGCAAAATCAAGTCCATCAACCTCTGGAAAGTCGCAGGTGCTCCATGTAACCCGAACGGCATCACTACATACTGGAATAGCCCATCAGGGGTGGAGAATGCAGTTTTCTCTTTAGCCTCATTAGTAAGTGGAATCTGCCAATAGCCCTTTGTGAGATCGAGGGTGGTTATGTATCTGGCATTACCCAACTTCTCAATCAACTCATCTACCCTGGGCATAGGATAGGCATCGAATTTTGAGATCTCATTCAACTTTCTGAAATCGTTACAGAACCTCCAAGTTCCATTAGGCTTTGGGATTAATACAATCGGGCTGGACCATTCACTCTGTGACACCTCAATTACTCCCAGATCAAGCATACGCTTTACCTCGGTAGATACGGCTTCCCTACGGGCTTCCGGGATCCTATAGGGCTTGAGGTTTACTCTGCTTCTAGGCTCAGTTTCAATGTGATGATAAATGAGGTGTGTACGCCCTGGGAGGTCAGAAAACTTGTCTTTGTTTTTCTGTAAAAATTCCTTCTACCTGGTTGGTGCACCTTGTAGTTCACCTCACTGACCTTTTCCACAATTTCATAGGGACCTTGCCACTTCGCCAGGAATTTACTCTCAACAGTGGGAACTAGTATAAGGACCCTATCGCCTGGGTTAAATGTCCTGATTCTTGCAGACCGGTTGTAGATTCTACTTTGGGCCTCTTGCGCCCTCTGGAGGTGTTCCCTTACTAGGGGCATTACAGCGGCTATACGGTCCTGCATTTGTGCTACATGCTCAATAACGCTCTTGTATGGGGTGGACTCGCTCTCCCATGTCTCTTTTGCAATGTCCAGTAGACCCCTAGGGTGACGACCATAGACCAACTCGAATGGTGAGAACCCTGTGGACGCTTGGGGCACTTCCCTAATAGCAAACATGAGGTAGGGTAACAAATGATCCCAGTCACGGCCATCTTTTTCCACCACTTTTTTCAGCATATGTTTCAAAGTTTTGTTAAATCTCTCCACCAATCCGTCCGTCTGGGGGTGGTATACAGAGGTACGGATGGGTGAGATTTTAAATAGTTTGCATAACTCCTTCATCACCTTTGACATAAAGGGTGTACCTTGGTCAGTCAGGATTTCTTTGGGGATTCCAGTCCTAGAGAACATATAAAACAACTCACGTGCAATTGTTTTAGATGCGGTGTTTCTTAAGGGCACAGCTTCAGGATAGCGGGTCGCATAATCCATGACCACCAGAATATATTGGTGTCCTCTAGCGGATTTTACAATGGGACCCACTAAATCCATGGCTATACGCTCAAAAGGCACCTCTATAATAGGGAGCGAAACCAAAGGACTGCGAAAATGTGACACTGGGGCACTAAGCTGACATGTGGGGCACGACTCGCAGTACTTTTTAATATCACCATATATCGCCGGCCAGTAGAACCTCTGGAGAACCCTCTCCTGCGTTTTGTCAGTCCTCAAGTGTCCCCCAAGAACATGGTTATGTGCCATGTCCAGCACCTGACGCCGGTACGGCTTAGGCACCAGAAGCTGTTCCACAATCTCATCCTTAACCTTAGTGACTCTATAGAAAAGATCATTAGTCACAGAAAAATGTGGAAATCTTTTCTCAGCATCTGGTTCCTGAGGTACCCCATTCATGACAGCAACCTGCTCTCTCGCATTTTTGAGAGTGGGATCCTGTAACTGTGCAGTCCCAAAATTATCCCTAGACACCTCTAAGTCGGGTATATTTTGCTCAGTGGGAGGAGCCTCCTCCTCTCCAGCCAGGACCTGCAAAGGAAAACAATTATTTTCATCCTGCACACTTTTATCATTTACAGGGGGTAACGCAACAACCTTAGGAGTATCCTCACTCCTTTCGGGGGATTTTCTTTTTCCCCAGAGAGCCCAGAATAGTGGAAAATCGCGCCCCAGTATTACGTTGTGCATGAGATTTTTAACCACACCCACTTCATATTGTACGGTGCCTTGTTTAGTCCCGACTTCAGCCAGCACTATAGGGTACACTTTTGTATCCCCATGTATACAAACAACACTCATATGCTTTTTACACTCAAAGTCCCCAGCCACCAGGCTGGCATGCACCAAGGTTACGAGGCTTCCTGAGTCCAGCAACGCCTTAACAGGAAAGTCATTAATTGTAATGTCGCAGATTTGCGGTTCAGTCTCTAGTCCAGGAACTGCAACACAAGATGGTTCCGCAAATAGCGACTGACGCCGACTAACCTCACAGTCCATGGGCTCAGTGGTAAGAGGGCAATGGGCAGACACGTGTCCCGTCTCATGGCATCTCCAGCACTGGATAGAGCCTGTTCTCCTTGGCCAGGAGTCCTTTTTAGGGCTACTTAGCCACCCGGGACCATCTCCAGTCTTTTGCCCCTGAGACACCACTTGAGCCCTTTTTCCTCCCTCAGCACCCCTCCACACTCCCCCAATAGATGGAAGTCTCTTACCAGCTGATGGCACAGATCTGGCACTCCGGGGAGGTGAGGAGGCTGCAGAAACATCACGGAGGTAGTCCTCAGTCGCCTGGAATCTCTCCACAAGGTTGACAAGTTCGTTTGCATTCTTAGGGTCACCTTGTCCCACCCAGCGTTGCAGGTCAGCAGGAAGTGCTCGGAGGTAGCGGTCCATCACAACCCTCTCTAGGATCTGTGCAGGAGTAGAAGTGTCTGGCTCCAACCACTTCCTCGCCAAATGGATCAGGTCATACATCTGGGACCTCGCCGATTTGTCCAAACTGTAGCTCCAGTTGCGTACCCTCCTGGCACGGACCGCAGTAGTAACGCCTAGCCGGGCAAGTATCTCCGCTTTTAGCCGAGTATAGTCCTTAACCTCTTGCTCACTGAGGTCATAGTAGGCCTTTTGAGGTTCCCCTGTTAAATAGGGCGCAATTACCTCTGCCCACTCAGCGACTGGTAACTTCTCTCGCTCAGCCGCACGCTCAAACACAGTTAGGAAGGCCTCAACATCATCCTCAGCAGTCATCTTTTGCAGCGCTCGCTGCACAGCTCTTTTCACATCAAAAGTCTCTGGAGCGGCTCGCACCACTGTGTGGGGGTTAGCAACCACAGGCGCCTCTTGTTTTGCAATCAGGTGTTCAATAAGTTGTTGTTGGGCAGCCATGGTCTGTTCATGGCGTCTATTAGCCTCTATCTGGGCCTGTTGTTGTTGCAAACTTACTTGCATAAACTGCTTCAGCATCTCCTCCATGTTGCCCGACTGTTCTTGGAGTGTAGTTGCAGCTTTCACCCAAGACATAGGCAGCTGTAGCCAAGTCTGTCCACACCGTTGCCCCTAGCAACCGTTTTGCCCGCTCCGCAGCACCAATTGTAGGGATCTTCCCGGGGGATGGTGTGTTTGGACACAGTTCACGGCAGACTCAGATGTTATAAAAGCAGGTCTTGGCGTTTATTCATGGCATAAACAGTCCAGTAAACAAAACATACAGCAGCAGCGTGCTTCTTTAGTGTACAAAACAAAATAAAGACCTAGCCCGTCTGGGCGCTTACTAGCAGGTTCTTCTCACCTAGCTGACACTTTCAAAATACAGCGTTCGCCTGGACAACGCAGGGTGAGTTTTTAGCTCCAGCAGTGGCTGCGTTCGCAGCTTCCTTCACACACACACACACACACAGGCTGTTCATTTCAGGCTGAGAGCAATAGCCTGCAGCTCTGCAGAGCTTTTACCTCCCATTATCTTGCGCCCTCTGGAGGTGTTCCCTTACTAGGGGCATTACAGCGGCTATACGGTCCTGCATTTGTGCTACATGCTCAATAACGCTCTTGTATGGGGTGGACTCGCTCTCCCATGTCTCTTTTGCAATGTCCAGTAGACCCCTAGGGTGACGACCATAGACCAACTCGAATGGTGAGAACCCTGTGGACGCTTGGGGCACTTCCCTAATAGCAAACATGAGGTAGGGTAACAAATGATCCCAGTCACGGCCATCTTTTTCCACCACTTTTTTCAGCATATGTTTCAAAGTTTTGTTAAATCTCTCCACCAATCCGTCCGTCTGGGGGTGGTATACAGAGGTACGGATGGGTGAGATTTTAAATAGTTTGCATAACTCCTTCATCACCTTTGACATAAAGGGTGTACCTTGGTCAGTTAGGATTTCTTTGGGGATTCCAGTCCTAGAGAACATATAAAACAACTCACGTGCAATTGTTTTAGATGCGGTGTTTCTTAAGGGCACAGCTTCAGGATAGCGGGTCGCATAATCCATGACCACCAGAATATATTGGTGTCCTCTAGCGGATTTTACAATGGGACCCACTAAATCCATGGCTATACGCTCAAAAGGCACCTCTATAATAGGGAGCGAAACCAAAGGACTGCGAAAATGTGACACTGGGGCACTAAGCTGACATGTGGGGCACGACTCGCAGTACTTTTTAATATCACCATATATCGCCGGCCAGTAGAACCTCTGGAGAACCCTCTCCTGCGTTTTGTCAGTCCTCAAGTGTCCCCCAAGAACATGGTTATGTGCCATGTCCAGCACCTGACGCCGGTACGGCTTAGGCACCAGAAGCTGTTCCACAATCTCATCCTTAACCTTAGTGACTCTATAGAAAAGATCATTAGTCACAGAAAAATGTGGAAATCTTTTCTCAGCATCTGGTTCCTGAGGTACCCCATTCATGACAGCAACCTGCTCTCTCGCATTTTTGAGAGTGGGATCCTGTAACTGTGCAGTCCCAAAATTATCCCTAGACACCTCTAAGTCGGGTATATTTTGCTCAGTGGGAGGAGCCTCCTCCTCTCCAGCCAGGACCTGCAAAGGAAAACAATTATTTTCATCCTGCACACTTTTATCATTTACAGGGGGTAACGCAACAACCTTAGGAGTATCCTCACTCCTTTCGGGGGATTTTCTTTTTCCCCAGAGAGCCCAGAATAGTGGAAAATCGCGCCCCAGTATTACGTTGTGCATGAGATTTTTAACCACACCCACTTCATATTGTACGGTGCCTTGTTTAGTCCCGACTTCAGCCAGCACTATAGGGTACACTTTTGTATCCCCATGTATACAAACAACACTCATATGCTTTTTACACTCAAAGTCCCCAGCCACCAGGCTGGCATGCACCAAGGTTACGAGGCTTCCTGAGTCCAGCAACGCCTTAACAGGAAAGTCATTAATTGTAATGTCGCAGATTTGCGGTTCAGTCTCTAGTCCAGGAACTGCAACACAAGATGGTTCCGCAAATAGCGACTGACGCCGACTAACCTCACAGTCCATGGGCTCAGTGGTAAGAGGGCAATGGGCAGACACGTGTCCCGTCTCATGGCATCTCCAGCACTGGATAGAGCCTGTTCTCCTTGGCCAGGAGTCCTTTTTAGGGCTACTTAGCCACCCGGGACCATCTCCAGTCTTTTGCCCCTGAGACACCACTTGAGCCCTTTTTCCTCCCTCAGCACCCCTCCACACTCCCCCAATAGATGGAAGTCTCTTACCAGCTGATGGCACAGATCTGGCACTCCGGGGAGGTGAGGAGGCTGCAGAAACATCACGGAGGTAGTCCTCAGTCGCCTGGAATCTCTCCACAAGGTTGACAAGTTCGTTTGCATTCTTAGGGTCACCTTGTCCCACCCAGCGTTGCAGGTCAGCAGGAAGTGCTCGGAGGTAGCGGTCCATCACAACCCTCTCTAGGATCTGTGCAGGAGTAGAAGTGTCTGGCTCCAACCACTTCCTCGCCAAATGGATCAGGTCATACATCTGGGACCTCGCCGATTTGTCCAAACTGTAGCTCCAGTTGCGTACCCTCCTGGCACGGACCGCAGTAGTAACGCCTAGCCGGGCAAGTATCTCCGCTTTTAGCCGAGTATAGTCCTTAACCTCTTGCTCACTGAGGTCATAGTAGGCCTTTTGAGGTTCCCCTGTTAAATAGGGCACAATTACCTCTGCCCACTCAGCGACGGGTAACTTCTCTCGCTCAGCCGCACGCTCAAACCCAGTTAGGAAGGCCTCAACATCATCCTCAGCAGTCATCTTTTGCAGCGCTCGCTGCACAGCTCTTCTCACATCAAAAGTCTCTGGAGCGGCTCGCACCACTGTGTGGGGGTTAGCAACCACAGGCGCCTCTTGTTTTGCAATCAGGTGTTCAATAAGTTGTTGTTGGGCAGCCATGGTCTGTTCATGGCGTCTATTAGCCTCTATCTGGGCCTGTTGTTGTTGCAAACTTACTTGCATAAACTGCTTCAGCATCTCCTCCATGTTGCCCGACTGTTCTTGGAGTGTAGTTGCAGCTTTCACCCAAGACATAGGCAGCTGTAGCCAAGTCTGTCCACACCGTTGCCCCTAGCAACCGTTTTGCCCGCTCCGCAGCACCAATTGTAGGGATCTTCCCGGGGGATGGTGTGTTTGGACACAGTTCACGGCAGACTCAGATGTTATAAAAGCAGGTCTTGGCGTTTATTCATGGCATAAACAGTCCAGTAAACAAAACATACAGCAGCAGTGTGCTTCTTTAGTGTACAAAACAAAATAAAGACCTAGCCCGTCTGGGCGCTTACTAGCAGGTTCTTCTCACCTAGCTGACACTTTCAAAATACAGCGTTCGCCTGGACAACGCAGGGTGAGTTTTTAGCTCCAGCAGTGGCTGCGTTCGCAGCTTCCTTCACACACACACACAGGCTGTTCATTTCAGGCTGAGAGCAATAGCCTGCAGCTCTGCAGAGCTTTTACCTCCCAGGCTAATTAGGATCAGAGCTCACCTGATTCAAAACCCAAACTGGATCGGGGAGGTGTGGAATGACAGGTCCCTCTACCAAACCTACCTGCCATTCCATATAAATCCAGGCCCGGCAAAATTAAACAACACCTCAGCAGCATATCACTGCTGGGAAACAAATCAATCCTGGACTTACCATCTCACCCAGCGTAGTAACCTAGGTGAAATGTACACCCCCTCGATCACTTCTCCAGTGACATGTCTACAATATATATATATAATTTTTTTTTTTTTTCTTGGGCAATTTGTGGAGCTATTTAATACTGATTTCTATTTGTACTTTTTGATACCTTGTGGTCTTCTATATTATGGATTGCTAAGTATTTTAGCATCACAGGAATAGTGGATGAATTGATTTTAACAGTGTCTTTGTGTTGCATGTGTGTTTTTATTTTGGCTATAGTGTAACACTTAATAAAATATTATTGTTTTATGGTATTTGTGGAGTTGTGCCCCTTTCTTATGACCCTTGTCATTTTGGTTTGGCCCATGAAGCTAAAAAGAAAGTGGCTATGGATGTGGGCTCTGTTTTGGTACTCACGGGGAGGCTGATTTATTAATAGCGACATGTAGCGACAGTTGAGTGACTGTAGCGGTATTTTCACAGCGCCCGCTAGTAGTCGCTGTGCTTGGCCGTTGTTCCGTTGTTGACAGCGACTCGAGTCGGTGTGCAGTAATGTTGAATACAAGGTTACGAGTCGCTATTTGACAGGTTCCACGATGTATGGGTGCGCATGATAGCGACTGGTCAGAGCGACCGGCTCCCACCATATTCATCAAAAAATCACGCTCAAAAAATTCTCGCGCTGTAAAATGCATGTTTAAACCCCAGAGCGCTGGCGGCGATGGGTTAAAAGTAGTTTTTTAACCCTCAAACCACCATATTTTTGGAAACCAAAAAAAAAAAAAAAAATTAAATAATTTAGTAATATGAATACAATAATATCAGACCTGTAATATCAATTCTGTACTATTTTTTTTTTAAATGGCAGAAGTGGTCACAGAATTTTTCACATTTAAAAAAAAAAAAAAAACATTAATAACAATTAATTATTAATATTTAAAGATTGTTCCATTAAAATGCATTGGAGCACGCCAGGTAGAGAGAGGTCATACCTGTCGCTGTTCAAGGTCGGACGCTGGCGCTGTGGGCTGAGGCTGGAATAATGATGAATGAGTCGCTATATGGCGCTATCTCAGTCGCTAAGCAGGATTGGCTTGATAAATGTGTGATTGTGGTGGGGAGCCGGCGTTCTCGTGGCGGGGCCCGTCATTACCGGCCGCTCACCAGTCGCTACCTGTCACTATTCCTTCATAAATAAGGGCCCAAGTCTTACTCCCCATACAGCCAGAAACATCCGGCCTAGTGCTGATGAGAGCCTAAAGCTCGAAACATGTGTTCGCTAGCTGGATGTGTAAATTTAAAGCTCATCCTTGGCATTGCACCCTTAGCGTTTCTATGGGCCTTGGGCGGCACAGAGACATAAAGAGATGATTTGCATAGCTCCACCTGCTGCAAGGATAGATGGGTAATGCTATCTGATATTGTATTGGATACTGTGCAAATACTTTCCGTTTTAGGAAACAGCCTCTTTTCCTTTACCTAAGTAGAGGGTTTTTTGGTCTCTTTAGCCCCCTATATTAGGCCTAACATGGGTCTCTCCACATAGTGGCTTGCGACTCTGTTGCAGATGTAAGTGAAAGCCCCAACTGCTCTGGGTTTCTCTCCGCTTTAAGCCTAGTGTTGCTTGAATCGTGCTACATCAAGTTCAGAAGCAGTTTGGGTAAGTGTGCAGTAATTCAAAACTTGAACAAAAAATGACCAGGGCCTGGGCTCAAGGAGGCCATGAAAGATCTATCTCCATGTGGGGTTATTCTCCCATGCAGGGCCGGCTCCAGGTTTATGTGGGCCCTTGGGCGGCATGGTCTCAGTGGGCCCCTTTGTGGTTAAGAGTCATGGCACATCACTGAAGAACATGTAGGAGCCTGGGTATAACTAGGAACACGTTAGTTAACTAATAAGATTTAAAGTGGACCAACACCCAGGGGGGATCGGCCCGGGAATCTTATATATCAGATCCCTCCCCGCGGGGCATCAGAAATCGGGATGTCCCGCGGGGTGAAACCCCCCAGGAAGCCCACAATCCTACCTTTTCCACGTTCCAGTGACACATGCGCGTCCACCTCCTCCTCCCGCGCGGCCGTTTGTGAATGGCCAGCGCAGGTGCGCTCCCTGTAAGAGGGACACGCGGGAGGCGGCGGCGGACGCGCTCTGCTTGTCCGGCGCTGCCTCTAGCTTGTCCGGCGGGGATTGGCTGCAGCGGCCACGTGGGAGCGGGGTGAGGTGAGTTTTCGGGGCTTTCTGGAGGGTTTCACACAGCGGGGCACCCCCGATCGGGGTGCCCCAGCGAAGTGGACCAAAACCCAGGATAGTCAAAATCCTGGGTGTTGGTCCACTTTAACCATACATAAAGCTTTTTTGTGGTTTCTACTCATGAAAGTGCATTGGGAGTGCAGTACCCTAAACTAGACTCAAGATGGCAGTAGTGAGTTTAGGCCATAGACTAACATTAGGCCATAGGCTATAATGGGGTTTGTTCTAGATGGTGAAGTCATAAGGGTTGTTAGTCATAACAGGAGGTAGAGTAGAAACATAGTTATAACTTGAAGGGTAGTGATTGGTTAGAGGGTTTATTTAGCAAGCAACCTATCAGATGTTGGACATGAGGCTGAACATGTGATAGAAGGTTCTGGAAGGTAGTAAAACGGGATATAGGGAAGCCCCAGTCCCAAAGCCCTTGTGATACAACATTTTGAATTGTAAGAGGAGCAGGAATCCTGACTCAAACAGAGAGAGAAGGGAGAGATCCAGCAAAGGACATTATTCTCTATGGGAAGCAATACTTTATAATTGTACCTGATTATGGACAGAACCAGAACTGTAACTGGATGGATATATTGTACTTGTTCCGTGTTTGCTTGTGGATTAAGTAAAGAGGAACTCTGCTATCATCTACTGGACTGCTGTTCATCTTTCCAAGTGAGTACTAACCTTTCCCGCAACCCTAACCCTTACCCACAACACACACGTAGAGCACCCTGGGCCCAGAAGAACCTGCTCCCTGCCGTCACTGCGTGGAGGCTACAAACATCCCAAATCTGGATGCCCCCTAAGGACCATGCTACTTGGACCAAAACTCTAGTTTTGGTCTACATTGAAGTGCACCAAACCCCTTTAAACCTGACCTGGGAAAAGAAAAAAAAATACCTCTACTGTGCTTTCCCTCCTGTAATGTGGTATGGAGGCCCCTTCCTCTCTCCCCAGTGGGGACAGCACAGGCAGCAGCAGAACCTTATTGCTGCAAAAGGTTGTCCCTACCCGGGGGGGGGGGGGGGGAGATGTTGCACTGCCACCACGGTCATCGCTGGTGCACTCTCCCAGTCCGCCTCCGGTCAAGTGTCGTTGCACACCCTAAAGGCCGGCCCTGTCACAGGGTCACAGTCCTTTCTCTGTTCTCTTCTCTTTGCTTTCCCTGTCTCTATTCTTTTCTTTTCTCTTGTTCTCTTATCTTTGTGCTATCCTCCGACTGGTAGATATTTTTAGTGGTTATATGGTAAAATTATGCAGCGGAGATCTTTTGTTACTGTACTTTCGGCATCCCTCGGTGCCTATGCTATATTTTACGTACAATGTGTTTTGGATGCTGATTTCTTTTGCATGATCTTTATTCTTGCAATAGAAACTATTGTTTAAAAAAAAAAGACCAAGGGGTCTCTAAGGTTATCACTTGGTGAACCAGCCTTGGCTCAGAGGATAGCCTCTGGCAATGCCAGGATACCAGCTGATGTGCCCTTTACAATAGGTCCTGTGCTCTTTCAGGGTACCCACTTTGGCCTGGCCAAGGGCCACCAGGTCCACCTCCGGTCAAGTCCGCCTCCGGTCAAGTGTCGTTGCACACCCCAAAGGCCGGCCCTGTCAATTGGCCCCCCTGGAGGCTGTGGGCCCCCGGCAGCTGCCCCGCCTCGCCAGGTGCTGGCGCCAGCCCTGCTCCCATGAATGGCCAGTTTAAGGCTGGAGGACTTCTCGATTGCATTTAAGGATTGTATTTCAGGCCTAACTTTGTTCTGGGTGTTTTATTATGTTCACACTGCAACAAACAAGGCTCCAGGGTAGTCAACCATTCGATTGGGATAATTGGATCCCGGTAACTAATTAATTTCATTAATTTGAATGTGTTTGTTATTCCAAGGCATTTACTTGCCATTTCTCAGAATCTCTGAAATAATATGAAGGTGTAATTAGACAAATTCAATTTACTTATTTATTCTTATTCTGGTAACTTATTTGATTATTAGGATGGGAAATAAAAGGTCAGCAGACTGATAGAAACCTGTAAAGGAACTGGCAGATGCTGTTATTAATAGTCAACAGATGCAGCAGTGAATAAACAGCTTTATGCTGGCCGGATTATGAAGGGTGCTAGCCCCGAAGCCTCCACCACTTTCCCTGCAAAGGGGCCTCCACCAACCTTTGGGTTATGGTCTGGTCCAGGAGGCTTTGCAGTCTTTGGTCTGATGGGCCATCAACAAAGCTATCGGAGGCAGTGGGTGCCAGACAGAGAGTCTAGAGCAGCAACGCTACAGTGATGGGTGCAGAGCTGTCACTGCACATAAGCCACCAAGCACAGCCGCTGGCAGCTCAATGCAGGGAACCAGCCGGGCGACTACACTACCCCCCACCCAGAATTGCAAAGCAGTTCCTGAGCATGGAGTCTCAGGCTGCCTGTAGACAGGAATTGTCTTCTGACTGTGCCGCTCTGCATTCTGGGATTGCTGTCCTTTTCCTGACCCCAGCTCTACTCTGTCTGCGCAAAGCACAGCTATAACCCCGCCCCCTGGAAAAGAATAATTGAGCAACTTACAACTTAAACCGGACCTTCAGCATCTTTTAATGAAAAGCCCAAACCCTCATAAAACGATTCCCCAGCATCTAAAATTAATATATTTTACACTTTTAGTTGCTTACTTATTATTATTTCCCCCACTGGGCTGCAACTCTGTTCAGGACTCTAGGATACAGGCGCTGCCATCTTGCTTTAGAAGCATCACATGCTAAGGAGAGGAGAGGGGAAAAGTGCAGGGGGCGGGGTTATAGCTGTGCTTTGCACAGCCAAAGCAGAGCTGATGTCAGGAAAAGGATAGCAATCCCAGAATGCAGAGCGGCACAGTCAGAAAATGTAGTAGATGCAGGTAGGATGATTTTTAATGTGGGCAATCTGTATGTACAGGGTGGAGGAAACATATAAGATAGATTATTCAGGGTAAAGGTCCACATTAATATATATATATATATATATATATATATATATATATTATTAGTTTTAAATGTTTTAAATGCTGAGGAATGTTTTTTTTTAAGGATTTGGCCTTTTCATTAAATGTTACTGAAGGTCTGGTTTAAAATCAGTAAATAAACTGCTTACATTGGAACACAAGGAACACAAGGTCCCATTTCCCTTACCCCACAACTGCAACGCGTTTCGGGGGGTTCCTCCTTTGTCAAGCAGTGAACACTCACCTGCACAGTGGCCACAATCTAAGCATAAACACGTTAGTCCAAAAACAGTAGTGGTGAAGCCCCACCCCGCCAGGCCGTAAAATAACCAATGCACGGTGTTGGCACAAAATGGGCCAATCAAAGCCTCTCTTACATGTAAAGGCTTATTGATAGGGACAAACAGAGAAGAGAGGGATAATCAGCTGTCTTTCAACACGCTCAGACAGACACAGACAAAGTGACCTCTATCCAGGCAGTGTATATTACCCCATAACAAACCTGGAACAGCTGGCATAGTAGGTATAATAGGTAGATTAATAAACTACCATGTGCATGGGCCCGGGGTGGCATGGACACACTAATGTGGTGGAATATTGTGGAGATGGGCATCAAAAAAAATGTGCTCCATGGGGAAAGAAGGAAACATCCCTCCCACTAATGTATCTTTGCCGACTAATTTAGGGGAAGACACTACCTCATATTGGTGCTTGGTAGGGATGTCATTATATTAGAGCATTGTGCATCACAAAAAGGGGAATACCAAACATAAGCTTGCACAATCCCCTTAAATATCCTATACATAAGCCTAAAAGTGCCACTCCCAAGATGGCATCCATAATACCAATAGAGAACAACACCAAGAAGGGAGGCACACAATTATCCTACTCTATATGAAGTTTTATTTAATAAAATAAATGCCAAAAAAACACAATTGCCCAGACATGTTAAAATCATTAAAGTGGAGCAACACCCAGGATTTTGACTATCCTGGGTATTGGTCCACTTCCGCGGGGCACCCCGATTGTGGGTGCCCCGCTGTGTGAAACCCCCTCAGAAAGCCCCGAAAACTCACCTGACCCCGCTCCCACGTCACTCGCTCGTCCAATCGCCGCCGTCGGACAAGGAGAGGCAGCGGCGGACAAGCTGAGCGCGGGCCGCCTCCCGCGCGTCCCTCTTCCACGGAGCGTGCCCGCGACGGCCATTCACAAACGGCCGGCGCGGGTGCGCGTCCCTGCTAGTGGGACACGCGGGAGGCGGCGCCCCGCAGTCCGTGAGCTGATCTTATAGATTCCCGGCCCGATCAGGGGAGGGTGTTGGTCCACTTTAAAAAACATATAAACACAGAACATACAAACATTCCAACATTGCCAGGTATATATGCGGTGGGGAGAGACCAATATCTATTAGCCATTCAAATCCTAACTGAAAATCTGCATATTTAAACAAATAGCAAATCCACCTATGAATGTGCAGTAGTAAAAATGTGTAAGTGAAAAAACCTGAGGAGGTGGGGATACCCACGGAACGCGTGGCTCATTCTGGTGGTAGGCGGTGGGGAGACCCTGGTGATCATTTGTGATTTGTGAATCATGAGATCTGGTTGCACACCATGACTATTTATTATAATTGAATTGGCATTGCTGTTATTATTGTTGACATTTTTGTCTTTGCTGCTACTATTATTCTTGCTGCTATTGCACATATTTTGAAATACAAATTTGTGAGTGATTTGTCGATATATTAAATATATATATTGCTATTTATATTCGTTTGGGTTATGATTTTGGCACACTGAGAAATCTTTTCTCACTTCTTTTCACGTACACACTTTTACTACTGCACATTCATAGGTGGCTTTATTATTTGTTTAAATATGCAGCTTTTGAGTTAGGATTTTAATGGCTAATAGATTTTGATCTCTCTCCACCGCCTATATACCTGTCTATGTTGGTATGTCCTCTATGTTCTATGTCCGTCTCCCTTCCCCCCATGCTTCCTCCTCGCATGGTCAGGTGCGCGCACGTCTCCGTCCACTAGAGGGAGCGCGCACTGGATTCCTGAGATTTAAAGGGCCTGTACACCACTGATTGGTGCCTGCTCATCCAATCCTGCATCCACGTCCCCTATTTAAAGGGGCACTTCCTTTCCATCAGTGCCGGAGCTTGGTCTTTCCATGCCAGTTGTAAATCAGTTGCTTTTGGATTGCTCACCGTGTACCGACCTCTGCCTTTCCCCGACTCTGAACCTTTGCTGCCTGCCCCGACCTTGGCTACTCACCTTTACCACGAACCTGTGCTGCCAGCCCTGACTTCTGCCTGTACTCACTACGTCTTTTGCCTGCCCCTGTACACCACGCTGAACCTCGGCTGACTGTGGAACTGGGCTGCTGTTGGGGGGCAGCGACCTGGGGGTCACTCGCCGCTACAAGACCAACCTGCCTTGCGGTGGGCTCTGGTGAATACCGGTGGCCTCTTAGACTCCGCTCCCCTGACACGGCACTCGCCATCAGTTCCACAGTCAAAGCGGATCCACATCCAAGTCCGCTCCACCCGGTCCGTGACAGTAACCCAGGGGGTGGGGGTCCTGCTAATTATCCGGCAAAGCAAGTTTTAGGCCCCTTTCAGTAACATTAACATAGTAATAGTGGCCGTTGGATGCTAATGCACACATGGAATTTTTCCTCTGAATTTTTTCATCCAAGCACTTGTGAGCAAAACATTTTATTGTGAACACACACGTGAATAAACACTATATTAGTGACTATACACAAGTGAATAAAAAACAATGGATAACATATGAGTGACCACACACAGGTGAATAACACACTAAGGGGCAGTGAAGTGCACACGGGTGGTAGACAGCCCTAAACTCAGCACCCGGGGAGCAATTGGGGGTTAGGTGCCTTGTTCAAGGGCACTTCAGTCAAGTCCCATGCCTGGGAATCCAGTCACAAGCCCGCTTTCGTACCTCTATGCCATTTCACATTGTGCACTTCCAAAGCATTTGCGTTGGGACTTCCTATTGCTGCACACTTTGCATTAGCTTTAAGGGGACCCCTCACTCGTCACCGTGGGTGAGGAGTGGATGGGGGCTTACCTGTCAAGTTCGCCCCTCATGTAATTTGGGGCCATTTTTGGGTTTCAAAGTTCAGGTCCCCATTGATTTCAATAGTGACTGGGTTCAGGTCAAGTTAGGCACCCGAACCGAACTTTTGTTCTGCCGAACTTGCCGTACCCGAACCTCTAGTGGTTCACCCAACACTAATTATTATCTAAACCAGGGTCCAGCCCTCCTCCTCAAGGCCTGCAAACAGGTTATTTTTTGCATAACTCCACACAGATGCACAGGTGAAGTAACTAGTGCGCAGGCAGAGCTATAGAGACAGCTATGTGAAGATCCACAAAACATGACCTGTTGGTGGGCCTTGAGAAGAGGGTTGTGGAACACTTACCTAGACTCTAGGGGAAGGAAGGACAGCGCTGCCATCAGTTGTGGCCCCTAGCGCTCCTAGGGAGAGCTTGCTTTGCCTGCAGTGCAGGCGGCTGGCCACAAAAGAGCAGTGCATTACTCAATCTTGAGGCAGGAAGTGAGACACTGATTAACTTCTCTGGAGAGGTGGGGGACACACATGTGCTACTGGTGTCTTGTTTGTGTTGGTGGCCCTGGTGGAGAGGGTTGAGAACACCAGATCTAAAAAAATAAATCTCATTTAGGGCCTGGAATTTGTTTCCCATGCCAGCAGACCTTGTCTTGGTGGCAGGGCCAGCCTTTGGGGTGTGCGAGGTGTGCCCTCGCACAGGGCACCATGATCAGTGGGGGCACCAAGCAGCTGTGTCTGACCACCCCACCCAGCTTGCACTCACTCCTCACTCGCTCACCCCCCTGTCCGCTCAATTTTCTGGTTTTCCCCTTGCTGGCCCCCTCACCCACTCGCTCCCCCCCCCACTCGCCCTCTCCTCCCCAGTAATTTTCCAGGTTCACTGCTCACTTGCTACACCGCCTGGTGCCCACGTAAGTGTTCACTTGCCCCCTGACTTAGTTTACTGGGACACCATTTGAGATGCAGCGCACCGGTGCATTGCCTCCCCACCGGCTGCCGGTTCACTACCCTACATGGGTGATGACATAGGGCTGATACCTGGCAGCCAATGCCTAGGGAACACTTCTGTTTTGGACGCTGTGTGCCGCCCTAGAGATCTCTCACCTTGGCCGGTTCCTAACTAGTTAATGGTTACGAATAGGGATGAGCGAACCGGTTCGGACGAACCGGAATTCGCTCCGAATTTCAGGGAAAATTCGATTCGGCATGAACCTGAATTTTTTTGGGGTTCGTGACGATCGAATTTTCCCTGAAAAAAAAAAAAAATGCCGGCATGGTGGGAGCGGGCAGGCCGGCTACGCTGTCAGCGGGCGCTGACGCCGCCCGCTGACAGCGTAGCTGGCCTGCCCGCTCCCACCATGCCGGCATTTTTTTTTTTCAGATGAGCGATTCGTGAAAGTTCGATTCGGGTGAACCCGAATTTCTTGGCAAAATTCGGCGAATCACCCGAATCGAACTTTCAAGAAGTTCGCTCATCTCTAGTTACGAGGTATGAAGTCAATACACGCAGTGGTAATTAACAGCATACACCTCGGTAAAGCGCTTCTGCTTCCTGCGTGCGGGCAAGCTTTATTTATGCAAACATACAGAACAGGAACCTACGTAATCAAGCTTATCGGCTATTAACATAATGCAATATTTCTATAAAAGGCAGTGTCTCCAATCAAGCGTACAGATTGGTCCATCCTTATCTGGTCAGTGCATTCCACAGTGGCACAGTAGGTAACTAATCACGTCCTGGCCTCCTGTGTTGCTCTCCTACGACACCATCTTGTCTTTGGAATGTTAACTTAGATTTTATTTCTTATTCTTTGGGAAGTGGGGAGGGGCTTTCACCTCCGGGCTCATCATCCAGTTATACTGATCCATTACAAAAGTGGGTACCTGTTTCTGGCTAGGTTATGTGCATGGAGCTTACAGTGAACCCCAGTGGGTGGCTGCAACAATGTGGGGCAATAGGCCAGAAGAGGGGAAGCACAGTAGTGTGTTGGGGGGTACCATCCTGCATTCTCGCGCAGGAAACTTTATATCCTATGATTGGCCCCTGCTCGGCAGTCATAAGCACGCTGTTCATCCTCGTTGGCATCTTTTGTAATTAGTGGTGATGGTGATGTTCCGTACTAGACATATTTGTGGAGGCGGCTCCCCACTTCTTTACTCATATTGTTCCTCCTGCAGAGGCCTCTTAGCGCTACTTCTTTCCACTTGTTTTGTTATTTCCGACCTTTCACAGATCTCTAGATTTGTTCTGTGAAGCTGAATATTGAGCGGCCTCCTGTTCTGTCTGGATATAACAATGTTTACTGCATTGTGTCTGCGGCTTCAGACATCTCACGCTGTGCTCAGAGTACAGCGAGACTATGGCGGCTTGAGAGGGAACTAGCCTTTATACCATTATGTGTCTCTATAATTGGTTTGTAAGCTAAGTATCATTATTCATAGCTATCAATAATAAAGGCTTTGTCAAAAGCTTTGGGACAGACACAAATATTGCAAATACATGAGAAAAAGTCCAGCATGAGTCAACAGAGTTCCAGACTTTAATGTGAAAAAAATGATATAACCTTTACTAGAAGCTGGTTAAAATCCATGTGCTGTCTGTTAGGATCACCATGATGATCCTGGCTGTCCCCCATCCCAGCTGCTACACGTTTCGGGGTCGTCCCCTTTGTTAAGCAGAGAAGACAAACTTCACAGAGCCCTATTCATCCATCCTATCCATCCACCATCACAATGCAACGTATGCTATCTCTAAGCTATTTACATTGTAATACTAATGATTACAATATAAGTATATATGTAACTATGTAACTCTCACCAGGGAGCTGTCAGGCTTTTCAGAATTACCCATCTTGTTGGTTATAGTCTCAGCAGGAGTGAGAAATAGACCATCCCAATATTTTAATCTCTCATCCCAAAAAAAAGGCTCTGCAAGCTTTGTTGCCTCCTAGAACGATGTTTAAACATGGGGGTCAATTCAGAGCCAGGTGGGAATTCTCACTTCTTTTTTAGAATAGAAACCTGCCATTGAATTTCATTGTTCGCTAGCATCATCCACCTCGCCAGCACTGCTCCCCTCAATCCTTCTAATGGCTACCTGTCTCTCAGAGATTTCAGTTCCACATTCTAACCTACAAAGTTCTCTCCAACTAGTAGCCTCCCTACATTTCATCTCTAATCCAGCAATACCAACCCAGGCACAACCTCCGCTCTTCCTCTGACATCCTCCTGTCCTCCTCCTTGGTCACCTCCTTGGTCACCTCCTCCTTGGTCACCTCCCGCCCTCAAGACTTCTCCTGTGCCTCCCTGACCACCCTCGCTCAATCCGTCACTCTCCAATGCTCCAAGCCTTTAAAAGTGCCCTCAAAACTCACTTCTTCAGACAAGCATATAACCTGGCTTAAACATAACCCTATCTGGGAACATGCCGCCAAATGCAAGCTCTACCAGTTGTGATCCCGGCTTTTTTTGTCTCCACTCCCGATCCTTTAAACTGTAAGCTTGAATGGGCAGGGCTCTCTTTTCTACTGTCTCTTGTTATCACATTTGAGTTGAACTTTGTAATATCAAGTTTATAATGATCCCTGTACTGTATGTTTTTAACCTTATCTGTAATTTTACCTTGTACAGCGCTACGGAATAAAATGGTACTTATAAACAATAAACAATAATAATAATAATAGGAAGTTTCCTGGCCATGAACCCAAAATATTAAAGTTTTGTTCACCAAGCCAATTACAAGGGCAGAATTGCTTATAGTGATAAAACGTGAAATGTGTGTTTTATATCTCATGCTGCTGTTCTGTACCTCATGCTGTACAATGTTATCACTTTGATGGAGTTCCGCTGTTACAATGTAACATCCCAGGTGATGCCCTGTAGTGTTACACTGTAACAAAAGCCGCGCCTTCGGCTTTTAAATTGTAAAAGCATCCACTCGGCTCCTATGTGATAGTGATGTGGCAGTGTGCTGCCGCACTGGGAGAGTCCCACTAAAATTCTTTTAAGAAATAGCACAACTATAGTCAACACATTTGCCTAGTGACATGGTGCTCGTTCATCAAAGCTTCATTCATCACCAAATTGCTCCTGGATGGATGGGAGAAGTTGCTATCAAAGATATTTATTTATATTTAGGGATGTTCCCAGGTAAAATTGTGCGTGCACCTTTCTAGCCATTTTATTCCCTAGGATGAAAAAGATTATATAGTAGGTGTCAGGATCTGGGCGTCGGCAGATACTCTGCTGGTGACGGAGTGCTGTAATTACCACGCTCGCAGTTTGAACAACCACCAGTGGGTGTCAGCAGAACTGCCTGATGTTGCACTGTAACTGCTGCACCTGGCCCATGTCAGGAACTCCATCTACCTAGTGCAGAAGGATTTGGTGTGTCAATGTGTGTGTGTTACCTCTGGTGCTTCCTAATTCCCATCTGCATCTAGTAGCAAGCAAGCAAGCCTCTTTCCAAATAAGCTCTGTCCACCTCACCTCTTACCAAATAACCTCTGTCCACTTCACCTCTTTCCAAATTTCCTCTATCCACCTTACCTTGGCTGGCCTTACCTCTGCCTACATCCTATTCACCTCTTCTCACTTCTTCCCACGTAATTTCTGCTTACCTCTTTTCTTTCTGACTCACCTCTTACCACCCTACCTCTGCTCATCTCTGACAACCACAGGGACCCAGCTTCTGCTTCCTAGAGTAGTCCTCCTCACTGACCTCCGAAGTCCTCCAGGCAAAAAGTCTCCAGGACGGCACCTCACACCCCCTTCCGAAGGTATCTCCTACTCTTTTGGCCACTGGCCTCCAACCTTCACAGCTTAGGTTTCCTCTATCTGTTGAACTCCTTCATATATATATATATATATATATATATATATATATATATATAGAGAGAGAGAGAGAGAGAGAGAGAGAGAGAGAGAGAGAGAGAGAGACAGGAAGCAATCAGTATTTGGGTGGGCATCGATAAAGTGCAATGTAAACTCCCTTAGTCTTACCTGATGGCGGTCCCCCTCTAGTCAGCTGTAAATAAAGGCAACGGAAATAACTCCCATTGAGCGCCCCCACGCTGACAGTCTGCCTCCCGCAAGCAGACAGCACCAGGGCCCACGTTCAGACACACCGTGCTGAAGAGGAGGAGTACTGTACTCACGACTTCCCCGTTTCTACGGCGCATGCACGATCGCTTGTCCAATCACCGCTTCATGCCATGCATACTAATGCACGGCATTAAAGTGAACTAAAACCCGGCGCATACGAGGCCGCTCGTCCAATCAGCACGCTCGGAGCCGCTGACGTCATGTTGTCTAAGGGTTAGCTCCGAGCGTGATGGTGGCTGCATCCCCCGCTTCCCTCTAACAGGGAGTGTGCCTGCGTCGGCCACTCACAAATACCTGGCGCGGACACGTGCCTTGCTAGAGGGGTAGCGGGGATGTGGCCACGGCTTTCACATGCTCCGTTGGATCGGGAACCAAGGTAAGCGTATGGGGCGACCTGGGGGGTTTCCCACAGCGTGGCATCCCATTTTGGATCCCCCGGAGGGGAGGGAATCGATCGGCCCGGGTCAATCGCCATGGGTTTTGGTCGCTCCCACTCATTTAGATAGGCTGGACGCAGGCGCCCACGGGTGCAGCGATGCAAACAATAAGTCAATGCGACCCTTAGACCAAAAAAGACCAAGGTCCACCCCTGCTCTAGAGCGAAGAGCATTAATAATAAAGCTCCAAGTCGCCAAATATCTTTGAGTCTTTGCAAGGGAAGGAAGCACTCATTGAATCTGACATTATCAGCTGGGAATTATAAAAGACTTTCTTTACATAATTTATATTTGACACTTCGCACTACATTTGGAGCCATTCAGCCAATGTATTATATCGTAAAATGGCAGAGAGGAGTCGTTTTACAACCTGTATGTCATGGTTTCGGGAGAAGCAGGTCATGAAGTTTAATTGACAGTGAATATTGAGTAGCCTTTATAAACTGGGACTTAATCTGGTTTATCAGTATTTTTTTTCATTTTCTCAACAGTTTAATACCAATATTAAAATTGGTTTGCATGTCTTTTGTGCCAGTTAGCTCCAATGTGATGCACGAAGGCCCTGTTTTACTGAAGCTATGCTGGGCTTCACCAATCTGGCATAGGTTGGCATAGCCAGGAAAACCTGGGCAATTGCTAGAGCCCCTGGCATCTTCAGGGGTCCACTCAGGCTCACACTTGGCCGTGGTATTATTTTACAGTGGACCTGAACCACCGAATGCCGGGTGCTGTGTGCAGACCTGCTCATGGCTGGCCTCAGCAACAGGGGATGATCAGCAACAATGGAGAAGGTGGTATGGAATGGAGGGCAATTGATGGAAGCTCAGAAAGTGACTGGAGGGTGATTTGTGGCAGTATAGGATTCAAAAAGGACTAGAGGGTGATTGGTGGCTATAGGGAAGGCAATAAGGACTGGAGGGGGATTGGTGGCTATAGGGAAGGCAATAAGGACTGGAAGATGATTGGTGGCTATAGGGAAGGCAATAAGGACTAGAGGATGATTGGTGGCTATAGGGAAGGCAATAAGGACTGGAGGATGATTGGTGGCTATAGGGAAGGCAATAAGGACTGGAGGGTGATTGGTGGCTATAGGGAAGGCAATAAGGACTGGAAGATGATTGGTGGCTATAGGGAAGGCAATAAGGACTAGAGGATGATTGGTGGCTATAGGGAAGGCAATAAGGACTGGAGGGTGATTGGTGGCTATAGGGAAGGCAATAAGGACTAGAGGATGATTGGTGGCTATAGGGAAGGCAATAAGGACTGGAGAGTGATTGGTGGCTATAGGGAAGGCAATAAGGACTGGAGGGCGATCAGCAACAGAAGATGACCCATTTGAGGAAGCGGAGCTGAAAGGTTACATCATGTGACTCACCCCACAAACCTAGAGCCGTCCCTGGGCATAGCCCAGCATAGCTTACAGAGCAGATTGTCAGGTTGGCCATGCAGACAAGCTGGAGAGAGCGGCAGGAGGACAGACAGCAATTCAAGATGTAGCTCCAGATGGAAGGAGCGCTTAGCCGAAGAAGAGAAACTAACCCACGGGCCCAGAAACTTCTGTGTGATACCAGTTATGGGTTTTTTTTTTTACTTAATTGATTGGTACTTATAAATAACATAAAATGTTCCAATTCCTGTTACTGACCTGATGGTGAGTACTAAGGACTGGGAAACCTGGCTGAAGGTGGACAATGGAGAATACTGGCCAGAAAGCAAGTCTCGACCTAAAGGCCCAGAAACGTAGGACCACCCTGGTCTTCCCTAGAGTCTCCTGTTAGACAGAATTGAGTTGCTGCGTGAGTGGTCCCAGGTCATTCCCTAGGACAGGGATACTCAACTACTTCTTGTAAAGGTCCATTTAAAGGCATGTAGTGAGAGGTGAAGGTCCGGACAAGGGAGATCACGGGAGTTGGATAGTTAGAAATCAGCATACTGGGGGGAGGGGCTAGAGCTGGAAGAAAGAGTAATGGATTGGCAAAGCTGGGAGACTGAGGATTGGATGGGCAAACTGGGAGGACAAGAATCGGTGGGGCAGAGAGACTGGGCTGGATGGGGCAAAGCTGGGGGGACAGGAATGGATGGGGCTGAGATGGTGAGACAGGTATAGATGGTGCTGAGCTGGGGCAGGTGCTTGCTGCATCCAGAATGCAACTACACAGTGAATTCACACACAGTCCCAAAGAAATCAATTGTGCACAACGCAAACACAAGTAAAAGCACAGATTTTATCTGAATCTGTATTTGCACTGCATTTTTTCAATAAAAAAAAAATAAAAAAATGAGGGGGCCCCTCCCCTAGGCTACCAGTTGGCACAGCAGGCATAGGGGTGTAACAGTAGTTACTGGGGTTAACCAACAGCAGTCACAGTCATCTTTAATTGTGATCTCAATCATGTCATTGTTTCAACTTATTTAAAGCACATAGGTATGGTAGCTGAGGTTAAGGGTTAATGGGACCACAGCATGGGGAGCTGACAAGATGGTAAAATTTCAAATCCCCCCCAAAATGAGGGGACTTAACGGGAAAAATGAAAAAAAGTCCAATGTCAAGGGCATCCCAACTTTGAGGGTGAGATTATGGGGAGGATGGGGCAGACAGTACCTTTGTTGCAGAAGCTTTCTCGCCTGTGTCAGACACCTGAACAGTGATGCAGACTAAGGTGGTGTGGGACTTGTGGAAGGTCACAATATTATCATTATTATTATTAATAATAATAATGTTTATTTATATAGCTCCATCATCTTCTGTAGCGCTTTACAAGGTGTGATTACAGACAAGGTAAAATATATAGTACAGGGAACAATACAAAACTAGATGCCACAAGGTTCAAAGCAAGTGTTATGAGCACAGGAAACAATAGGAAAGAGAGCCCCGCCCTTTCAAGCTTACAGTCTAAAGGATGGGGCTGGAGACAAAAGGTAGGGATCACAAGTGGTGGAGCTTGAGTTGGGCTGCATGTGCCGTTTGAAAGTTATGGGAGTTGCCTAAGCCAGGTTATATGCCCTGTCTGAAGTAGTGAGTTTTGAGGGCACTTTTAAAGGCTTGGAGTGATGGAGAGTGACGGATTGAGCGGGGGAGTGCGTTCCAGAGAAGTGGGGAGGCACAGGAGAAGTCTTGAAGGCGGGACTGCGAGGAGGTAACCAAGGAGAATAAAGGGGGATGGGAGCAGCTCAATCACTATTATTTATACAAAATTATTATTATTATTCAGGGCCTGGGAACTAATTTACCGCCCAGTTTAACCCTCTCATCAACTAAATATCAAGTAACAAACATGTCTAGCTATGTGGAAAGACAGAGATTTGGTTGCATATATCTGCAGATACATGTGGAAGCCACACTGCCCCGGCAAGGCACTCTGTGTTTAGTGTGGTCCCTACTCTTAATTTTGAGTCTCCAACATTGGGACATGCAATGCAGACAAATATTTGAGAGCTACTCACCTGGGAAGGTGCCAGCCTCCCTTTAGAACACTTCACAGGGAGAAATCCATATTGACTGAATTCCTCCCTGCTTGTGCTCATGGCAATTCAAATGAATAAAGGGGAGGTAACCAAGGAGGAGTACAGTAGAATGTCAGAGGTAGTGTGGAGGTTGTGCTTGGGTTGGTAACGCTGGATCAGAGGAGAAATGTAGCAATAACAATAGCACATGAGCCTATTCACGCTGAACAACTGGGCATCCCATAGCCTGTACTCATCACAGCGGCACACAGGCTGCTAAAAAAAACCCCAAAGCTGAGACATTGCAATCCTTGCAGAGGCACATCCTGTCTCCCAGCCAGCATCAGAGCTGACCTGACAAGTCCAGGCAACATCCTAGGCCCAGTCTTTCACCCTTTATCAGATTTAACTCAGTTCCGGCATTCTATAAAGCTTGCCAGTTGTAAATTATTTCCTCCTTCAAACTTGTAAATGGGGGCCATCATTAGTCCTGAGCACTGCTGTACCTGCAGTGCCGAAGTTGTCTGTAAAATGATAATATCCCTTGCCATCCAGTTTGTACATGCCATAAATATCACTGTAGGATAACCAACAGCAGTGATAGTCAGCTTTATTTGCAAGTATGCCACGGTGTCAACTTATCTGAGTCAATGTCACAGTACATAGGTATGGTAGCCAAGGATAAGGGTTAATGGGACAGCAGCACAGGGATGTCAGGCCTCCTCACTACAACCATGGAAAAGGTAGACTTCTGGCAAATAGCGAGGGCTGGGTGGAGCTCCAGGTGTGGGGGCGCAGCAAGGAAATAAAGTTCAATAAGACAATACAAATTCCAGGGGCTGGCAACATCAGATAAACAAATACAAATTCCAGGGCTGACGTCCAAAAAACATGAATACAGGCCAGCTGTCCATTTAAATGGTGCTGTCAAGAAAGTTGGGAGGGACAAGAGTCCACTGGCCAGGGAAACCTGGAAGCAAAAAGCAAGCCCAAGAGTTTACGCTCTAGGCTTCGTGCACTTTCAGTGAGCCGAACACCAGGTGGCACTGTTGAGCAGTGCAATGGATGAAGAGCCAGATCGAGTACAAACACCCCAGCGAGCACGGCTGCGCCCAGACAGTGAAGGAGATCAGACAGCACCCCAGCACCTGAAAGGGGAGTAAGACAGGCGAGAACCCTGACAGTGGAGCTGACAAGATGGTATCACAGCAGACAGACACTCAATGGAAAGCAGGATAAGTGAAAGCATCAGCTTCTTTTATTGTTGCAGGGTCATGAAAAGAAAGGTTTAATGCTTTAATCCATGTCATGGTCAAATGCACAATTCACAGGTCAAGTAAACTTGCTTTGTAGAAAACCAGCACAGTCACAATTGCTCCATAAGGATGTTTCAGTGTAAGGGTTAAATAGTCTTGTGTACTTCAGGCAAAAAGACACAGGTACACTTGATTATCAGGATGTTTCAGCATAGGGTTAACCAGGTTTGTGTCCATCAGACATATAACATAGGTACTCCTACTTATCAGCAGATTAGAGCTTTCACCAACCCGACTTGGATATGAACAATAGCTCTTAGTAAATCAGGCAGGGGATTACACAGGATAAGGAGTGCTAGGGGAACCTTTTCCACTATGTAGGTTCAGGATTTCTAGTGGTCTACAGGGTGTAAGCTTAGAATCAGGTCAGTGTCCAGGGACAACACTCCCAGCCGGGTACATGACTTCCCCGGAGCTTAAGAGTTTCCAATGGGGCAGCCGCGCCTTTCTGGAGTCTAGGCTCGTCTCTCGTCCACCTCCACTCACATGGCAGATGGCTCCTTACTGTTAGATCCACATCAAAGGCACCCCCAACTGCTGCCAAAGCCACCACTGGGCAAGACAGAGAGTCTAGAGCAGCAAAGCCACTGTCAGCAATGCTACAGTGATGGGTGCGTGCAGAGCTGTCAATCGGTGGCCATTCACTGCACATAAGCCACCAAGCACAGCCGCTGGCAGCTCAATGCAGGGAACTATTTTCTGCTGGACCAGCCAGGCGACTACGCTACCCCCCACCCAGAATGGCAAACAGGAGTTCCCGAGCAGCACGCACCCACTCAAGGGACTCGATCTGACTTTCCAGTAAGTAGGCGGGTGCCAGACAACTGCCAATCAGTTACTTAGCTGGACTATAAAATTAAAGGGAAAAAAAATACTGTATGTGGGTCCTTCACCAGATTTTGTACCTAGGGCCCTCCACAACAATTAACCTGGTCCTGATGTCATATAAATATGTTGCTCACTACCTGTTTATTCAGGTGCATGGCTGTATTTTACGTCCCGTCTTCGGTCATAAAACTGTTAAAAGTTTGAACTTCTTCTGGACACAAAAGCCTTTGGGAACTGGAAAGATAGGAAGCTCGCTCGAAACAAAGACTTTTTTCTCTCATTGTTTTAAGGCGACGTCTGATTTCTCTCATTGCGGATTCTGCCGGGTGTAAAGGGTTTGTAAGCCTCTTTGAAAAGCCCAACAAAAGAGCTTTTGTTTTAACTGTCCAAATATGAAATAATGAAGATGAATTAGCGGCTTCGGCTGTCAGTTCGGCCTTCGAAAAGGGAACAATTGAGCAGATTATTAAATTATCTTTAAAGCGTTTAAAAGTCTGAATTAATTAGCCCTGCAAAGTTTGTGTTTTAGCGTCTCTCTCTCTATCCCATCTGCCCCGGCGCTTCAGTTAAACGAGGAAACATGAACGACTCTAACCTTGGCAAACACAAACCGCTGCCCGCGAGGCAAATGGTTTATTTCTAAAGCATTGTCCGGATTTATCAACGGCCGGGCGATTATTGGACAGCGGAGGGAAAAAACGGCGTATCATAAAAAAGGTAATTATAAAGACGTTACTCCGCCACCTGCGGGCAAAGTCATCCATTTTATCTCCATGGCTAATAGCCGCTGGAGCGCATCATCCAAATCATTAATTAAACGCTCTTCTGAGAATAAATTAGGGTTCGTTGATCCGCAATGCCAGTGTCGCACAAAGTAAAAAAGGTAAATTGTAAGACAGGATTCTTTTATAAATCCGGAAAGCTTACAAAAGTTATTCAACCGGACCGAAAACATATATTTGACTTTTGGTCCGGTTATCTTGATTCCTTGATCCCCTCCCCAGGTCAGAATCACTGCCCAACCCGACCCCCCCCCCGCCCGGGCAGCAAACTTACCAAGCTGCAGTCCACCACAGATTCCTAATCAAGGATGGCACCACTCACCCTTCAATAATCACTCATTGATAACGTATATATCCACAAAAATAATTTTTCATTCATCAAAATTCTAAAATCATGACAAACATAACATTACATCACAACCACATACATTAAAAAACAAGCCAGACCCCAACAGGAATATCCTAATTCATACCTAAAGCCCATGATTTATCTACAAATATTTTTCCCATAATAAACCCCATACCCCTGAATAAAGTGCTATTGTGCAAGCAGAAAGTGCTATATGTGCTAATAATATACAATCTATACCGCTTAATGTGAAAAAAGCGAAACTATCTGGAATGAGATCACCTCAGTGTTATAAAAAGAGATCCCCCTGCTGGGTCCAACCGATATCCTCAACCACGCGTTCTGTGACCCCCACGCCACTTTCTCAAGGTGGGGTCACGGAACGCTTGGGTGAGGATATATATGTTATCACTGAGTGATTATTAAAGGGGGGGGGTGCCGTCCTGGATTGGCCCAACTTGCGGTGAACTGGGACCACAGCTGTTTATTCACTGTGTTGAGGTTTGTGGACACTGGATTGGCACACTTTTCCCTACTTATTGTTGTTGTGCAGGGTGTTTTTGCCCTGCAGATTCCTACATGGCACAGCATCATCTCCTGCCTTCCTGCTTTGGGCGTTCCAGGCTCAACAGGCTTGCAGGGCATACTGAGGCCACAGATCTCACAGTGCTAAACATTGTGTAATTGGATTATATGTTTAAATGGGAAAAGGATCTATGACAGGACATAGATCGGGAGGAGTGGTATAAATTGGGGGAGTTAAGTACTAAAGGTTCCTTGAATACTTCAAACAGAGAAACAACCAGACACATATAAAAACTGAAAGCACAATTCTTATGTCTTGGCAAACCCGAAGGTCAGCTGCTGTATACACCCGAAAAAGTATCTAAAATAATAATAGCATGCTGCATTTTGCACAACGTGTGCATTGGCACCTTCAGAGGTGGTGGTCCTAGAGCCTGAAATGGTTTGGCGGAGAGCAGGACAAAAGGAAGGAAATTTCACAGGTGTGCAAGCCAGGTAGAAGCTTGTGGATGAGGATTCATGTTGGGGGTACTAATGTCCAAAGTAGCATGCATGGCTCAGCCCAAAACTGATCATTAACTTTTTTTTTCCTCTTACAGTAAAGACAACCAAGAACCAAGATCAACATGAAGTTTTTTCACAAAAAAAAGAAAATTTGCTGTTATTACACACAAGATGGTTGTTTTTTTAACTATTTAACATCGCCCTCCAAACATATTAAAAGGTTGGTGGCATTGAAGTGTCTTTGGACAGTGATATGGCACAGCACCAAAGTGTCCTCTAACTTCTAACTTCCATGGTTCACTTGTTCCCTTCATTCCCCTTTTTGACATCTTTCTCCTTGTTGACTTCTTTCCCCTGTTGACTTCTTTCCTCTGGCTGACCTCTTTCCCCTGGTTGACTTATTTCTCCTGGTTGACTTCTTTCCCCTTGTTGACTCCTTTCTCTTTGTTGACTTCTTTCTCTTCCTTGACTTCTTTATCTTTACCATGGGTCACTACTTTCTCCATGTTGACTTCTTTCCCCTTGTTGGAAAAAATGGGGACTTGCACTATACCCTATTTAATCTGTAGAGGTGCCGCTCCCAAAGCTGTAAAAGAGCTCAAACCAGAAACAATGAAAATATAATCACCTGTATATATTATTAGGCATCCCAGTAAGGAGAACCACTGATATATATCACAATACCAATCAAAAAATAATATCACAAATCTATCACAAAAACATCACCAGAAATAAAGATGGTTTAGAGTGCTGTTTTGTGGACAATCAAAATGGCTACTCCTCAGTGGCTATTCAGTTACAGTCATACCAGTGTATAATCCAACTTGTTCTTTATAAATTAACTTAAATAGCCAAAAGACCCAAAAATATCCAAAACAGCAATAAATCAAAAAAGGGATCCAGAACCAGGTGCGTCCTGCTGTGGGGACCAAGTGACACGTTTCGGCCGTAATGACCCTTAATCATACAAATTATGCTGTGGTAATTGAGACAAGCCAGATTATACACTGGTTTGGCTTCATTTTGAGGAGACTATTTCAAGGGGATCTCCTTTTCCTGGCTTTCACAGGTGGATCGGCTGAGCTGGTTGTTGTTTGACTGTATTTGCATTTAGTTACAGTACATTAAATAAATACTATGCTGCCTCCTGAAAACAGATTAGCGAACTTCCTAAAAAATTTGATTCGAACGGTTGACCGAATTTCTCTAACCCTGGCTTTTTTCAAATCGAACAGGGCCGGGAATAAAAAAAATATATACTCACCTGCTTTGGATGGCTTCTCCACGACTGGTGGGTGAGCAGGCCACAACCTTCCGAGGCACTGGGTGCAGTGCCTCTGGCCAGCTTCTGAGGCGGTGGATGGGGCCTCCTCTACACGGCTTCTCGGGTCGGCGGATGGATAGGGGCAGTACCATAGGCTTCTTGATGGATGAGTACGCTCCATTGTGGGGTTTGGAGATGCTGCATGTGAGTTTTTTTCTTACCTATTTCAGGGAAAAATTCAGTGGGCCTGAATCACATAAAATTCAGATTCGTGACAAATCTATTTTCCCCTGAAATTCAGACAAAATTATGGTTCAATTAATTCAGTTCACTTGTCTCTAGTCCTAAACAAGCTGCAATTAACAGTACTTTCCTCTATATCACTATGATGGTGCACTGTATATTCTGTACAATGTGCGTGTGTTTATATCCTTCCCTCTCAATGGAACCATACCTACCAACTTTTTAGGGGGAAAGAAGGATATTTGTTAAATTGGGCCAAGCCCCCTCATTGAGGATGGATAAAACCACGCCCTCGCATTGAGGGATGAATAAGAGATACATTGTAACAGTTACAACAATAGAAACACTTTAAATAAGCAAATGAATCATTTATTGCTGCAGATCTGCATGTTATACCTCAAAGAGGGACAAATGAGAACAACGAGGGACAGGGGGACATGGACTCCAAAGAGGGACAGTCCCTCCCAATGATGGAACCAACCAAAATGAATTCCTTGTGTACCACTTGCACTTGGCTGCTAAAGCAATTCTGTATTCAATGATGCAAGTTTCAAACAGAATTACCATTTTTAAAGGTATGTTTGTTTTCCTAAATAATGACATGATGGAAAAATCAAGGTGCTTTACACTTAACAGATGGCTGCAATTTTATTTAGAGACGGAGGAAGAGACAGTGAGAGATGCAGAGTGAAGAGTTCGAGATAAATATTCATTTCTGTGTCACGGAAAGTTAAATATTCAAACGACAGAACTCGGCAAACAGCTGTCGGAAAACATTTTCTATGCTGCTCTACAGAATGAAGTACGCTAAATATAGGAAAGCAGAATATATATATATATATATATATATATATATATATTACAGTTGGGAAACAGGTAAAGGGTCCCGAGATATTCCTGGCTCAAAACACAAATGCCATTGAAAAGCACTGAAGATACAGTAGCATTGTTTACTTAAACTGGACTAACACCTGCTTTTGCTTTAAACCGGACCAACACCCATTTTTACTTTAATGGGTGTTGGTCCCGCTGTCTGGTGGTTTGGGTCCACTCATCTCTAGTAGAGAGACCTTTGACCGGGGACCCAAACAGCGTGGCATGGACCCAAACAATGTGGTTTGGGTCCCGAGTATCTGGAATTTAGTGCCCCCGAATGCTGGAAACAATAGCTCCAGTCACCACAACGTGTGAACTGGTATAAGAACACATCACTGGAAGGGAGGGACATGGAGGGGTATTCCCAGGGAATCTCCGTACATGTCCCTCCCCTCCAGTGATGTCATTAGTCACAAGGGGGTATTCCATAGAGGTATAAAAGCCTCCCTGCAACAGAGATCTGGATGAACTTAGCGGGATGCCAAGGAAGGGGGGGGGGGGGCAGACAGATGGTGGGAAAGGGGCTACAATCAAGCATCAAGAAGATCACAGCCCACCAGACCAGAAGGGAGCCCCTGACACATGAACAGAGGCGGGAGAGGGATAAAGGAAGGTGAGTCCAAGGGACTCCTATACCAGTTTACATGTTGTGGTGGGCAGATTGAATAGAAATTGGGGATGCCCCAAACCCCCACCTGAGTTTTTGACAGAGTCTTATTACTGCACACACCAAAATTAGTAATAAAAAATATATATATTTATTAATTCATTAGAATCAAAAACATTACATCCAAGACATGTTATTAAAAACATATAGGACAAACTAAAACATATTCTGCCAGGAGGGGGCGCTGATGTGCTTTGCTGCTATACGGACTGATATAAATGTTAAGTATAATTCATAAAACTCTTAAAAATAACTCATATCCGTAATAAAGTGCCAAGTGCCTATGCAAACAGTACATCAATTAATAATAGAAACTCATTTATAGAGGTTTTTATCTCAAAATGCACAAATAACAATAGAGTGAAGCACAAATCAATAGAAAAAACAGTGCAAAGAAAGTGCTACTTATCCCAATCAGATATGTCCGGGTCAGCAATGTGCGTCCCCCCCATTCACGAGCCCACGCGTTCCGAGACGTAGGTCTCTTTTTCGAGGCGCGCACTTTCTTTGCACTGTTGGGGCATCCCCAATTTCTATGTATTGTACATTTTGGGTTATGGACAGAGCATTGCACCACATGTGATGGTAAAATTGTTTAGCTGGTGCCACCCACATTTTTTCTTGTGGTGGGCAGAGCTATTATATTCAGCATTTGGGAGTACCTAGGAACTGCTGGAGGCCTTCCTGTCTGTCTCCTCGCTTTTCAATCGGATGCGGGTGTGCTGTCAGATCTCCTTCGTTGTCTGTGCGCAGTCGCAGACGTGCACGCTTGGGTGTTTGTACACGATCTGGCTCTTCATCCATTACACGAAGGCTAGAGCATAAGCTCTTGGGCTTGCATTCACTTCTGGGTTTTCCTTGGTCTCAGTGGACAGGAAGTGACATCACTCATGTTCTGAGACATCCCTCCCAGCTTTATTGACAACACTTAAATGGACAGCTGGCCTGTAGTTATTGCTGCAGTTCCTGGAAACTGTGCTTCCTGTTTTCTGCATTTCCTACATTTCCTGACTATCTTCCTGGATTGAACTGGCATGCTCTCGGATCAGCACTCGGACAGATTACATGGTTTGGAAATTGTTTATCAGACTATGCCTGTTTGCCGCCAGCCCCTGGACTCGGATTTATTTATTGGACTTGCCCTGTTTGCCACCAGCCCCGGAACTCAGATTTTTTTATGGGACTTAACCAGCCCCAGAACTCTGATTTGTCTGATTAAACTTTATTTCCTTGCTGCGCCCCCACACCTGGAGCTCCTCCCAGCCCTCGCTACTTCTCAGAAGTCTACTTTTACATGATTGCAACCAGGAGGCCTGACACTTCCAAACTGGATCGTCCCGGCTCTGGCTCATCACTATTTATTTGTCCCATAGCCTTTAGGTACAGCACGTTTCTGATATTATATTATGCTGAGTTACAGCCTCCCCAGCATAAGGAGGCCAAACAATATTGGTTGCAGTGGCTGTAGACATTGTACACTGAGCTCAGGTGATATTTTTTGATATTTTCCCTGAAAAATGCAGACAATACTAAGCTCCATTCACATTTATGCTGCCATAAAATGCCAATGTCACCGACCATCAGCATAAGGCAATTTGACTCAATCATTGGTTCGCGGCACAAATATGCTCCCAATTTCATGCCCTATAAACACTCGCACCAAGCTAATTCCACCTTATCTTTTGTGTTTTTAACTCAAGAATTGTGCGTTTTCCAGGCTGCGCTCCATCACCCAACTCTGTTTTATATTTTCTTTCTGCTCTCTGCAGGGTAATAACGGGACCCGTTTTATTGTATTAATTATGTTGGTCACACAAACATCCTTTTTTGCATTCAGAATTTTGAAAGAAGTGAAAAATATATGGCAAAATGTACTTCCCTAATACTTATTTCCTGTTTGATTAGAAAGTTCATGTAACAAAAAATCCAAAGGTGTCCTTATGGTTGACCTGTGGTGACTAGAGGTGAGCTTTAGATTTGGGTCAGGGTTAAATTTAACCAGACAAGAATAACGGCAATATTCAAATTTCTAACCTCCTTTTTAACATTTTAAAAAAGTCCGTCCCCCTTACCCCTGGGCTTCACTCCCCGCACACAGCTTGTTTTGGGATTACCAAACCAGCCTGTCAGGAACTCACTCACCGCGTCCTCGCTCCCGCGCCATCCCCGGGCAGCTGGCCGCGCAGCTCCCGGCTCGCGTCTCTCCCGAGCAGCGGCTCGGGCGACGTCGGCTCCGGCGGCGCGCAGCTTGGCCACGCCCCCTGCTCTCAGCTCCGGCCCCTGCTCCTGTAGACATGCGGGCGCGAGCACGTGTCTCTTATGCCCTCCGGCGGCGCTACTCTCTGCGCGCCCGCCGGAGGAGAAGTTAAAGAGCCTGCGGGCTCAGCTTGGGGAGGGACTCCTCCCTCTCCTCTCTTAGTGGGCCAATGAGCCCTAGTGTTGTATTTTGGGCCAATGAGCCCCGGCAGAGAGATGCTGCCTTTACGCCCCCTCCGTTTCATCCAATCCATATTAAGTTTTATCTTGAACCAATCATGTCCCTGTCTCCTTTGTCCAATCATGTCCTGTCCCTATAAAGTCTTTCCCCGCCATTCACCCAGTGCCTGTTATAGCGCCTTGAACCTAGTTAGCTGCTAGTCTCTTGAGATTGATCTGAACTCCCGTTGCCGACCACCGCCTGTTTTTGACCATCCTAGATCTGAACTCCCATTGCAGACCACCGCCTGTTTTTGACCATCCTTGATCTGAACTCCCGTTGCCCACCTCTGCTCCGTACCTAGTCCACGATTTGCCCACTCCTTTGTACTGCTGCCATCTCGGATTCCTCGTTGCCGACCTCCTAGCCTGTTTCTGGACTTCCGTTAAACGCTCAGCTATTGGGCTACTCAATACCGCTTCCAGCCACAGGTTCTCCAGACCTCCGTACAGTAAGCCTACAACCTTTGAGCCATTGAAGTCCTGGGGGCAACCGATTCCGGGCAGGCGTGTTCTGCGTCTCGGCAAGCGGGGGCTCGTACAGGTGAAGCTGGCTGCGGAGATTGGGGGTTGAGGGCTTACCTGGAGGGCTAGAGTTACTTAAGCGGATCATTGTAGTACCCAGAGCGTGACACAGCCCAGTGAAGTTCCAGGACGATGCCAGACACAGACTGGAATAAAAGACTGGAATAACAGCCAAAATAATTGGACATAATTGGACAATCTGCCAAATTTCCTCCAAAATGTTGTTTGGTCCAAACTGAATTTTTAATGAATCACTAAATAAAATTAACTTACTGGACCTTCCTTTTTATAACCCATGTAGGGGATTGTCCTCATTGGCCTTCAGCCTGGCTCCTCTTCTTTTTTGACCCGGTGCAGTCCGCACTCCGGCGTCTTGGTATTTCTCCGTAGTTCTTGTTCTTTGAACCTCTTGCCAGTTCATCAGCAGCGATAAGTAAAACAAATTCACTGAAACCTTGATTTTTTTTTTTAATTAATATGATATCTATTAACCTCTGAATTCTTCATCCAGTCTTTGTCCTCCTCCTAATTCAAAGGGTAGGGGGCCAGCCAACGACCTGCCCGTCATTACCGTTTGATTAGCTGCTCCCCCATTGGCCAGGTGGGTGTGAAAGTGCCTGTCACACATTGACATGAAGGAACCCCTGGACCTGTGCCAAAGGGCATAGAGACTAGTTTAAGAACACCCCACCACTGGACATTCCGGTTAGGGATGTCCCTCTGTCCCTCTTCCTCTCTGAAGCATGATATATAGCAGCGTGTTGTCTTTTGATGTCAGATCGGAGCAGTCCCACATAGGTTTTAGTCAATCAGGGCCTTAGTTTAAAAATAAAAAGCCAATAATTTGTTCTTCCCAGAGGCTCGGTCTCCAGGTTGGGGTTCGCAAAGTGTCGGGGCCACAAGCAGCAAGTCTCTTCTAGAATGAAATGGAGCGGGATGGAACAATTACAAGTTGCTGGATGATTTGACAACACATTCATTATCCTTCTTCTGCTCCATCGAATCACTGTGTGCATTCTTTCACCTACACAGCTCCACACAGTGTGTCACACGGAATATAAAGGCATTACGAGCCGCGAGTTTCATAAAGCGTGGCGATCGTCGCCTCTGATGATTGGATTACGCTTGTTAAGCGGGTCAGTAAAAAGTCAGCAAAGGGCACCGGCGTATAATAACATACTCTGCTCATAAATTAGACTAATTACAGACACGAGAACTCCAATATTCGGAAGTCTGACAAGACTAGGAGGATCGGCGAGAAGAAAATTTGGCGAAACGCAGCCTGGTGGAGATTTGACCTGTGCGCAGGATATGATTAACCACATTAATCTTTCCACTGATTGGCATGGAAATGAAGGCGACACGCAGGATTACATCTGCTAAATATTTTAATACATGGAATGGAAGTGTAGAAAGGGGCTGTCTGGATATTTGGTATGCGCGCGTAAGAAGCGGTGTTTTCACCTCAGCCTCACACTAAACTGCACGTGCATAGAATAGTTCGCGCAGCTACGTATGCAAGCGGACACGGGAACCGGTGCTCTAACATGTGCGTGAAGAAGTGAGCGCATGCCCGCACGACAAGTTGCATGGGGACATAAATTCTCCATGGCCTTTTAGAAAGATGGTGCTCGCAGTCATTCATTGCTGTTTGGTTAGCTTTTTTCCTGGCTCCTGATCTGTGATCTGCATCCTTTGGACTTGCTCAGGCACCACCTGTTTCAACACTCCTGCTCTACCCATTCCATTGAACAACATCATTCTGAATTCATCTGGTCTGGAATCCTGTTGTCTGCTATCTATCTGGTTATTTCGGGCATGCCTTGGCTGAAAGCTCATAACCCGAGCGTTGACTGGACTGAAGAGTCAATCAATCACACTTAGCATGGACTATTGATCAAAAAATTGTAAAATCCTGCCGTATAAAAGGCGGAGTCCCCATCATGCCGATCACGCTGGCACTCTACAGTAGATAGGGAAAGGTGCTGCTGGGTGCTGCTGAGGGACAGATATATTCAAGGAAAGGGGCTGGAGTGAGGGCTAGATAGGTTGGGTGTCAGTATTGTTTAATACCACTTGCCTAAACCACTTGTGTGTCTCTACAGTTTAATACTAACTTTTGACTTTAAGGCCGCCTTGAAGAAGAAAAAAAAAACGTTTTTTTGTAGTGTCCACAAGTTCAGAGCACTTTTTAATACCACTTGCTCAAACCACTTGGGTGTGACTACTCTTTAATACCAATTGTTAGTGGCGTATCCACTAGTTCAGAGCACTTGTATGTCAGTATTGTTTATTACCAGAAAAATTTCCATTGTCCAGCCCTCAAGTGTTTCTTAAAATGTCTCCGTTTATTGGTCAAGTTAAAAGTTACATGGTTTTCATTTCAAGAATAGTTCACATATTACGCGTTTCAGGCAACATCCTGTGCCCTTCCTCATATAACAAGTGAAACAAACAAACTCACATTTAAATAAAAACACTTTACCTCACATCCAATGGCGTCAGTGTGTTCCTCTAACGCAGCTTGCAAGCCAGGTGCTCCCTCCGCCAATCAGCAGGAGGAGAGCACTGACATCCAAGATACCTTCCAACTGCCTAGTCCAGCTCAAGCAGGAGGCGGAAGGGAAAATAAGGACAGGAAAATACCCCATTGGCCCTGACAAGACAGACCACAAGGGGGGGAACCACTACAGAACAACAATGGATGAGGTCTGTCAGAACATACGAGATTACACGTGATATGTGTCAAAATATGAGAATAACATTAAATCCTAATAAACAACACAATTAATTAACATCACTATGTGGTTGAAGCAAACAGAGCCAGGAATATTGACACATCTCCAGTATTTTGAAGTAGTATGCACATGTAAGGATAAGAAGAAAAAGAAAAAAAGGGGGGGACTCTGGATAAATTAACAAATATACGAAAGTCCTGTACATAGGCTGATATCAAACCGTGAATTGAGGCCTATTGGCATTCTAGTTCCCAACAAAAATATCCACTTAGATTCCCTCATATGTAAGAGGCTTCTCAAATTTCCCCCACGGGGACCCAGGGTAACCTTTTCTATGCCCTGTATTTTAAGTACTGTAACGTTCCTCTGATGACACTGTATGACGTGTTTGGAGACATGTTACTGATGAACTCTTTCTTTGCACCATACAGATGCTCTGCAAACCTCTTTTTGAGGCTGCGCATCGTGCAGCCCACATATTGTTTTAGGCATGCTTGGCATGTAATTAAATAAATGACACCTTTTGTTTCGCAGTTCATAAATTGGCGCATGTCAAATCTTTTATTCTGGCTTATAGATGTGATTTTATTTTGGATGGCGTTACGTTATTACACATGCCACATCTTGATTTCCCACATTTATGCATCCCTAAAGTGGTAAGCCATCCTGTTTGCAATCTTTTATTCATTATTAGGGATGGTGAGATCTTGTTTCCTATTGTTCGTGCCCGCCTGGCCACTGTCTTTATCCCCTTCTTAAGAACCTTATCTAACTTCTCATCACAGCGTAATATATGCAAATTATTATGTACAATTTTAGCAATCTCATTAAATTCAAGACTGTAAGGAGTCGAGAATATAATGGGTTTAGGTCCCCATTTTTTCTTTGTGACAGGTTCTGACAGTAATTCCTCTCTCTTCTTAGCATTCACAATTCCCTCGGCTCTTTCCAAAATCCAATTGGGATACCCTCTTGTTTTTAGTCTATCACGTAATTCTTTAGTCTCTGTACGATATCCATGCTCTAGTGTACAATTCCTTTTTATTCTAGAAAGTTCTCCCACAGGTATGGCTTTTTTTATGTGTAATGGATGTAAACTTGAAGCATGTAGGAGGGAATTGCCTGCCGTTTGTTTTCGATAATTACTGGTCACTATAACAGTGTTCTCATGCCTCAATCTAAGATCTAGGAAGGCAATCCCTTCCTTATCTTGTTCCATCGTAAATTTAAGATTGTATTTATTTGAGTTTAGGTACTCTTGAAAGACATTCAGTTCAGTACACAGACCTGTCCAGATGATCATCAATGTATCTGCCATAAAAATAAATATCCTTACAAAAAGGATTAGTATCACAATAAATATAGAGCTCCTCCCACCATCCCATATACAAGTTTGCGAGTGATGGGGAAAAGGGTGAGCCCATAGAGACTCCACATCGTTGAAGATAATAAGGCCCTTATTTAACAAGGGATAGCGCCAGGTAGCGAATGGTGAGCAAACGGTAATGACGCTCACCGCCACGAGAACGCCGGCTCCCCTCCGCAATCACACATTTATGAAGCCGATCCTGCTTAGCGACTGACAGAGCGCCAGATAGCGAATCATTCATCATTATTCCAGCCTCTCCCCACAGCGCCAGCGAGCGACCTTGAACAGCGACAGGTATGACCTCTCGCTACCTGGCGCTCTCCAATGCATTTCAATGGAGCAATCTTTAAATATTCATAATTAATTGCTATTATTATTATTATTATTATTTTTTTTTTTAATGTCAAAAATTCTGTGACCACTTCTGCAATGTTAGATATTTTTTTTAAGGTAAAAAAAAAAAAAATTGTGCAGAATTGATATTACAGGTCTGATATTAATGTATTCATATTACAAAATGTTTGTAAAAACATGTTTTTTTTTTTTCCCAAAAATATGGTTGTTTGAGGGTTAAAAAACTACTTTTAACCCATCGCCGCCAGCGCTCTGGGGTTTAAACAAGCATTTTACAGCGTGAGAATTTTTTGAGCGCGATTTGTTAATGAATATGCTGGGAGCCGTTCGCTATGGCCATTCGCTGCCATGCGCTCCCATACAGCGCGGAACCTGTCAAACAGCGACTCCTAACCCCGTATTCAACATTACCGCACACCGACTGAGTCGCTGTCAACAGCCGAACAACGGCCAAGCACAGCGAATACTAGCGGGCGCTGTGAAAATAACGCTACTGTTGCTCATCTGTCGCTACCTGGCGCTATTAATGAATCGGCCTCCCCGTCCTATCAAATTCAGAGAAACTTACTGAATGAGCTTTTCCTGACTTCCTTCCAGTATCTCTGTTGCTGCTCCCCCGATAGGGCCCCTTAGGAGACTTTCGTGGATATGATCTATTAGCTCTTTGCCATGCATATACCATGTTATTCCTGTAGTCCTCCTGGTCTCGTGATAACTTTGTGCGTTTCGTCATCATGATTTCATGTTCCCATTTTTCTAGGATTGAGTCCATCTTTTTAATTAATGAATCATACTCTTTATTATTGTGTAGCGGCTCTAATGATGCCTTTTCCTCCTGTATTTGTTGATCCATGTCTTTCAGACGTTGTTGCTCATACTCTGTTATAAGTTTCATGAGTGCAAGTGAGGCATCAGTTAAAATTGCGTCCCGTGCGGACCTAAATTCCTCATTAAACACATAGGTAGGTCATTTTTTGATTCTCAGTCCTCTTGGGATCATTTTCTGTTCCACATAGTGTTGTAAAGAGTTACAGTCCCGCCATACCCTCATTTCTTGGTATGATAAATCTTGTAGTTTATGCATAATATTCTTTAACGCCACATCAGGGTATGTAGTCATATCACTGTTAAAAACCGCATCAAATTTCTTTCTGCGATTTACATCCATGTTTGTATGTTGACAGAAATGGTATAAATGTATATATAAATTACCATGTAACGTATTTCTAAATTATAATAGTCCCAGAATTATGAAGATAGCCATACATGAGGGAGAGCACATGCCACATTTGCAAACATTCATGAAAGTGTAGACGGCCAGCTCAATCCCACTGCAGTTTCCCAGTGCAGTGAGTTTGTTTGTTTCACTTGTTATATGAGGAAGGCCACAGGATGTTGCCTGAAACGCGTAATATGTGAACTATTCTTGGAATGGAAACCATGTCACTTTTAACTTGAGCAATAAACGGAGAAATTTTAAGGAACACTTGAGTGCTGGACAATGGAAATTTTTCATGTATATGGACCTTGCTGGTGAGTCCTGAGCCTCAGTGCATCTGTGGAAGCTGCAGTGGGATTGAGCTGGCCGTCTATGATTGTTTATTACCACTGGTTCAAACTACTTAGGGGTCACTGCTCTTGAATACCAATTGTTTAGGTCATTTGGGGGCCTCTGCTCTTTAATACCAATTGTTAAAGGAGTATTCACTGGTTCAGAGCACTTAAAGTGGACCTTCACCCTGAATTAGAGCCTATCTTATATGTTCCCCCCCTGTACATACAGATTGTCCACATTAGAAATCATCCTACCTGCATCTACTGCATGTTATGAGCCTTTAAACATCCAAGATGGCGACTCATGTAGCATCAGGCAGCCGGCAACGGGAAGTGTCCTCTGACTGTGTCGCTCTGCATTCTGGGATTGCTGTCCTTTCCCTGACCCCATCCCTGTGTATGCAAAGCACAGCTATAACCCACCACCTGTACTTTATTCCACTTTCTTCTCCTCAGTATGTGATGCTTCTGAGTCAAGATGGCGGTGCTCGCATTCTAGAGATCTGAACAGAGTTGCAGCCCGGTGGGGGGAATAATAATAAGTGAGTGTCTAAAACCTTATTATTATATTAATTTTCATTAAATCATGCTGAAGATCCGGTTTAAGGCCCTCTTGAAAAAAAACAATTTTGTGTAGTGTCCACTGGTTCAGGGCACTTGTGTGTCCTATTCTTTAATACCACTTGCTATATAAAATATAAACACTTAGAGGGGTGAGTATGTGTTTATATTTTACAACTCATGTTTATATTTTACAATTCATGATGTAATGGCATTATTGATCACTTATGGCATATGTTTAACCAATGACATCGGCGATGACGTCATCACTGACGTCAGGCGCAAAATCTGAGTGCACAGTGGCCTGGTTGGCCACAACAGGTATTTATACAATGATTTCTGTGGCAATCTTTTCACTTCTGTTTGCATGTGGTGGGTCCTGAGGAAGAGGGCCCCATTCCACCCCGAAACGTCGTCTTACTTTCACCACTGTAATTATCGCATATGAACTTTTGATGTAAGGAATACAATTGATTTTTCAAACTTTTGGAGTGCTAGTTCTTCACAAACAGACTTGGATATAGAGGGGAACATGACATCTTACAAAAATGTGGTCCCGGTCCCTAAACGTAACGGGTTTAATAATCATTACTATCTCTTCCAGCAACTTCTAAAATGATTCTGGTTGTAACAATTATGAAAATGGTTCATCCAGCCTCTTTAGAGCAAGAGCAATAACGGGAGCTCCTTAAGAGCTTTTAGCTTTTTCAAAAGTATGTTCGTGCAAGTACGAGAAGCCTCTGTAATTCACTGAGCGGAAAAGGTCATCGCATCTTTTCTTCGGTATCCACGGTGGTTACTTCATCCATGATCTGGAAAATGTGCGGCTGTTTGTTGGTTCCTAGGACAAATGACCCGCGCTTTTATGAGCACCTCTCTGGATCCATTAGGCATCATGAAAACATACACTGTCTTTCTGCAGTGCCCCTAATTACAGGCCTGGAAACATTTGACTTGTTAACTCTACTGGAAAAATAAAACTTAAACTGTTGTAAACAAAACATTTCTCCTTCACATATTGGTGGTGTAAAAAAGAACAGGCAACAATGATCCACATCTGGTGGGATTGCAAATTATTATGAGACCTATGGCAAGTCAATACAGTTACATCAAGGTAAAAGGAAAATAGGGACCTTACACTAATCAATTGCCAAACTCTCCTACACCAACAAATGCAAGAACAGCTCGCTCCCAAAGATAAACTTTTGAACATTATATTGGTCAGAACAATTTAATACATCGCAAAAAACGAGCGAATTCCACAACCCCCCCAAATTCATTGGCTAGAAAAACTGGATGGTAAGGTAATAAGATATATTTTTCAAAACTAGGGTTGGGCAAATCACAAAGTCTGGGCTTGTACTGAACTTTGCGAGTTCGGGTCCCCAATTCCCAGGGATGGACTTCAAATTGAAATCATTCAGTACTCAGCCTGAGCCCAGAAGAAGACCATTCACAATTTGGGGGGGCTCTGAAGATCCCCCCACAGGCCCCCAGATGGTCCGCACTCAACCCACAAAAATATTCAAAAGTCTATGTACTGAAATAGTATCTAATTTTATTTGTGTTGAAGAGACTCATAAACAAATAAACATGAATTCACAAGACAATCAACAATTTAAAATACATAAACACAATGACAAAAAAGGGGGGTTTCCCACACAAGGGCTTTAAATATATAAATATAAAAAATATATGTCCTTTCTAATCTTGTAAATAAATAATATAGATATAAATATACACAGTACTGAGTGCCAGTGAAAATAGTACGCAGGTGAATATTATTGTATCCACCTGCAATTAATATGTATACAGATAAAACACAATAGACAAAACGGGAAAGTGCTATGTGCAATATGCTGAAAGGGAAAAAGAAGAGATACTGTGCAAAATTGTAATTATACCAAGAGGCATGTGTGAACACTGTGCATGAATGCCTGCTCTTAGGCAGATCATGATACACTGGCCAAAAGTACATTGCAATACATTTGTAATTAAGGAAGGTATTACATCACCGTTTTAACAGGTCATCTGTAGCCAGGGGTCCCCCATACACTCAGCCTGCCGACGCGTTGCGTGGAGGAACCACTTCACCAGGGCGGGATGGCTGTTCTGATCGTTCCTTCCCCCTCCCCTCTTATACCCCCACAATGTACTTTTGGCCAGTGTATACTACTATTTCAGTATATAGACTTTTGAATATTTTTGTGGGTTGAGTGTGGACCATCTGGGAGCCTGTGGGGGGATCTTCAGAGCCCCCCAAATTGTGTGTGTTTACTGCTTTAGACGGGCACGGACGGGTCCAGCACCCCCATTATTTTTATTGTTGGGCTGTGCGTATCTACTTTTGTCTGCAGAAGAAGACCATTGGCTACAGCCAGCAAGCTGCAAAGGGGGCATTTCGGGCATTGGCTGTTGTCATGTCCCACGGCAAGCATTTTAATTTACCTGGGGTAACAGCTTAATACGTGTTTATTTGCATAGGCTCAGCAGTGTGCCTTTAATTCCTCTTGTCCCTTCCAGGCTCCCTTAGTCTTGCTCTGATGCAAGTAACTCCCCCTTTCTTCCTTCTTTTTCTGCCATTTCTAATCTGGCTTCCAAGCAGTGTGCACCTGCTGCTCCCTTTCTGCAGCTACAGTCCTTTTACCTGTTGTTGCTGTATGGATTACACCACAAGTTTCCTGCTGTATTGAACGTACATGTCTGCTGTAACAAGATTCTGTACTGAAATAAAGCTTCTGAAAACGTATCCACAAGATCTAAGAACAACCGAGTAAGCTATCTGCCAAGCCTTATGGAGTAAAGAAAACATCCATCACAGACACAGACAAGGAACGTGGATCTGTCTACAGGATTACCTTTACTGCCATTTGGGTGAGTCAGAATAGCTGTTGAAGTAAGCAAGACCCCAGACAACTGAATAAACATTGCATTTCCTGAAGACCTATGCATTCAATTTCTGCTTCAAGTGGTGCAGCAACCCTAGCACACCCTTGTCTTCCTTTATGGGGCTAGCGGCGGTCATTTTTTAGTATGTCGCATAATTTTAAGATGGGGCAAAGCATAGCGAATTTGCAAGAACTCGGTTAAATCTAGCTTCAGCCCAGATCCAAAGCCCATTACAACTAATAAAAAGTCTGTATCAACACATATTTATTTATTTATTAGGCAATTTGGGAAATGACCAAACTCTTAGCTAATTTATATCTGGTAGGGTCCGGCTTGTTGCACCCTTGTACGTTGTTGATGCACTCTTCGTCTAGCTAATCGGTGAAATCTTGGTTAAATCTAGCTTCGGGCCAGATCCAAAGCCCATTACAACTAATAAAAACAAAAGTCTGTATCAACACGTATTTATTTATTTATTAAGCAATTTGGGAATTGACCAAACTCTTAGCTAATTTATATCTGGTAGGGTCCTGCTTGTTGCACCCTTGTACGTTGTTGATACACTCTTCGTCTAGCTAATCGGTGAAATCTTGGTTAAATCTAGCTTCGGGCCCAGATCCAAAGCCAATTACAACTAATAAAAAGTCTGTATCAACACTTATTTATTTATTTATTTATTAGGCAATTTGGGAAATGACCAAACTCTTAGCTAATTTATATCTGGTAGGGTCCTGCTTGTTGCACCCTTGTACGTTGTTGATGCACTCTTCGTCTAGCTAATCGGTGAAATCTTGGTTAAATCTAGCTTCGGCCCAGATCCAAAGCCCATTACAACTAATTAAAATCTGTATCAACACTTATTTATTTATTAGGCAATTTGGGAAATGACCAAACTCTTAGCTAATTTATATCTGGTAGGGTCCTGCTTGTTGCGCCTTTGTACGTTGTTGATGCACTCTTCGTCTAGCTGATCGGTGAAATCTTGTTTAAATCTAGCTTTGGCACAGATCCAAAGCCCATTACAACTAATAAAAAGTCTGTATCAACACTTATTTATTTATTTATTAGGCAATTTGGGAAATGACCAAACTCTTAGCTAATTTCTATCTGGTAGGGTCCTGCTTGTTGCAGCTTTGTACGTTGTTGATGCACTCTTCGTCTAGCTAATCGGTGAAATCTTGGTAAAATCTAGCTTCGGCCCAGATCCAAAGCCCATTACAACTAATAAAAAGTCTGTATTAACACTTATTTATTTATTTATTAGGCAAGTTGGGAAATGACCAAACTCTTAGCTAATTTATATCTGGTAGGGTCCTGCTTGTTGCACCCTTGTACGTTGTTGATGCACTCTTCGTCTAGCTAATCGGTGAAATCTTGGTTATATCTAGCTTTGGCCCAGATCCAAAGCCCATTACAACTAATAAAAAGTCTGTATCAACACTTATTTATTTATTTATTAGGCAATTTGGGAAATGACCAAACTCTTAGCTAATTTATATCTGGTAGGGTCCTGCTTGTTGCACCCTTGTACGTTGTTGATGCACTCTTCGTCTAGCTAATCGGTGAAATCTTGGTTATATCTAGCTTTGGCCCAGATCCAAAGCCCATTACAACTAATAAAAAGTCTGTATCAACACTTATTTATTTATTTATTAGGCAATTTGGGAAATGACCAAACTCTTAGCTAATTTATATCTGGTAGGGTCCTGCTTGTTGCAGCTTTGTACGTTGTTGATGCACTCTTCGTCTAGCTAATCGGTGAAATCTTGGTAAAATCTAGCTTCGGCCCAGATCCAAAGCCCATTACAACTAATAAAAAGTCTGTATTAACATTTATTTATTTATTTATTAGGCAAGTTGGGAAATGACCAAACTCTTAGCTAATTTATATCTGGTAGGGTCCTGCTTGTTGCACCCTTGTACGTTGTTGATGCACTCTTCGTCTAGCTAATCGGTGAAATCTTGGTTATATCTAGCTTTGGCCCAGATCCAAAGCCCATTACAACTAATAAAAACAAAAGTCTGTATCAACACGTATTTATTTATTTATTAAGCAATTTGGGAAATGACCAAACTCTTAGCTAATTTATATCTGGTAGGGTCCTGCTTGTTGCACCCTTGTACGTTGTTGATGCATTCTTCGTCTTGCCTTCAGCAGCTTCTTCATTCCCCAGGTGACAGGTTAAATGAACCATTAAATTAATGATTCAGTACTTGATAAGATCGAGAAAACTTTCTTTCGTTAGCAACGAGATAGCATTTAAGTCTAACGATTTTAATACAAAACCTATAGCAGGTAATTAACTTTCTCCTACACGCAGGCTTTGAGGGGCCCTACAAGCAACGCTGTCTCAGTGGAAACCCCCAGTAACTGCTAGTACGACGATTAAAGTCACCGCAGTGACTGGCAACATCTTCACCTAGCCAGCGATTAAAGAGTGATAAAATGCGACTTACTGCTGTAATGATCTTCCTTTAGTCAAATCAGACGTTTCAAGGAATCTAAGGGCGAATATTTGCAGTTTGTTAAATAATTCTCAAGGGGTTTTTAGGGGGATGATTTCTGCTAAGGGCAAAAATTTTTTTAACATGTTTCACCCTTCTATTAGGGCTTTATCCACACCAAACACGTACTTACGTGGAGGCTGATTCATTACTAACGCCAGGTATCGGCAGATGAGCGTCTGTATAGTGGCGCTTAGAGCGACCCACTAGTGGACACTGTAAACATGTATTGGGTGTTGTAACAGAGCGCCTCAGTCGCTGTAGTAACCTGGCCGGGATTGATAAATGTGATATGTGTCGGGCGCTCTAACACCAGTACAGCGTTGCAGGGAGCGGGAGGTAGCGCCAGCTCAGTGCGACTGACTCTCAGCGACTCACACCATATTCAACAAAAAAACAGACACTGTTGGCACTCTGGATCTGGTCGCTGTAGCATAGAGCGTCAGACGCTGTGTGATTAAAGTCTGTGACTACATGACTACATGACGCTGTTAGACGCTACATGACGCTGTTAGAGGCGCTATACACTGACCTGCCTGTAATAATGTATTATTACAGGCAGGTCAGTGCATAGCGCCTCTAACAGCGCCATGTAGCGTCACATGTATTATTACAGGCAGGTCAGTGTATAGCACCTCTAACAGCGCCATGTAGCGTCACATGTATTATTACAGGCAGGTCAGTGTATAGCACCTCTAACAGCGCCATGTAGCGTCACATGTATTAATACAGACAGGTCAGTGTATAGCACCTCTAACAGCGCCATGTAGTGTCACATGTATTATTACAGGCAGCTCAGTGTATAGCACCTCTAACAGCGCCATGTAGCGTCACATGTATTATTACAGGCAGGTCAGTGTATAGCGCCTCTAACAGCGCCATGTAGTGTCACATGTATTATTACAGGCAGGTCAGTGTATAGCACCTCTAACAGCGCCATGTACCGTCACATGTATTATTACAGGCAGGTCAGTGTATAGCACCTCTAACAGCGCCATGTAGCGTCACATGTATTATTACAGGCAGGTCAGTGTATAGCACCTCTAACAGCGCCATGTAGTGTCACATGTATTATTACAGGCAGGTCAGTGTGTAGCACCTCTAACAGCGCCATGTAGCGTCACATGTATTATTACAGGCAGGTCAGTGTATAGCACCTCTAACAGCGCCATGTAGTGTCACATGTATTATTACAGGCGGCTCAGTGTATAGCACCTCTAACAGCGCCATGTAGCGTCACATGTATTATTACAGGCAGGTCAGTGTATAGCGCCTCTAACAGCGCCATGTAGCGTCACATGTATTATTACAGGCGGCTCAGTGTATAGCGCCTCTAACAGCGTCATGTAGCGTCACATGTATTATTACAGGCAGGTCAGTGTATAGCACCTCTAACAGCGTCATGTAGCGTCACATGTATTATTACAGACAGCTCAGTGTATAGCGCCTCTAACAGCGCCACGTAGTGTCACATGTATTATTACAGGCAGGTCAGTGTATAGCGCCTCTAACAGCGCCATGTAGAGTCACATGTATTATTACAGGCAGGTCAGAGTATAGCGCCTCTAACAGCGTCATGTAGCGTCACATGTATTATTACAGGCAGCTCAGTGTATAGCGCCTCTAACAGCGTCATGTAGCATCACATGTATTATTACAGGCAGCTCAGTGTATAGCGCCTCTAACAGCGTCATGTAGCGTCACATGTATTATTCCAGGCAGGTCAGTGTATAGCGCCTCTAACAGCGCCATGTAGTGTCACATGTATTATTACAGGCAGGTCAGTGTATAGCGCCTCTAACAGCGCCATGTAGCGTCACATGTATTATTACAGATAGCTCAGTGTATAGCACCTCTAACAGCATCATGTAGCGTCACATGTATTATTACAGGCAGCTCAGTGTATAGCGCCTCTAACAGCGTCATGTAGTGTCACATGTATTATTACAGGCAGGTCAGTGTATAGCGCCTCTAACAGCGTCATGTAGCGTCACATGTATTATTCCAGGCAGGTCAGTGTATAGCGCCTCTAACAGCGTCATGTAGCGTCACATGTATTATTCCAGGCAGGTCAGTGTATAGCGCCTCTAACAGTGCCATGTAGTGTAACATGTATTATTACAGGCAGGTCAGTGTATAGCGCCTCTAACAGCGCCATGTAGCGTCACATGTATTATTACAGGCAGGTCAGTGTATAGCGCCTCTAACAGCGCCATGTAGCGTCACATGTATTATTACAGATAGCTCAGTGTATAGCGCCTCTAACAGCGCCATGTAGCGTCACATGTATTATTACAGATAGCTCAGTGTATAGCACCTCTAACAGCATCATGTAGTGTCACATGTATTATTACAGGCAGGTCAGTGTATAGCGCCTCTAACAGCGCCATGTAGCGTCACATGTATTATTACAGGCAGGTCAGTGTATAGCACCTCTAACAGCGCCATGTAGCGTCACATGTATTATTACAGGCAGGTCAGTGTATAGCACCTCTAACAGCGCCATGTAGTGTCACATGTATTATTACAGGCGGCTCAGTGTATAGCACCTCTAACAGCGCCATGTAGCGTCACATGTATTATTACAGGCAGGTCAGTGTATAGCGCCTCTAACAGCGCCATGTAGCGTCACATGTATTATTACAGGCGGCTCAGTGTATAGCGCCTCTAACAGCGTCATGTAGCGTCACATGTATTATTACAGGCAGGTCAGTGTATAGCACCTCTAACAGCGTCATGTAGCGTCACATGTATTATTACAGACAGCTCAGTGTATAGCGCCTCTAACAGCGCCACGTAGTGTCACATGTATTATTACAGGCAGGTCAGTGTATAGCGCCTCTAACAGCGCCATGTAGAGTCACATGTATTATTACAGGCAGGTCAGAGTATAGCGCCTCTAACAGCGTCATGTAGCGTCACATGTATTATTACAGGCAGCTCAGTGTATAGCGCCTCTAACAGCGTCATGTAGCATCACATGTATTATTACAGGCAGCTCAGTGTATAGCGCCTCTAACAGCGTCATGTAGCGTCACATGTATTATTCCAGGCAGGTCAGTGTATAGCGCCTCTAACAGCGCCATGTAGTGTCACATGTATTATTACAGGCAGGTCAGTGTATAGCGCCTCTAACAGCGCCATGTAGCGTCACATGTATTATTACAGATAGCTCAGTGTATAGCGCCTCTAACAGCGCCATGTAGGGTCACATGTATTATTACAGGCAGCTCAGTGTATAGCGCCTCTAACAGCGCCATGTAGCGTCACATGTATTATTACAGGCAGGTCAGTGTATAGCGCCTCTAACAGCGCCATGTAGCGTCACATGTATTATTACAGATAGCTCAGTGTATAGCACCTCTAACAGCATCATGTAGTGTCACATGTATTATTACAGGCAGCTCAGTGTATAGCGCCTCTAACAGCGTCATGTAGCGTCACATGTATTATTACAGGCAGGTCAGTGTATAGCACCTCTAACAGCGCCATGTAGTGTCACATGTATTATTCCAGGCAGGTCAGTGTATAGCGCCTCTAACAGCGCCATGTAGCGTCACATGTATTATTACAGATAGCTCAGTGTATAGCGCCTCTAACAGCGCCATGTAGCGTCACATGTATTATTACAGATAGCTCAGTGTATAGCACCTCTAACAGCATCATGTAGTGTCACATGTATTATTCCAGGCAGCTCAGTGTATAGCGCCTCTAACAGCGCCATGTAGTGTCACATGTATTATTACAGGCAGCTCAGTGTATAGCGCCTCTAACAGCGTCATGTAGTGTCACATGTATTATTACAGGCAGGTCAGTGTATAGCACCTCTAACAGCGCCATATAGCATCACATGTATTATTACAGGCAGGTCAGTGTATAGCGCCTCTAACAGCGCCATGTAGCGTCACATGTATTATTACAGATAGCTCAGTGTATAGTGCCTCTAACAGCGCCATGTAGCGTCACATGTATTATTACAGATAGCTCAGTGTATAGTGCCTCTAACAGCGCCATGTAGCGTCACATGTATTATTACAGATAGCTCAGTGTATAGCACCTCTAACAGCATCATGTAGTGTCACATGTATTATTACAGGCAGGTCAGTGTATAGCGCCTCTAACAGCGCCATGTAGTGTCACATGTATTATTCCAGGCAGGTCAGTGTATAGCGCCTCTAACAGCGCCATGTAGTGTCACATGTATTATTACAGGCAGGTCAGTGTATAGCGCCTCTAACAGCGCCATGTAGCGTCACATGTATTATTACAGACAGCTCAGTGTATAGCACCTCTAACAGCGCCATGTAGTATCACATGTATTATTACAGTTAGGTCAGTGTATAGCGCCTCTAACAGCGCCATGTAGCGTCACATGTATTATTACAGACAGCTCAGTGTATAGCACCTCTAACAGCGCCATGTAGCGTCACATGTATTATTACAGGCAGGTCAGTGTATAGCGCCTCTAACAGCATCATGTAGCGTCACATGTATTATTACAGGCAGGTCAGTGTATAGCGCCTCTAACAGCGCCATGTAGCGTCACATGTATTATTACAGGCAGGTCAGTGTATAGCACCTCTAACAGCGCCATGTAGCGTCACATGTATTATTACAGGCAGGTCAGTGTATAGCACCTCTAACAGCGCCATGTAGCGTCACATGTATTATTACAGGCAGGTCAGTGTATAGCGCCTCTAACAGCGCCATGTAGCGTCACATGTATTATTACAGATAGCTCAGTGTATAGTGCCTCTAACAGCGCCATGTAGCGTCACATGTATTATTACAGACAGGTCAGTGTATAGCGCCTCTAACAGCATCATGTAGCGTCACATGTATTATTACAGGCAGGTCAGTGTATAGCGCCTCTAACAGCGCCATGTAGCGTCACATGTATTATTACAGGCAGGTCAGTGTATAGCACCTCTAACAGCGCCATGTAGCGTCACATGTATTATTACAGGCAGGTCAGTGTATAGCACCTCTAACAGCGCCATGTAGCGTCACATGTATTATTACAGGCAGGTCAGTGTATAGCGCCTCTAACAGCGCCATGTAGCGTCACATGTATTATTACAGACAGCTCAGTGTATAGCACCTCTAACAGCGCCATGTAGTATCACATGTATTATTACAGTTAGGTCAGTGTATAGCGCCTCTAACAGCGCCATGTAGCGTCACATGTATTATTACAGACAGCTCAGTGTATAGCACCTCTAACAGCGCCATGTAGTATCACATGTATTATTACAGATAGCTCAGTGTATAGTGCCTCTAACAGCGCCATGTAGCGTCACATGTATTATTACAGACAGGTCAGTGTATAGCGCCTCTAACAGCATCATGTAGCGTCACATGTATTATTACAGGCAGGTCAGTGTATAGCGCCTCTAACAGCGCCATGTAGCGTCACATGTATTATTACAGGCAGGTCAGTGTATAGCACCTCTAACAGCGCCATGTAGCGTCACATGTATTATTACAGGCAGGTCAGTGTATAGCACCTCTAACAGCGCCATGTAGCGTCACATGTATTATTACAGGCAGGTCAGTGTATAGCGCCTCTAACAGCGCCATGTAGCGTCACATGTATTATTACAGACAGCTCAGTGTATAGCGCCGGCGCTCTAGCTTCCAGAGTTACTTGTCGCTACCTGTCCCTCTCCTATACATTTCAATGGTCGTTCCTTTTTTTCTGTTTAAACAGAGTTTTTTTGTTTTAATTTTTTTTTTTTTTTTTCTCTCCAATAATTGTGTGACGTCTCCTGGCCTAGAAAGAGTCATTTTTGAAAAGTTTTTTGATTTTTTATATTTTTATGCAGAATTGTCATTACAGGTCTGGCACTAAAGTGTTAATGTCACAGTGTTACAACAATGCCATTCCATATGTTTTCGCTTTGTTACTGGTGGATATGTGTTTAGATTTTAGACAGACTTTAATCACACAGCGTCTGGCGCTCTATGCTACGACGCCCAGATCCAGAGCGCCGACGCTGTGCGTGTGTCTGTTTTTTTGTTGAATATGGTGTGAGTCGCTGAGAATGGGCCGCAATGAGCTGGCGCTACCTTTCTCTCCCTGCAGCGCTGTACTGGTGTTTGAGCGTCCAACATACATCAACATTCATCAATGCCGGCCAGGTTACTACAGCGACTGAGACGCTCTGTTAGAGCGCCCAATAGCAGATCACAGCGTCTACTATCGGTCGCTCTAAGCGCCTCTGTACAGACGCTCATCTGCTCATAGGGTGAGCGTCCCTGCCAAACCTGAACTTCACTTCATCCTAAAGGCGCTATCTCTCTTAGGCCCTTTTTTAACAAGGGATAGCGCCAGGTAGCGACTGGTGAGCGAACGGTAATGACGGGCCCCGCCACGAGAACGCCGGCTCCCCACCACAATCACACATTTATCAAGCCGATCCTGCTTAGCGACTAAGAGAGCGCCAGATAGCGACTCATTCATCATTATTCCAGCCTCAGCCCACAGCACCAGCGAGCGACCTTGAACAGCGACAGGTATGACCTCTCGCTACCTGGCGCTCTCCAATGCATTTCAATAGGACAATATTTAAATATTCATAATTAATTGTTATTAATGTTTTTTTTTTTTTTTTTTTTTAATGTCAAAAATTCTGACCACTTCTGCAATGTTAGTTTTTTTTTTTTATGGTAAAAAAATAAAAAAATAAAAATGTGTGCAGAATTGATATTACAGGTCTGATATTAATGTATTCATATTACAAAATTATTTTAAAAACTTGTTTTTTTTGGTTTCCAAAATTATGGTTGTTTGGGGGTTAAAAAACTACTTTTAACCCATCGCCGCCAGCGCTCTGGGGTTTAAACATGCATTTCACAGCGCGAGAATTTTTTGAGCGTGATTTTTTAATGAATATGGTGGGAGCCGTTCGCTATGGCCATTCGCTATCATGCGCTCCCATACAGCACGGAACCTGTCAAATAGCGAATCATCACCTTGTATTCAACATTACTGCACACCGACTGAGTCGCTATCAACTACCGAACAACGGCCAAGCACAGCGACTACTAGCGGGCGCTCTGAAAATACCGCTACAGACGCTCAACTGTCGCTACCTGGCGCTATTAATAAATCAGCCTCCCATTGTCTCCCCTTTATGCTGCTATTTATGTGCATGCTGTGCTTGTTTGATTAATCTAAACCTCTTTGTAGGGATTTATAGTCACTGTTTTTATTGTGGTAGTTTGAACATTTAGGTTTGATATTGTTTTTCAGTTGTTGCATCATGTCACCTTTGGATTTTTACATTTTTTATTTATAATTTTTTTCTTTCACCTCTAAATTATAGCACTCGCACTTTATAAAGATTATTATAGGATTGTATATAAGTATATATTCCCCCTTTGTTTATCAAGATATATTGGTGTGCACTTTAGATAGAGAATATGGAGGTCACTTTGTGATACCTCCCTGTGTATTGTATTATTAAGAGGTAGAGACAAGAGACACCGCCTGTGGTATTTAACCCTTTATTGTATAATATTGATGTTATTTATAGTTCAGGGTAGACACTTGGGGGGTTATTTAACCCCCCTGGCGTTATGATAGAGGCAAATGTAATGGTAACGAAAGCGTTACCATTACATTTGTCTCTGACGCACGGCTCCGCCCCCATGAGCCTCTGCGGCTCACAGAGACGGAACCCGGAAGTGCGACGGACGCCGCAGCCGCAGCTCTCACCTGCGATCGCAGCGGGGACATCGCTGGATCGCAGGGAGAAGGTAAGGAGACTGCGCTGCCCTGCTCCTCGATCCCGAGCGTGACTCGGGGTTAACGCTATTTACAGCACAAATTAACCCAGAGTCACGCTCGGGATCACCGCTAAGGAGGTTAAGAAAGGATAGCGTCAGGTAGCGCCTGGTTAATGAGAGGTAGCGACAGGTAGCGACTGGTCAACGCCAGACACAGCACGCAATTCCACATTTATCAAGCAGAATCTGTTTAGCGACTGGGATAGCGCCATGTAGCGTCTGATTCATCATTTTCAAAGCCTCTGCGAACAGCGCCAGCGTTCAGCCTTGCACAGCGCCAGGTATGACCTCTCGCTACCTGTCGCTCTCCCATACATTTCAATGGACGTACCTTTTCTTCACTTTAAACAGGTTTTTTTTTTTTTTTCCAAAAATCACAAATAATTCTGTGACCTCTTCTGGCATTGAATAAGCAGTTTTTTTCCAATTTTTTACATTTTTTAAAATATTTCTTCTGAAATGACATTACAGCTCTGCCATTAAAGTGTTCATGTTACAATGTTGCTACAATGTAATTCCATATGTTTTCGCTTTGTTACTGGTGGATAGATGCTGAAAAACAGACTTTAAACACACCGCCTCCTGCGCTCTGGGCTTCAAACAAGTATTTTTCAGCGCCAGAGATTTGTGAGGCTGTTTTTTTCCTGAATATGGTGTGAGTCGGTCGCTATGAGCAGTCGCTACCATGCGCTCCCATACAGCGCTGTACTGGACAAATAGCGACTCCTCACAATGTATTCACCATTACTGAACAGCGACTGAGTCGCTACAAAGTAGCGACCCACGGCCGAGCACAGCGACTACTAGCGGGCGCTCTGAAAACGCCTGCTACAGACGCTCATCTGTCGCTACCTGGCGCTAATTATGAATCAGCCTGCCCGTTTTAAATGAGTCGGTGTCTATGAGGCCGATTCATTAACAGCAGCAGGTAGCGACAGTTGAGCGACTGTAGCGGTATTTTCACAGCGCCCGCTAGTAGTCGCTGTGCTTGGCCGTTGTTCAGTTGTTGACAGCGACTCAGTCGGTGTGCAGTAATGTTGAATACAAGGTGACGAGTCGCTATTTGACAGGTTCCGCGATGTATTTGTGCGCATGATAGCGACTGGTCAGAGCGACCGGCTCCCACCATATTCATCAAAAAATCACGCTCAAAAAATTCAAGCGCTGTGAAATGCATGTTTAAACCCCAGAGCGCTGGCGGCGATGTGTTAAAAGTAGTTTTTTAACCCCCAAACCACCATATTTTTGGAAACCAAAAAAAAAATTTTTTTTTTAAATTTAGTAATATGAATACATTAATATCAGACCTGTAATATCAATTCCGCACACATTTTTTTTTATTTCCCTTAAAAAAATTATCTAACATGGCAGAAGTGGTCACAGAATTTTTCACATTAAAAAAAAAAAAAAAAAAAAATTAATAACAATTAATTATTAATATTTAAAGATTGTTCCATTGAAATGCATTGGAGAGCGCCAGGTAGCGAGAGGTCATACCTGTCACTGTTCAAGGTCGGACGCTGGCGCTGTGGGGCTGAGGCTGGAATAATGATGAATGAGTCGCTATATGGCGCTATCTCAGTCGCTAAGCAGGATCGGCTTGATAAATGTGTGATTGTGGTGGGGAGCCGGCGTTCTCGTGGCGGTGCCCGTCATTACCGGCCGCTCACCAGTCGCTACCTGTCGCTATTCCTTCATAAATAAGGGCCTATATGTTTTTAGATTCTTTGGTTTGGCTTGTAACATATTTAAAATAAAGTAACTTTTTGGGTTATATGAAGGTTGTTGTGCCCGTTTTTGGTCCACAATAAGGGTTATTATTGTGTATGTCTAGTTTAAAAGGTGGGACCATCGGAGCACCTCTTTCTATTTATTTTTTCATTAGTCTTATTAGAATAGTGGTGCCCGCCCAAATATTTAAACATCTGCCAGTATCTGGCGCTAGTAATGAATCAGCCTCCCCGTTCGGCCCTGCATTGGTGCGTCGGCTCTTGTCAACTTTTTAAAAGTTCTTCTCGTGGACTATTTTACAACCGACATCTCATTAGCTGCAGCAAAGATTACGACTCGAGTTTATTGCCCCCCTGTCTATACAATGTAGATAATGAGATGTTTTGCCGTCAAGACGAACATTAATTCTATACAGTCACGATCTTCACAATTAAACATATGTCACGTGGTCTATACACTTGAACTCAATGTCATTAAACTATAATGTCTTTACGAGCTGAATAATGCGATGTGATTGCTTTCAGTGGGCACCGATTGCGGAGACTCGCGCAACAGCGGCAACGGTAAGTGGAAGGTTCTGATAATAGACTCCAAGGCCGTCGCGGGGTAATTGAATAGTGATATTAGCTCTCTCATTATTTCCATGCCGTCCCAGAGAGTCGTGACAGTTTGTTTGAGAAATAAGTAATGACATTTATAAAATATCCGATGGACTCTCGCCTGTCCGTGCCACCTGCTTCCCGCGCAATAGAGGTCTCGCCGGACCGGGCTCTTGGATTGAATGTCCGCTTGGATGACTCGCCGTATTTAGTGAAGTCCTTAAAATTAAAAACATGAAGTGAGCAATCGTCCGCCGAGCCGCCAAGCAGCAACTGCAAATTAACTTTAAGTGAACTGGAAATCCGTCCAGCTGCTCAGGCCAAAACTCTTTCTTTTGCCTGCTGAATAGGAGGCGTATAGTGGTGGAGTAAATGTGTGAGCAAATACCACAAGGCAACAAAGTTTAGAGAGTCATATATTGGGATGGGATGACCAAGAAAAATGGAGGTACGCCCATATCCAAATCGATACAACATTTTATTTACTAGAAATATCCACAGAATCATACAATAAACATATTAATAACAAAGGGGGAAGATCAGGAACAATGTTAGAAAATATTATTTTACAGAAAGAGTAGTAGATGCTTGGAACAAACTTCCAGCAGAGGTAGATGAAATATCAATAGTCACTGAATTTAAACATGCCTTGGATAAGCACACATCTATCCTAAGATAAAGAGAACATACAGTATACACATGAGATACAGAGAACATACAGTATAAACATAAGATAAAGAGAACATACAGTATACACATAAGATACAGAGAACATACAGTATATACATAAGATACAGAGAACATACAGTATACACATAAGATACAGAGAACATACAGTATACGCATAAGATACAGAGAACATACAGTATATACATACGATACAGAGAACATACAGTATATACATACGATACAGAGAACATACAGTATATACATAATATAAAGAGAACATACAGTGTACACCGAAGATACAGAGAACATACAGTATACACATAAGATACAGATAACATACAGTATACACATAAGATACAGAGAACATACAGTATACACATAAGATACAGAGAACATACAGTATACACATAAGATACAGAGAACATACAGTATACACATAAGATACAGAGAACATACAGTATATACATAAGATACAGAGAACATACAGTATACACATAAGATACAGAGAACATACAGTATACACATAAGATACAGAGAACATACAGTATATACATAAGATACAGAGAACATACAGTATACACATAAGATACAGAGAACATACAGTATACACATAAGATAAAGAGAACATACAGTATACACATAAGATACAGAGAACATACAATATACACATAAGATATAGAGAACATACAGTATATACATAAGATACAGAGAACATACAGTATACACATAAGATATAGAGAACATACAGTATACACATAAGATAAAGAGAACATACAGTATACACATAAGATACAGAGAACATACAATATACACATAAGATATAGAGAACATACAGTATATACATAAGATACAGAGAACATACAGTATACACATAAGATACAGAGAACATAGAGTATACACATAAGATACAGAGAACATACAGTATATACATAACATACAGAGAACATACAGCACATACATAAGATACAGAGAACATACAGTATATACATAACATACAGAGAACATACAGCACATACATAAGATACAGAGAACATACAGTATATACATAAGATAAAGAGAACATACAGTATATACATAAGATACAGAGAACATACAGTATATATATATAACATACAGAGAACATACAGTATACACATAAGATACAGAGAATATACAGTATATATATAACATACAGAGAACATACAGTGTACACATAAGATATAGAGAACATACAGTATACATATAAGATACAGAGAATATACAGTATATATATAACATACAGAGAACATACAGTGTACACATAAGATACAGAGAACATACAGTATACACATAAGATACAGAGAACATACAGTATACACATAAGGGCCGACTAGATGGAGCATATGGTCTCCTTCTGCTGTCAACCTTCTATGTTTCTATGTAAAAAACATATAACCAATGACATACAGGACAAACAAACATAAACCAATGTGTAGACGTTGGGGAGAGAACTCTATGCTCAATCAATAATAGTTGGATAAAAAATCAATAGATAAATTCATACACCAATGAGCCTCTATAGCACAATAAAACCAATGATACAAAATGTGCAAAAAATATGTGCAAAACCTGCCTATGGTCTGGATCCATAAAAAAGTTTCTTTATATCTAAAAAAAGTGTGAACAGTTATAATCAAAATCAATCATGTTAAGACGAACTCAGTGCCCCAAAGAATCCATCCAGCAGCAAATATTAAACAGCTTTCAAAGAGAAACCATAACCGACAGTCTATAGAGCTATAGGGAAGATCTCACACAAGATTAGTATCAATAACAAAATACTTCTCAATAACCCTCACAATAATGTCTCGCCCAGCATCATCTACTGGGATGGGATGTTAAAGCTTGTGATGGGCTATCTCTCACTCCTGCTATGGCTGTAACTAACACGATGAGTCATTCTGAAGAGCCTGCCAGCTCCCTGCTGAGAGCTCCATTGTGTTTATTTAAGCCAAATAGCAATGAACTTATCTTCACTGTTTCTATTGTAATCAGCTGTGATAGTTTCTATAGCAGTCACGAGCCTCTGATTGGGAAAATGTAGGTGTGGGAAGACTCTGTAAAGATTGTCTGTAAAGATTGTCTCCTCTCTATGTGCTGGTGGTGAAGTTATAAAGTTGGAAAATTCAGAGCATCTAATATCTTTCATCTTTCTAGCAGCTACAATATTTATTGCTTCCTCATGGGCCAGACGTGGAGGCTGATTCACTACTAGCGCCAGGTATTGCCAGATGAGCGTCTGTATAGCGGCGCTTAGAGGGACCGCTAGTAGACCATGTAAGCGGGTATCGGGCGCTGTAACAGAGCGCCTCAGTCGCTGTAGTAACCTCGCCGACATTGATGAATGTGATGTGTGTTGGGCGCGCTAACACCAGTACAGCGCTACAGCGAGTGAAAGGTAGCGGCAGTTAAGTGCGTCCGACACTCGGCGCTTCACACCATACTAAAGCTGGGCGCTGTGTACTCTTTTTTTGAACACATATCCACCAGTAACAAAACACATGGAATGACATTGTTGTAACATTGTGACATTAATACTTTTTTCAGTCCTGTAAAGACAATTCTGCATAAAAATATAAAAAATCTAAAAAGTTTGCAAAAATAATTTATTCCAGGCCAGGAGAGGTTAAAAAATTATTTGAGAGTAAAAAAAAAAATATATATATATATTAGGATCAGTAAAGAGATTAGAAGGAACGTCCATTGAAATGTATGGGAGAGCGACAGGTAGCAACAGGTAATACCTGGCGCTCTGGAAGCTATACGTGCTATATGCTGAGCCACCTGTAATGATGAATCGGACGCTACATGGCGCTGTTAGAGGTGCTCACCAGAATCGCCTTCATAAATGTGGTATTGCGTACAGCGCCCGGCGTGCACCAGACGCTGCCTGCCGCTACCATGCACTACCTGGCGTTATCCCTTGATGAAAAACCCCCCAAGCAAAAAGGGAGGCACGCCCATATCCAAATCGATACAAAACTTTATTTAGTAGAAATATCCACAGCACCATACAATAAACATATTAAAAACATAAAAAAACGTATAACCAATGACATACAGGACAAACAAACGTAAATGGATGTGTAGGCGGTGGGCAGAGAACGCTATGCTCAGTCAATAATAGTTGGATAAAAAAATCGATAGATAAATTCCTACACCAATGAGACTCTATATAACAATAAAACCAATGATACAAAATGTGCAAATATGTGCAAAACCTGCCTATGATCCGGATCCTCAAAAAAGTTTCTTTATACCTAAAAAATTTTGATATAAAGTGCTAATGTAAACAGTTATAATCAAAATCAATCATGTTAAGCCAAACTCAGTGCCCCAAAGAATCAATCCAGCAGCTTTCAAAGAGAAACCACAGTCTATAGAGCTATACGGAAGATCTCACACAAGATTAGTATCAATAGCAGAATACTTCTCAATAATCCTCACAATAAGGTCTCCTTACCGCCTACCACCATCTACTGGGGTGGGATGTTAAAACCTTGGGATGGGCTATCTTTCCCTCCTGCTGTGACTGTAACTAACATGATGAGTCATTCTGAAAAGCCTGCCAGCTCCCTGCTGAGAGCTACTTTGTGTTACATTATTTTAGCCAAATGGCAATTAATTTATCTTAAATGTTTCTATTGTACAATCAGCTGTGATAGTTTCTATAGCAGTCATGAGCCTCTGATTGGGATTTAGATGTTCAATTCAGGTGTGCATCACACTGTGGAATGGAAAAGACTCTGTTAAGATCGCTTTCCTTAGATAGACAATCACAGTGTGGATCCACTTGAAATAAAACCTCCTTTTCCTCTTATTCCTCCATTCTGGGCTGTGAAAAAGTCCATGGTGACGAAACGCGTCTGGGGCAGAGCTAAACATCAGGCTGCTTTGTTGGTTTACTTTCGTTTTTAGTAGAAATTAGTAGAAATATCCACAGCACCATACAATAAACATATTAAAAACATTAAAAAAAAAAAACATATAACCAATGACATACAGGACAAACAAACGTAAATGGAATGGTAAAAAGGCGGTGGGCAGAGAACGCTATGCTCAGTCAATAATAGTTGGATAAAGAAATCGATAGATAAATTCCTACACCAATGAGACTCTATATCACAATAAAACCAATGATATCAATAACAAAATACTTCTCAATAATCCTCACAATAAGGTCTCCTTACCGCCTACCACCATCTACTGGGGTGGGATGTTAAAACCTTAGGATGGGCTATCTTTCCCTCCTGCTGTGACTGTAACTAACATGATGAGTCATTCTGAAAAGCCTGCCAGCTCCCTGCTGAGAGCTCCATTGTGTTACATTATTTTAGCCAAATAGCAATTAATTTATCTTAAATGTTTCTATTGTACAATCAGCTGTGATAGTTTCTATAGCAGTCATGAGCCTCTGATTGGGATTTAGATGTTCAATTTAGGTGTGCATCACACTGTGGAATGGAAAAGACTCTGTTAAGATCGCTTTCCTTAGATAGACAATCACAGTGTGGATCCACTTGAAATAAAACCTCCTTTTCCTCTTATTCCTCCATTCTGGGCTGTGAAAAAGTCCATGGTGACGAAACGCGTCTGGGGCAGAGCTAAACATCAGGCTGCTTTGTTGGTTTACTTTCGTTTTTAGTAGAAATTAGTAGAAATATCCACAGCACCATACAATAAACATATTAAAAACATTAAAAAAAAACATATAACCAATGACATACAGGACAAACAAACGTAAATGGAATGGTAAAAAGGCGGTGGGCAGAGAACGCTATGCTCAGTCAATAATAGTTGGATAAAGAAATCGATAGATAAATTCCTACACCAATGAGACTCTATATCACAATAAAAGCAATGATATCAATAACAAAATACTTCTCACAATAAGGTCTCCTTACCGCCTACCACCATCTACTGGGGTGGGATGTTAAAACCTTGGGATGGGCTATCTTTCCCTCCTGCTGTGACTGTAACTAACATGATGAGTCATTCTGAAAAGCCTGCCAGCTCCCTGCTGAGAGCTCCATTGTGTTACATTATTTTAGCCAAATGGCAATTAATTTATCTTAAATGTTTCTGTTGTATCATCAGCTGTGATAGTTTCTATAGCAGTCATGAGCCTCTAATTGGGAGCCTCTAATTCCACACTGTGGAATGGAAAAGACTCTGTTAAGATCGCTTTCCTTAGATAGACAATCACAGTGTGGATCCACTTAAAATAAAACCTCCTTTTCCACTTATTCCTCCATTCTGGGCTGTGAAAAAGTCCATGGTGACGAAACGCGTCTGGGGCAGAGCTAAACATCAGGCTGCTTTGTTGGTTTACTTTCGTTTTTTGATCTGTGAGACGTATCACAGTCTGCAGATTCTCGCGGCCGGGGAAGGCGGGCAGGCTTGAGAGAAGGGGTGAGCCATTTCCCTTGGAAACCAATATTGAACCATTTATGGGTCGATTTTAAAGCTGAGTCTTTAGCTGTATCTGGTAAGCACAATAAAAAAGGGGATTTTGGCACTTCCCGATATCACACTATTTTAGCCTTTTTATTTTTCCTTCCCTCGCATGCGTGAGTCTATGGGAAATTATTTGATTATTATAATTATCAATTTATGAATGGAGGAATAAGAGGAAAAGGAGGTTTTATTTCAAGTGGATCCCCACTGTGATTGTCTATCTAAGGAAAGCTTACAATCATTTATTCTGGTACGTGCACAATTAGTGATGGGCCCTGGTGCACTAAGTGTTTGAAGTGTGTCGTGTGACACATTGAGGTGATCCGATCAAGGCCCTTATTCATCAAGCGATAGCGCCAGGTAGTGTCTGACGAGCGCCAGGTAGCGGCAGCTAACGGCGACTACCGACTCAAGTACGCCCGGCGGCGGTCACAATGACGCATTTATCAAGCAAAATGAGGCTAGCGCGGCATTCATCATGAAGCCGCCTGGACCGAACAGCGCCGCTGCAAATTCCCTCACAGCGCCAGGTATGAGCTGTCGCTCCCTGGCGATGTCCAATGCATTTCAATGGAGCAATCTATAATTATTCATAATTAATTGGTATTAATTTTTTTTTTTTTTTTTTTTTAATGTCAAAAAATCGGAGACCACTTCTGCAATGTTAGGATTTATTTTTAAGTCAAAAAAAAAATTAAAAAAAATATGTGCAGAATTGATCTAACAGGTCTGAGATTAATGTATTCATATTACAAAATGATTCTATAAACATGTATAATGTTACATTCAAAAAATATGGTTGTTTAGGGGTTAAAAACTAGTTAATACACATCGCCGCCAGCGCTCTGGGGTTTAAACAAGGAATGGACAGCGACAGCACATTCGGAGCGTGATTTGTTGATGAATATGAAGCTAGCCGTTCGCTCTGGCCATTCGTTGTCAGGCGCTCACATACAACGCTGGACCTGTGAAACAGCGACCCCCCAGCCCGTATTCAACATTACCGCACATCGACTGAGTCGCTGTCATCAAGCTAACGCCGGCCAAGCACAGCGAATACTGGCTGGCGCTGAAAAAATCACGCTACAGTCGCTCATCTGTCGCTACCTGGCGCTATTAATGAATCGGCCTCCAAGTATTTTGAAAAGAAAGATTTTGGACAAATTTATATGATTAAGATTGTTGATTAATTTACTTGCTCTGAGCATAACCATAGATTAATCTGTGGTCTCCATTTCTTCTAGAATATTAACTACTTGACAAAGGTTTTTTTTGTAGCTCTTGCGCTTCTCTTGATAAAGGTCCCCAGACCGAAACATCGAGATATCTCTCTCAGTGGTCAGCCTGTTAGAGCTAAATTTTCTTATACTACATGTAACATTCATATCTTGCTATGCCATCACTTTGTGAATATTTTGTGATTGCCATTCATGGGTACTATTATGGACTATATATGCTATGAAGTACTTATCTGCGAGATACTGATGTTATAGTTTTCTTAGGCCCTTATTTATGAAGGGATAGCGACAGGTAGCGACTGGTGAGCGGCCGGTAATGACGGGCCCCGCCACGAGAACGCCGGCTCCCCACCACAATCACACATTTATCAAGCCAATCCTGCTTAGCGTCTGAGATAGCGCCATATAGCGACTCATTCATCATTATTCCAGCCTCAGCCCACAGCGCCAGCGTCCGATCTTGAACAGCGACAGGTATGACCTCTCACTACCTGGAACAATCTTTAAATATTAATAATTAATTGTTATTAATGTTTTTTTTTTTGTTTTTTTTTTTAAATGTGAAAAATTATGTGACCACTTCTGCCATTTTAGATAATTTTTTTAAGGGAAAAAAAAAATGTACAGAATTGATATTACAGGTCTGATTTTAATGTATTCATATTACTAAATTATTTAAAATCCTTTTTTTTTTTTGGGTGGTTTGGGGGTTAAAAAAATACTTTTAACACATCGCCTCCAGCGCTCTGGGGTTTAAACATGCATTTCACAGCGCTTGAATTTTTTGATGAATATGGTGGAAGCCGGTCGCTCTGACCAGTCGCTATCATGCGCACCCATACATCGCGGAACCTGTCAAATAGCGACTCGTAACGTTGTATTCAACATTACGCCACACCGACTGAGTCGCTGTCAACAACCGAACAACGGCCAAGCACAGCGACCACTAGCGGGCGCCGTGAAAATACCGCTACAGTCGCTCAACTGTCGCTACATGTCGCTATTAATAAATCAGCCTCTTAGTCTCTTAGTCTTGTCCATTGTACCCTGGTAATAGCTTGCTGTATCTGGCTTCTTCTATGCACTGACCCCTAGTGGTCAAGTATACTGTCTGTATAGTGTTTGGACTGGTTATTGTACATATTGTATATATATATATTTGCATTTTCACATATTAAATCACTTTAATTGATGCATAGCTGCTTTGAGTGGGTGTTCGCTTATTCCCTCATTACATGTATGGTACGGTAAAATAAGTAAGTAAGTAAGTAAGTAAATGAATGGATAAATGTCCCAATGAGTACGCCTGACCCATCATCCTTCATGTTGGGCTTCGTCAGGGGAAGGGGGCACTGCCTGCTGCTAAGAGGAACAGTCTGGCACATACCAAGAGAACCATAAGATGGGCAAAAAAGGGGAATTGCTTTTTTCTTTTCCACTCTGGGAGCTATATAATCTAGAAACTGCCCTGCATGGCAGCTATACGATCTCGTCTTTTTACATTGTTAAACCGGACCAAAAGCCTGACACAGTTGGAAAAGAAAGGTAGCAGCCATTTTGGAGCTTCCATAACTGACAATGCACATTAACAGGAATCTCAGTAGCATTTCCTGTTAGCAGGAAAATTGACCCCAGCAGGAGTTAGAAAAAGCTAAATTAATATTTATGCGCTGCAATCTAAAGTGCCCCCGGGAGGGATGATTATGAGCATTGCTTGTTGTGTTGATGGGGAGGCCGATTCATTAATAGCGGCAGGTAGCGACTGTAGCGGCATTTTCCGAGCGCCCGCTAGTAGTCGCTGTGCTTGACCGTTGTTCGGTAGTTGATAGCAACTCAGTCGGTTTGCCGTAATGTTGAATATTGGGTGAGGAGTCGCTATTTGACAGGTTCCGCGCTGTATGGGAGCGCATGATAGCGACTGGCCCTAGCGACCGGCTCCCACCATATTCATTAAAAAATCCTCGCGCTGTGAAATGCATGTTTAAACCCCAGAGCGCTGGCGGCGATGGGTTAAAAGTAGTTTTTTAACCCCCAAACCACCATATTTTTGGAAACCAAAAAAAAAAGTTTTTAAAATAATTTAGTAATAATTTTTTTCTACATTCAAACACTGCTGGTTTTGCTGGTGGCGCAGGACATAAGGTATATTTACCGAATTTTTAGAGAATTTATTTGGGCTAAGAAGGTGGCGGGTCTGGGTAGAGTCACGCTACAGCAGGAGGTTAGGAATGCAGGAGTTAATTTCCCAGATATTGAAAAATACAATCAGGCAGCTCTTATGTGTGTCCTAAGAGACTGGTTGGGGAATCGTAAAGAACATACTAACACGGCTCTGGATCAAGCCCTGTTGGGGACCATGAGTCTGACTTTTATGTTGCATCAGCACAAATACCTTCTGCCCCCTCAGGTGACTCAAAATCCCCTGTTATTTACAATTTGGAGGTTGTGGCACCTTATTCGTAGAGAAAGGGGCTTGGCTTTGCACTCCTCTCTGCTTCTACCGTTGGCTGGGAACCCCGATCTTGGTCTAGGTAACACGGCTGTTACATATGAGTATTGGCGTGAGTCTGGTATTGTATCAATTTCTGCCCTAGTGAACAAGGCTCAGAAGAAAATATTATCGTATGAGGCGCTGAGGCACTTATATCCCTCTGTAACCTTTCGGGTATTCCCCTTTATGCAGGCTACCTCCTATATTAAGAAAATAGTTAGCCGCTTTTCAGATCTCGATTGGTCCAATGACTTGGATATTCTTTTAGAAGGCCCCCCGCCAAGTAAAGGAGCTATTTCCATCTCTTATGCTAATTTGAGAAAAAGGGTGGACTGGGAGGAACAGAAAACGGGAATGATAAAGTGGATCCGGCATTTCCCTAATTTAACTTGTGCCCGGATCTTAAAGTCCTATAATTATTCGTGGTCTACTTTGTCAGCATCAACATATAGAGAGATGCTTCTTAGGCAATTCCATTATAACTATGTTTCTCCGCACCGATCCTTTCGTATGGGCCTATCTGACTCCCCGCAGTGCTTGAAATGCAGTGCTGCTTCAGCGGACCTCTTTCATAATCTGTGGGAATGCCCGGTAATTAGGAAGTTCTGGAGACGAGTAGCCCAATATGCATCGCAGAACTTGGCAACCTCTCTATCCCCCTCACCGGAGTGGGCAATTTTCGGGGAGCTGATGTTGGAGGGAGTGCGAATCTCAAAGGGGACTAGAAGACTGCTGTTAATTATATCTGCTGTGGCACGCAAAACTATTTTGCAGGCCTGGATTTATCCCGACCCACCCCAGTTTAAGGTCTTCTTGGAAAAATTACAACAATTCTTTAAATTTGATTGGGTTGATGCGACATCTCATAAGGAGGCTAAAGTGGAGTTCTTCTTTGCTACTTGGGAGAGCTTCATTAATTTGTTGACGCCAGAAGTTCGAGCTAAATTACATGATACCTTTAGGGATACTGAATGGTATCTTAGAAGAATGGTCGAAAGAGACCCGCCAGTTGTATTAGGTTAAGGGGTGTGTCTCATTTTATGGTCTTTCTGCTTTATTAATACTGGGAATGCTATGTAATGGGCAGATGTAATTTGTTGATGTTTTGGGCCTTGTTCATTGTGGGATGTGGGTGGAAGGGGCTGGTTTAGCTTTCATTGTTCTGTACATTTGACCAGTATGATTGTAATTTTCAACGTTTACTCGCTATTCTGATTGCTGTCTATGATCTGTATGATTATGACTTGCCTATTCTCAATAAAAAAGTTTGAAACTAAAATAATTTAGTAATATGAATACATTAATATCAGACCTGCAATATCAATTCTGTACATTTTTTTTTTATTTTTTTTCCCTTAAAAAAATTATCTAAAATGGCAGAAGTGGTCACAGAATTTTTCACACAAAAAAAAAAAAAATAATTAATTATGAATATTTAAAGATTGTTCCATTGAAATGCATTGGAGAGCGCCAGGTAGCGAGAGGTCATACCTGTCGCTGTTCAAGGTCGGACGCTGGCGCTGTGGGCTGAGGCTGGAATAATGATGAATGAGTCGCTATATGGCGCTATCTCAGTCGCTAAGCAGGATTGGCTTGATAAATGTGTGATTGTGGTGGGGAGCCGGCGTTCTCGTGGTGGGGCCAGTCATTACCGGCCGCTCACCAGTCGCTACCTGTTTAGTGTTATTTTTGACTGTTGGTCCGCTTTAATGTTATGTCTTTTTCCTGTTCCAGATAAGAAGAATGGAAAAAGAAAGCAAGCTGTTTTGTAACAATATAATAACACCCCCCCCCCCCCCCTCCGTACACCTCTGCTGGGTCCGCAGTCACAGGCTTAGCCCTTCCAGGCTGTTTGACACTCAGGAAACGTGTGGATGTTTTTCATCCAGCTTTCATTACGTGACGTGAGACACGACAACTCAACCTGATCTAAAAGTAATTAAAGAACTGGAGAGAGCGAGCAGAGAGGCAAAAAAAAAAAAGAAAGAAAATAAATACACCAATCCAAGCAGTCACCAATCTAATATAAAAGAGAGAAATTAACTGGAGGTCGGCCAAATGCCTGAAGTGGTTGATTTAGTAGCCTGTAAGGAAGGGGGGCCATGTCCTTCTCTCACCCAAACACGGGCAGACCACTTCTGCTGGCAAAAGAGAAGCCGATTGTGGTACCAAGAGGGGCTACATTTATATATATATAACTTTTAATATAACTTTATTGTCTTTTATAACACTAGTAACTTTTTCTTAAGAAAGGAATAGGTCCACCGCCTCAAGTTGCCTATTTTGCATATTAGATGTATTAGCATCAGGTCTGGTTGTGGTATTGTGTTTTTAACAGTGTATGTTATGCCTTTCGTATCATATCTGTTGTATATATGAAGGAGGTGGGTAGTGGGGGAGCCAGGGAATGTAAGTTTTCTTTTTCTTTCTCTACATTCGCCCAATAAGACGCACTGACATCCCCCCCCCACTTTTGCCGAACAATAAGTGCGTCTTATATGTCCCCATATAGGCAGTGTGGCATTCCCCCCTCCAATTCCCCATATAGGCAGTGTGGCATCCCCCCTCCCATTCCCCATATAGGCAGTGTGGCATCCCCCCTCCCATTCCCCATATAGGCAGTGTGGCAGTCCCCCTCCCATTCCCTATATAGGCAGTGTGGCATCCCCCCTCTCCCATTCCCCATATAGGCAGTGTGCCATTCCCCCTCCTATACCCCGTATAGGAAGTGTGGCATTCCCCCCTCCTATTCCCCGTATAGGGAGTGTGGCATCCCCCTCCCATTCCCGATATAGGCAGTGTGACATTACCCCTCCCATTCCCTATATAGGCAGTGTGGCATTCCCCCCTCCCATTCCCCATATAGGCAGTGTGGCATTCCCCCTCCCATTCCCCATATAGGCAGTGTGGCATCCCCCCTCTCCCATCCCCCATATAGGCAGTGTGGCATTCCCCTCCCATTCCCCATATAGGCAGTGTGGCATTCCCCCTCCCATTCCCCATATAGGCAGTGTGGCATCCCCCCTCTCCCATTCCCCATATAGGCAAAGTGGCATTCCCCCTCCTATTCCCCATATAGGAAGTGTGGCATCCCCCTTCCCATTCCTGATATAGGCAGTGTGGCATCCTCCCTCTCCCATTCCCCATATAGGCAGTATGGCATTCCCCCTCCTATTCCCCATATAGGAAGTGTGGCATCCCCCTCCCATTCCCCATATAGGCAGTGTGGCATTCCCCCTCCCATTCCCCATATAGGCAGTGTGGCATTCCCCCATCCCATTCCCCATATAGGCAGTGTGGAATTCCCCCCTCCCATTCCCCATATAGGCAGTGTCGCATTCCCCCCTCACATTCCCCATAGGCAGTGTGGCATTCCCCCTCCCATTCCCCATATTGGCAGTGTGGCATCCCCCCCCCATTCCCCATATAGGCAGTGTGGCATCCCCCTCCCATTCCCCATATTGGCAGTTTGGCATCCCCCTCCCATTCCCCATATAGGCCGTTTGGCATCCCCCTCTCATTCCCCATATAGGCAGTGTGGCATTCCCCCTCCCATTCCCCCTCCCATTCCCCATATAGGCAGTGTGGCGTTCCCCCCTCCCATTCCCCATATTGGCAGTGTGGCATTCCCCTCTCTCATTCCCCATATTGGCAGTGTGGCATTCCCCCTCCCATTCCACATATAGGCAGTGTGGCATCCCCCTCCCATTCCCCATATAGGCAGTGTGGCATTCCCCCTCCCATTCCCCATATAGGCAGTGTGGCATTCCCCCCTCCCATTCCCCATATAGGCAGTGTGGCATTCCCCCCTCCCATTCCCCATATAGGCAGTGTGGCATTCCCCCCCTCCCATTCCCCATATAGGCAGTGTGGCATTCCCCCCTCCCATTCCCCATATTGGCAGTGTGGCATTCCCCCTCTCATTCCCCATATTGGCAGTGTGGCATCCCCCTCCCATTCACCATATAGGCAGTGTGGCATCCCCCCTTCCATTCCCCATATAGGCAGTGTGGCATCCCCCTCCCATTCCCCATATAGGCAGTGTGGCATTCCCCCCTCCCATTCCCCATATTGGCAGTGTGGCATTCCCCCCTCCCATTCCCCATATTGGCAGTGTGGCATTCCCCCTCTCATTCCCCATATAGGCAGTGTGGCATCCCCCTCCCATTCCCCATATAGGCAGTGTGGCATCCCCCCTTCCATTCCCCATATAGGCAGTGTGGCATTCCCCCTCCCATTCCCCATATTGGCAGTGTGGCATCCCCCCCCCATTCCCCATATAGGCAGTGTGGCATCCCCCTCCCATTCCCCATATTGGCAGTTTGGCATCCCCCTCCCATTCCCCATATAGGCAGTTTGGCATCCCCCTCTCATTCCCCATATAGGCAGTGTGGCATTCCCCCTCTCATTCCCCATATAGGCAGTGTGGCATTCCCCCTCCCATTCCCCATATAGGCAGTGTGGCATTCCCCCTCCCATTCCCCATATAGGCAGTGTGGCGTTCCCCCCTCCCATTCCCCATATAGGCAGTGTGGCGTTCCCCCCTCCCATTCCCCATATTGGCAGTGTGGCATTCCCCCTCTCATTCCCCATATAGGCAGTGTGGCATCCCCCTCCCATTCCCCATATAGGCAGTGTGGCATCCCCCCTTCCATTCCCCATATAGGCAGTGTGGCATCCCCCTCCCATTCCCCATATTGGCAGTGTGGCATTCCCCCCTCTCATTCCCCATATTGGCAGTGTGGCATCCCCCTCCCATTCCCCATATAGGCAGTGTGGCATTCCCCCCTCCCATTCCCCATATTGGCAGTGTGGCATTCCCCCCTCTCATTCCCCATATTGGCAGTGTGGCATCCCCCTCCCATTCCCCATATAGGCAGTGTGGCGTTCCTCCCTCCTATTCCCCATATAGGCAGTGTGGCATTCCCCCTCCCATTCCCCATATAGGCAGTGTGTCATTCCCCCCTCCCATTCCCCATATAGGCAATGTGGCGTTCCCCCCTCCCATTCCCCATATAGGCAGTGTGGCATTCCCCTCCCATTCCCCATATAGTCAGTGTGGCGTTCCCCCCTCCCATTCCCCATATTGGCAGTGTGGCGTTCCCCCCTCCCATTCCCCATATAGGCAGTGTGGCATTCCCCCCTCCCATTCCCCATATTGGCAGTGTGGCATTCCCCCTCTCATTCCCCATATAGGCAGTGTGCCATCCCCCTTCCATTCCCCATATTGGCAGTGTGGCATCCCCCTCCCATTCCCCATATAGGCAGTTTGGCATTCCCCCTCCCATTCCCCATATAGGCAGTGTGGCGTTCCCCCCTCCCATTCCCCATATTGGCAGCGTGGCATTCCCCCCTCCCATTCCCCATATAGGCAGTGTGGCATTCCCCCCTCCCATTCCCCATATAGGCAGTGTGGCATTCCCCCCTCCCATTCCCCATATAGGCAGTGTGGCATTCCCCCCTCCCATTCCCCATATAGGCAGTGTGGCATTCCCCCCTCCCATTCCCCATATAGGCAGTGTGGCGTTCTCCCCTCCCATTCCCCATATTGGCAGCGTGGCATTCCCCCCTCCCATTCCCGATATAGGCAGTGTGGCTTTCCCCCCTCCCATTCCCCATATAGGCAGTGTGGCTTTCCCCCCTCCCATTCCCCATATAGGCAGTGTGGCTTTCCCCCCTCCCATTCCCCATATATGCAGTGTGGCATTCTCCCTCCCATTCCCCATATAGGCAGTGTGGCATTCCTCCCTCTCATTCCCCATATTGGCAGTGTGGCATCCCCCTCCCGTTCCCCATATAGGCAGTGTGGCATTCCCCCCTCCCATTCCCCATATAGGCAGTGTGGCGTTCCCCCCTCCCATTCCCCATATAGGCAGTGTGGGATTCCCCCCTCCCATTCCCCATATAGGCAGTGTGGCATCCCCCCCTCCCATTCCCCATATAGGCAGTGTGGCATTCCCCCCTCCCATTCCCCATATAGGCAGTGTGGCATCCCCCCCTCCCATTCCCCATATAGGCAGTGTGGCATTCTCCCTCCCATTCCCCATATAGGCAGTGTGGCATTCCTCCCTTTCATTCCCCATATTGGCAGTGTGGCATCCCCCCTCCCATTCCCCATATAGGCAGTGTGGCATTCCCCCTCCCATTCCCCATATAGGCAGTGTGGCATTCCCCCCTCACATTCCCCATATTGGCAGTGTGGCATTCCCCCCTCTCATTCCCCATATTGGCAGTGTGGCTTCCCCTCCCATTCCCCATATAGGCAGTGTGGCATTCCCCCTCCCATTCCCCATATAGGCAGTGTGGCGTTCCCCCTCCCATTCCCCATAGGCAGTGTGGCATTCCCCCTCCCATTCCCCATATAGGCAGTGTGGCGTTCCCCCCTCCCATTCCCCATAGGCAGTGTGGCATTCCCCCTCCCATTCCCCATATAGGCAGTGTGGCATTCCCCCTCCCATTCCCCATATAGGTAGTGTGGCATTCCCCCTCCCATTCCCCATATAGGCAGTGTGGCGTTCCCCCCTCCCATTCCCCATAGGCAGTGTGGCATTCCCCCTCCCATTCCCCATATAGGCAGTGTGGCATTCCCCCTCCCATTCCCCATAGGCAGTGTGGCATTCCCCCTCCCATTCCCCATATAGGCAGTGTGGCATTCCCCCTCCCATTCCCCATATAGGCAGTGTGGCATTCCCCCTCCCATTCCCCATATAGGCAGTGTGGCATTCCCCCTCCCATTCCCCATATAGGCAGTGTGGCGTTCCCCCCTCCCATTCCCCATAGGCAGTGTGGCATTCCCCCTCCCATTCCCCATATAGGCAGTGTGGCATTCCCCCCTCCCATTCCCCATATAGGCAGTGTGGCATTCCCCCTCCCATTCCCCATATAGGTAGTGTGGCATTCCCCCTCCCATTCCCCATATAGGCAGTGTGGCATTCCCCCTCCCATTCCCCATATAGGCAGTGTGGGGTTCCCCCCCTCCCATTCCCTATATAGGCAGTGTGGCATTCCCCCCTCCCATTCCCCATATAGGCAGTGTGTCGTTCGCCCCTCCTATTCCCCATATTGGCAGTGTGGCATTCCCCCCTCCCATTCCCCATATAGGCAGTGTAGCATTCCCCCCTCCCATTCCCCATATTTGCAGCGTGGCGTTCCCCCCTTCCCATTCCCCATATAGGCAGTGTGGCATTCCCCCTCCCATTCCCCATATAGGCAGTGTGGCGTTCCCCCCTTCCCATTCCCCATATAGGCAGTGTGGCATCCCCCCTCTCCCATTCCCCATATAGGCAGTGTGGCGTTCCCCCCTTCCCATTCCCCATATAGGCAGTGTGGCATTCCCCCTCCCATTCCCCATATAGGCAGTGTGGCATTCCCCCCTCCCATTCCCCATATAGGCAGTGTGGCGTTCCCCCCTTCCCATTCCCCATATAGGCAGTGTGGCATCCCCCCTCTCCCATTCCCCATATAGGCAGTGTGGCATCCCCCCTCTCCCATTCCCCATATAGGCAGTGTGGCGTTCCCCCCTCCCATTCCCCATATAGGCAGTGTGGCGTTCCCCCTCCCATTCCCCATATAGGCAGTGTGGCGTTCCCCCCTTCCCATTCCCCATATAGGCAGTGTGGCATCCCCCCTCTCCCATTCCCCATATAGGCAGTGTGGCATCCCCCCTCTCCCATTCCCCATATAGGCAGTGTGGCATCCCCCCTCTCCCATTCCCCATATAGGCAGTGTGGCGTTCCCCCCTCCCATTCCCCATATAGGCAGTGTGGCGTTCCCCCTCCCATTCCCCATATAGGCAGTGTGGCGTTCCCCCCTTCCCATTCCCCATATAGGCAGTGTGGCATCCCCCCTCTCCCATTCCCCATATAGGCAGTGTGGCGTTCCCCCCTCCCATTCCCCATATAGGCAGTGTGGCGTTCCCCCCTTCCCATTCCACATATAGGCAGTGTGGAATTCCCCCTCTCCCATTCCCCATATAGGCAGTGTGGCGTTCTCCCCTCCCATTCCCCATATTGGCAGCGTGGCATTCCCCCCTCCCATTTCCGATATAGGCAGTGTAGCTTTCCCCCCTCCCATTCCCCATATTGGCAGCGTGGCATTCCCCCCTCCCATTCCCGATATAGGCAGTGTGGCTTTCCCCCCTCCCATTCCCCATATTGGCAGTGTGGCATTCTCCCTCCCATTCCCCATATATGCAGTGTGGCATTCCTCCCTCTCATTCCCCATATTGGCAGTGTGGCATCCCCCTCCCGTTCCCCATATAGGCAGTGTGGCATTCCCCCCTCCCATTCCCCATATAGGCAGTGTGGCGTTCCCCCCTCCCATTCCCCATATAGGCAGTGTGGGATTCCCCCCTCCCATTCCCCATATAGGCAGTGTGGCATCCCCCCCTCCCATTCCCCATATAGGCAGTGTGGCATCCCCCTCCCGTTCCCCATATAGGCAGTGTGGCATTCCCCCCTCCCATTCCCCATATAGGCAGTGTGGCGTTCCCCCCCTCCCATTCCCCATATAGGCAGTGTGGGATTCCCCCCTCCCATTCCCCATATAGGCAGTGTGGCATCCCCCCCTCCCATTCCCCATATAGGCAGTGTGGCATTCCCCCCTCCCATTCCCCATATAGGCAGTGTGGCATCCCCCCCTCCCATTCCCCATATAGGCAGTGTGGCATTCTCCCTCCCATTCCCCATATAGGCAGTGTGGCATTCCTCCCTCTCATTCCCCATATTGGCAGTGTGGCATCCCCCCTCCCATTCCCCATATAGGCAGTGTGGCATTCCCCCTCCCATTCCCCATATAGGCAGTGTGGCATTCCCCCCTCACATTCCCCATATTGGCAGTGTGGCATTCCCCCCTCTCATTCCCCATATTGGCAGTGTGGCTTCCCCTCCCATTCCCCATATAGGCAGTGTGGCATTCCCCCTCCCATTCCCCATATAGGCAGTGTGGCGTTCCCCCCTCCCATTCCCCATAGGCAGTGTGGCATTCCCCCTCCCATTCCCCATATAGGCAGTGTGGCGTTCCCCCCTCCCATTCCCCATAGGCAGTGTGGCATTCCCCCTCCCATTCCCCATAGGCAGTGTGGCATTCCCCCTCCCATTCCCCATATAGGCAGTGTGGCATTCCCCCTCCCATTCCCCATATAGGCAGTGTGGCATTCCCCCTCCCATTCCCCATATAGGCAGTGTGGCGTTCCCCCCTCCCATTCCCCATAGGCAGTGTGGCATTCCCCCTCCCATTCCCCATATAGGCAGTGTGGCGTTCCCCCCTCCCATTCCCCATATAGGCAGTGTGGCATTCCCCCTCCCATTCCCCATAGGCAGTGTGGCATTCCCCCTCCCATTCCCCATATAGGCAGTGTGGCATTCCCCCTCCCATTCCCCATATAGGCAGTGTGGCATTCCCCCTCCCATTCCCCATATAGGCAGTGTGGCGTTCCCCCCTCCCATTCCCCATAGGCAGTGTGGCATTCCCCCTCCCATTCCCCATATAGGCAGTGTGGCATTCCCCCTCCCATTCCCCATATAGGCAGTGTGGCATTCCCCCTCCCATTCCCCATATAGGCAGTGTGGCGTTCCCCCCTCCCATTCCCCATAGGCAGTGTGGCATTCCCCCCTCCCATTCCCCATATAGGCAGTGTGGCATTCCCTCTTCCCATTCCCCATATAGGCAGTGTGGCATTCCCCCTCCCATTCCCCATATAGGCAGTGTGGCATTCCCCCTCCCATTCCCCATATAGGCAGTGTGGCATTCCCCCTCTCCCATTCCCCATATAGGCAGTGTGGCATCCCCCTCCCATTCCCCATATAGGCAGTGTGGCATCCCCCTCCCATTCCCCATATTGGCAGTGTGGCATCCCCCTCCCATTCCCCATATAGGCAGTGTGGCATCCCCCTCCCATTCCCCATATAGGCAGTGTGGCATCCCCTTTCCCTTTCCCCATATAGGCAGTGTGGCATTCCCCCTCCCATTCCCCATATAGGCAGTGTGGCGTTCCCCCCTCCCATTCCCCATATAGGCAGTGTGGCATTCCCCCCTCCCATTCCCCATATAGGCAGTGTGGCATTCCCCCCCTCCCATTGCCCATATAGGCAGTGTGGCATTCCCCCTCCCATTCCCCATATAGGCAGTGTGGCATTCCCCTCCCATTTCCCATATAGGCAGTGTGGAATTCCCCCCTCCCATTCCCCATATAGGCAGTGTGGCATTCTCCCTCCCATTCCCCATATAGGCAGTGTGGCATTCCCCCCCTCCCATTCCCCATATAGGCAGTGTGACATTCCCCCTCCCATTCCGCATATAGGCAGTGTGGAATTCCCCCTCCCATTCCCCATATAGGCAGTGTGGAATTCCCCCCTCCCATTCCCCATATAGGCAGTGTGGCATTCTCCCTCCCATTCCCCATATAGGCAGTGTGGCATTCCCCCCCTCCCATTCCCTATATAGGCAGCGTGGCATTCCCCCTCCCATTCCCCATATAGGCAGTGTGGGGTTCCCCCCCTCCCATTCCCTATATAGGCAGTGTGGCATTCCCCCCTCCCATTCCCCATATAGGCAGTGTGGCATTCCCCCCTCCCATTCCCCATATAGGCAGTGTGGCATTCCCCCTCCCATTCCCCATATAGGCAGTGTGGGGTTCCCTCCTCCCATTCCCCATATAGGCAGTGTGTCGTTCGCCCCTCCTATTCCCCATATTGGCAGTGTGGCATCCCCCCTCTCCCATTCCCCATATAGGCAGTGTGGCGTTCCCCCCTTCCCATTCCTCATATAGGCAGTGTGGCATTCCCCCTCCCATTCCCCCTCCCATTCCCCATATAGGCAGTGTGGCGTTCCCCCCTTCCCATTCCCCATATAGGCAGTGTGGCATCCCCCCTCTCCCATTCCCCATATAGGCAGTGTGGCGTTCCCCCCTTCCCATTCCCCATATAGGCAGTGTGGCGTTCCCCCCTCTCCCATTCCCCATATAGGCAGTGTGGCATGCCCCCTCTCCCATTCCCCATATAGGCAGTGTGGCGTTCCCCCCTCCCATTCCCCATATAGGCAGTGTGGCGTTCCCCCTCGCATTCCCCATATAGGCAGTGTGGCGTTCCCCCCTTCCCATTCCCCATATAGGCAGTGTGGCATCCCCCCTCTCCCATTCCCCATATAGGCAGTGTGGCATCCCCCCTCTCCCATTCCCCATATAGGCAGTGTGGCATCCCCCCTCTCCCATTCCCCATATAGGCAGTGTGGCGTTCCCCCCTCCCATTCCCCATATAGGCAGTGTGGCGTTCCCCCTCCCATTCCCCATATAGGCAGTGTGGCGTTCCCCCCTTCCCATTCCCCATATAGGCAGTGTGGCATCCCCCCTCTCCCATTCCCCATATAGGCAGTGTGGCGTTCCCCCCTCCCATTCCCCATATAGGCAGTGTGGCGTTCCCCCTCCCATTCCCCATATAGGCAGTGTGGAATTCCCCCTCTCCCATTCCCCATATAGGCAGTGTGGCGTTCTCCCCTCCCATTCCCCATATTGGCAGCGTGGCATTCCCCCCTCCCATTCCCGATATAGGCAGTGTGGCTTTCCCCCCTCCCATTCCCCATATTGGCAGTGTGGCATTCCCCCCTCCCATTCCCCATATATGCAGTGTGGCATTCTCCCTCCCATTCCCCATATAGGCAGTGTGGTATTCCTCCCTCTCATTCCCCATATTGGCAGTGTGGCATCCCCCTCCCGTTCCCCATATAGGCAGTGTGGCATTCCCCCCTCCCATTCCCCATATAGGCAGTGTGGCGTTCCCCCCTCCCATTCCCCATATAGGCAGTGTGGGATTCCCCCCTCCCATTCCCCATATAGGCAGTGTGGCATCCCCCCCTCCCATTCCCCATATAGGCAGTGTGGCATTCCCCCCTCACATTCCCCATATAGGCAGTGTGGCATCCCCCCCTCACATTCCCCATATAGGCAGTGTGGCATTCTCCCTCCCATTCCCCATATAGGCAGTGTGGCATTCCTCCCTCTCATTCCCCATATTGGCAGTGTGGCATCCCCCCTCCCATTCCCCATATAGGCAGTGTGGCATTCCCCCTCCCATTCCCCATATAGGCAGTGTGGCATTCCCCCCTCACATTCCCCATATTGGCAGTGTGGCATTCTCCCTCCCATTCCCCATATAGGCAGTGTGGCATTCCCCCCTCTCATTCCCCATATTGGCAGTGTGGCTTCCCCTCCCATTCCCCATATAGGCAGTGTGGCATTCCCCCTCCCATTCCCCATAGGCAGTGTGGCATTCCCCCTCCCATTCCCCATATAGGCAGTGTGGCGTTCCCCCCTCCCATTCCCCATAGGCAGTGTGGCATTCCCCCTCCCATTCCCCATATAGGCAGTGTGGCATTCCCCCTCCCATTCCCCATATAGGCAGTGTGGCATTCCCCCTCCCATTCCCCATATAGGCAGTGTGGCGTTCCCCCCTCCCATTCCCCATAGGCAGTGTGGCATTCCCCCTCCCATTCCCCATATAGGCAGTGTGGCATCCCCCCCTCCCATTCCCCATATAGGCAGTGTGGCATTCCCCCTCCCATTCCCCATATAGGCAGTGTGGCATTCCCCCTCCCATTCCCCATATAGGCAGTGTGGCGTTCCCCCCTCCCATTCCCCATAGGCAGTGTGGAATTCCCCCTCCCATTCCCCATATAGGCAGTGTGGCATTCCCCCCTCCCATTCCCCATATAGGCAGTGTGGCATTCCCCCTCCCATTCCCCATATAGGCAGTGTGGCATTCCCCCCTCCCATTCCCCATATAGGCAGTGTGACATTCCCCCCTCCCATTCCCCATATAGGCAGTGTGGCATTCCCCCTCCCATTCCCCATATAGGCAGTGTGGCGTTCCCCCCTCCCATTCCACATATAGGCAGTGTGGCGTTCCCCCCTCCCATTCCCCATATAGGCAGTGTGACATTCCCCCCTCCCATTCCCCATATAGGCAGTGTGGCATCCCCCTCCCATTCCCTATATAGGCAGTGTGGCATCCCCCTCCCATTCCCCATATAGGCAGTGTGGCATCCCCCTCCCATTCCCCATATAGGCAGTGTGGCATCCCCCTCCCATTCCCCATATAGGCAGTGTGGCATCCCCTTTCCCTTTCCCCATATAGGCAGTGTGGCATTCCCCCTCCCATTCCCCATATAGGCAGTGTGGCGTTCCCCCCTCCCATTCCCCATATAGGCAGTGTGGCATTCCCCCCTCCCATTCCCCATATAGGCAGTGTGGCATTCCCCCTCCCATTCCCCATATAGGCAGTGTGGCATTCCCCCTCCCCTTCCCCATATAGGCAGTGTGGCATTCCCCCTCCCATTCTCCATATAGGCAGTGTGGCATTCCCCCCCTCCCATTCCCCATATAGGCAGTGTGGCATTCCCCCTCCCATTCCCCATATAGGCAGTGTGGCATTCCCCCTCCCATTCCCCATATAGGCAGTGTGGCATTCCCCCCCTCCCATTGCCCATATAGGCAGTGTGGCATTCCCCCTCCCATTCCCCATATAGGCAGTGTGGCATTCCCCTCCCATTTCCCATATAGGCAGTGTGACATTCCCCCTCCCATTCCGCATATAGGCAGTGTGGAATTCCCCCTCCCATTCCCCATATAGGCAGTGTGGCATTCCCCCTCCCATTCCCCATATAGGCAGTGTGGAATTCCCCCCTCCCATTCCCCATATAGGCAGTGTGGCATTCTCCCTCCCATTCCCCATATAGGCAGTGTGGCATTCCCCCCCTCCCATTCCCTATATAGGCAGCGTGGCATTCCCCCTCCCATTCCCCATATAGGCAGTGTGGGGTTCCCCCCCTCCCATTCCCTATATAGGCAGTGTGGCATTCCCCCCTCCCATTCCCCATATAGGCAGTGTGGCATTCCCCCTCCCATTCCCCATATAGGCAGTGTGGCATCCCCCCCTCCCATTCCCCATATAGGCAGTGTGGCGTTCCCCCTCCCATTCCCCATATAGGCAGTGTGGCATTCCCCCTCCCATTCCCCATATAGGCAGTGTGGCGTTCCCCCCTCCCATTCCCCATATAGGCAGTGTGTCGTTCGCCCCTCCTATTCCCGATATTGGCAGTGTGGCATTCCCCCCTCCCATTCCCCATATTGGCAGTGTGGCATTCCCCCCTCCCATTCCCTATATAGGCAGTGTGTCGTTCGCCCCTCCTATTCCCCATATTGGCAGTGTGGCATTCCCCCCTCCCATTCCCCATATAGGCAGTGTGGCATCCCCCCTCCCATTCCCTATATAGGCAGTGTGTCGTTCGCCCCTCCTATTCCCCATATTGGCAGTGTGGCATCCCCCCTCCCATTCCCTATATAGGCAGTGTGTCGTTCGCCCCTCCCATTCCCCATATTGGCAGTGTGGCATTCCCCCCTCCCATTCCCCATATAGGCAGTGTGTCGTTCGCCCCTCCTATTCCCGATATTGGCAGTGTGGCATTCCCCCCTCCCATTCCCCATATTGGCAGTGTGGCATTCCCCCCTCCCATTCCCTATATAGGCAGTGTGTCGTTCGCCCCTCCTATTCCCCATATTGGCAGTGTGGCATTCCCCCCTCCCATTCCCCATATAGGCAGTGTGGCGTTCCCCCCTCCCATTCCCCATATTTGCAGCGTGGCGTTCCCCCCTTCCCATTCCCCATATAGGCAGTGTGGCATTCCCCCTCCCATTCCCCATATAGGCAGTGTGGCGTTCCCCCCTTCCCATTCCCCATATAGGCAGTGTGGCATCCCCCCTCCCATTCCCCATATAGGCAGTGTGGCATTCCCCCCTCCCATTCCCCATATAGGCAGTGTGGCGTTCCCCCCTTCCCATTCCCCATATAGGCAGTGTGGCATCCCCCCTCTCCCATTCCCCATATAGGCAGTGTGGCGTTCCCCCCTTCCCATTCCCCATATAGGCAGTGTGGCATCCCCCCTCTCCCATTCCCCATATAGGCAGTGTGGCATCCCCCCTCTCCCATTCCCCATATAGGCAGTGTGGCATTCCCCCCTCCCATTCCCCATATAGGCAGTGTGGCGTTCCCCCTCCCATTCCCCATATAGGCAGTGTGGCGTTCCCCCCTTCCCATTCCCCATATAGGCAGTGTGGCATCCCCCCTCTCCCATTCCCCATATAGGCAGTGTGGCGTTCCCCCCTCCCATTCCCCATATAGGCAGTGTGGCATTCCCCCCTCCCATTCCCCATATAGGCAGTGTGGCGTTCCCCCCTCCCATTCCCCATATAGGCAGTGTGGCGTTCCCCCCTCCCATTCCCCATATAGGCAGTGTGGCATTCCCCCCTCCCATTCCCCATATAGGCAGTGTGGCGTTCCCCCTCCCATTCCCCATATAGGCAGTGTGGCGTTCCCCCCTTCCCATTCCCCATATAGGCAGTGTGGCATCCCCCCTCTCCCATTCCCCATATAGGCAGTGTGGCGTTCCCCCTCCCATTCCCCATATAGGCAGTGTGGAATTCCCCCTCTCCCATTCCCCATAGGCAAAAGTAAAAAAAAAAAAAAGAAGTAAACTCCCCTTTCCATCCCTCCCCCTGTCCCTGCTGTCTTTGTTGTATCTGCCCCCACCTGCACACACAGACACCCGGCTCGATACAGCAGGTGGGTGCAACCGATGCCCAAGCGTCACCCATGCTCACCGCTGAATAAAGACGGGTGTCAGTGTGTGCAGGTGCTGCTGAGAAGGAGCGGCAGATACAGCTTCCTCCGCCTCTTCTTCTCTACGCCGCCAGCACACACAGAGCGACCAAGGCGGGGGGCGTGGCCAGTGCCCGAGCACCGCCCACGCCTAGCGTTGTGTCAGTGTGCGCTGGCGCCGTGGAGAAGAGGCGGAGGCAGCTGTATCTGTCGCTCCTTCTCCGCAGCGCCTGCACACGCTGACATTGTCTTATAGATGGAAAAATACAGTGTTTTGTGGTGCCACTCTTTTAAAGAAAATGTAAACAGCTCACAGATGTCTCACAGCCTTCCGTGATGTGTGAGTGATTTATGATTTCTGATGTTGAGTTTGCAATAAAAAATAAAATGCTGCATCCCTATCCCAAAAAAGGAGCAATGTCTGAATGGCAATCACTCGGGGGTTTATTCATGAAGGGATAGCGGCAGGTAGCACATCGTAGCAGCAGAAAGCGTCTGGGGAACGCCGGGCGCTGTACGCAAAACCACATTTATGAAGGCGATTCTGATGAACGACTCTAACAGCGCCATGTAGCGTCACATGTATTATCACAGGCGGCTCAGTGTATAGTGCCGGAGCTCTAGCTTCCAGAGCGCCAGGTATTACCTGCCGCTACCTGCCACGCTCCCATACGTTTCAATGGATGTTCCTTTTCTTCTGTATAAACAGGGTTTTTTGTTTTTAATATTTTTTTTTTCTCTCAAATGATTGTGTGACTTCTCCTGGCCTAGAAAAAGTCATTTTTTAAAACATTTTAGATTTTTTATATTTATAGGCAGAATTGTCATTACAGGTCTGGCATTAAAGTATTAATGTTACAATGTTATAACAATGTCATTCCATGTGTTTTCGCTTTGTTACTGGTGGATATGTGTTCAAAACCAGACTTTAATCACACCGCATCTGGCGCTCTGGGCTGCAGCGACCAGATCTAGAGCGCCGATGCTGTGTGTGTTTTTTTGTTGAATATGGTGTGAGTCGCTGAGAGTGGGTCACACTGAGCTGGCGCTACCTCTCGCTCCCTGCAACGCTGTACTGGTGTTAGAATGCCCAACATACATCTCATTCATCAATGCCGGCCAGGTTACTAATGCGACTGAGGCGCTCTGTTACAGCGCCCGATAGCCGATCACAGCTTATACTAGCCGTCTCTGTACAGACGCTCATCTGCCGATAGCTGGCACTTGTAGTGAATCAGCCTGCCCGTGTTCCTCCCAATTAAATAACATGTTGATATTAATATTTTGCCGGTCACAATCTTTTCTCGAGGATGGAGGCTGAGCCGTCACGAGGCATAAAAATGAATCTATCAATATGTGCGCTCTCCTTTGTGTCTTAGAGATCCAGAGGCTGACATATTAAAATTCTGCCTACAAGTATTATCGGGACTTCAGAGGGGAGCAGGCAGCAATCCTCAGCTTACAATATCCCCCATTCCGACGGCAGATTCACATATTGAATTCTACAATGATATTAAAAAGTCATTTCTCATGGCGGACAAGTTGGTGCGAAGCTTCTGTTTTGTTGCTGGGAGGGAAACGTGCTCATTGGGGCTTTTTGGACTCCGAGATGGAAACATCTTCGTTTTATCTTCTTTTCCAGCTATAATAAAATTGAAAGTTGCTTTTTGGTGTTGCTCATCATCACTCATCGCTGGAGGGCGAAATGGCCTGAGCCTAGGGCCATGATGCTGCTGCATTAGATAAGGGCCCTGCAGCTTTTCTTGGCTAGTTACTGTATGTCACAATGTGTATTTAAAGTGGACCAACACCCAGGATTTTCACTATCCTGGGTTTTGGTCCACTTCCGCGGGGCACCCCAGATCGCCCTAAAAAAACTCACCTCACCCCGCTCCTACACGAGCGCTCGTCCAATCAAAGCGCTCAGAGCCGCTGTGGTATGTACCGACAAGCGACGGACAACCACAGCGGCACTGAGCGCGCTGGAGGCCGCGGCTCGAGCATGTGCCGTTGGAACGGGGGTAAGGTAAGGTTTCTGGGTGTCCTGCGGGGTTTCACACAGCGGGGCATCCCGCGGGGAGGGACATGATCGGCCCGGGAATCTTATAATCTTATTCCTGGGCTGATCTCCCCTGGGTATTGGTCCACTTTAACCAATTATAAATATTTGAACACAGAGCATAAAAGTATGATTATCAGTTCTCTTATCAAATGACACTGGCCCTTTAAGTAGTCCTTATTTGTGTGATAATAGTACTACAATTCTTCCACTTCCATGCAAAGTGATATCAAATTGTGGCACTTTCTTGTTCTACTGTCAAAGCTGTAACATAGTACAGTGTCTTCAATAATCACAGACTTATGCCATCACCGCAGTGCCCATCACCAATACTGGGTACTCTTACCAGCTGGTAGATAATATGAAGCTTTTGTTTTAACTCCTCTGAGGTCTCTCCTTTATATAGATGTCCAGTTAAAGGCTGTAGGGACTGGTTACAGTAGGTTTCAGCTCACCGAGATAATGGTGGTATAAAATAAAACAAAAGGGGACGTATCTAGTGTAATCCCGCTTTTTTAATTTTTAAAAATATGAAGTACAACCTTTAAAATGCGCACTCACATTTAAAATGTTCACATATCGCTTGTTTTAAAATAGGCGAGGCTCTCACCCTTTTCCTGTCACCACGGCCGTTGGTGTTGCTGTTAGGGAATCGGGTAGGCTATCGCAATTTATCCTCTTGTAATCTATATGTGGATATATGCCAATCGCCGTCAACGCGTTTCACTGCCAATGGCAGCTTTTTCAAGACTGGCGAGACGGCAAAAGTTTGCTGAAAATATACCTTTAGATAAGGCGGGGCCGTTTTCAAAACGGCATTGCGTCATCCCTATTGTATATGTTAATTAAGTACCTGTTATTTCAACGTTAGTCCGGATGTAATCCCCTGAGCGTCTTCCCTCCATCTCAGGTGCGTCACAGGTGAAAGTGCACCTGCCGTGGCCCTGCGCGTCACCGCGCTCCTGCGTGAAATCGCGTCTCTGGCCATCCCCCTTTTGTGCGCGTCACCGCGCTACTGTTCTTTCATTGGTGCACATATTCTGTGATTGACATATGATAAGAAACAGGGAACTTCGCTACATCACTACCAGCGTCATATGATTTTCCCTCTCTGATTGGTCCTGCATTGCTGTTCTTTCATTGTTCATTGGTGCTAGTATTCTGTGATTGGCATGTGATGTGAGACAGGGGACTTCGTTGCATCACTCCCAGCGACATATGATTTTCCCCCTCTGATTGGTCCTATGTTTTTCAACGGTGGGGAACTTTAACCCCTAGGTTTCCCTCTTCAAGCTCCCTGTTGTTACTATATATTTAGATGTGACTTCTATTGCAGGGATTACCTCATTAGCTTTATGATAAGGCTATCCCATTTAATTCTGTATCAATATCCTCATACTAATCTCCCTATCCGTTCTCATTATCGAGAGGTGTTGGGGGGCCTCGGCAGACAAAAGGTCCATATGAGGAGCCAGTTGATAGGAATAGGGTAGGAGCCTTTCCTTTACATGCTCATAACTATGCACATAGATTCTTTTACTCTTTATTTTGAGCATGGTATACATTTTATTCTACAACATAAGGAAGGTTTCTTTTTTAACAAGACACAATATGAGAAGCTTGTCTCCCATATAAATATATATACACTTTTAATAGTTGCTGGATAATAAAGTGTAACCAAACCTATGCTCACACCAATTGGTGTTCGCTTAAATAAATTAAACTCACACCTTTATTTCTATCAATTTTGAAGTGAGTGTAACTACATTATAAGGGGAAATAAAGTATTTCCCAATAGCTATTTTCTTATAGGTAGTGCAGTGTCTAGGCTGACTACGCCTGTGTTTAAACTAAAGATCAATGGCGGCCAGGGGTAAAAAAATCAGCCCTGGATTTTACCAGCCCCTGGCCGGCCCGAGACATCCCTGCCGAGGCCCCCCAATCAGTAAGGGCTGATGAGTGCTTAGTGGCAGTGGAAAATGCAACAAGGACTAGAGGGTGATTGGTGGCTATAGGGAAGGCAATACGGAATAGAGGGGGGTCAGAAGTGGAAGATGACCCATTTGAAGAAGTGGAAATGAAAGGTGACATCATGGGACACACTACTTAGGGGTCCACTAAGACTCTCTTGCCCAAAGGCCCCCCAGAAACCTAGAGCCCATCCTATCAATACCCATACCTCAAATGGCCAGGGGAATATGGAAGAGCCTGGTGTTCATCCCTGAAGGAAAACTGGATCTGCTCTAGAGAGCATAGGGGCTGATGTTCTGCCATAGCCAGAGGGTGGCTGTTTGACCTATAAGCCATGGGGTCCCCAGCCCTATATACATTATACAGCATCCACGAGCCTGCTCCTTATGTAATCCTATACCCAGAAAGGAAGTTTATATCATCACCTTCTATCCCCAGCCCAAAACAGCCCATGTTTTTTTTTTTTACTAAAGCATTTACCCAATATTCATTAAAAAAACACAGGAGATCCCAAAACCGTCATTTTATCTTCTTTTCCAGCTTTAATGAAATTGAAAGTTGCTTTGTGATTCCTGGGGTGTTGCTCATCACTCATCGCTGGAGGGCGAAATGGCCTGAGCCTAGGGCCATGATGCTGATGCACTAGATAAGCGCCCTGCAGCTTTTCTTGTGGCTAGTTACTGTATGTCGCAATATGTGTGTAACCAGTGGAGAACTGGAGACAAAAATTAAGATTTTACCAGCCAATGGCCTGCCTGAGAGGCCCCCATCCCTGCCAACGCCCTCCAACTATGATGCTGGGACTATAGCATTGAGGGCTGGGGTTCCTTGGCTTATAGGTACAGGGAGCTGAGAGGGAGACTAAGGGGCAAGGAATGAATGTGAGTGTTAAAAGCAGCAGCCCAAATGGACCCAAAGCAGTGCGGCCCTCCGGGCATTGTCCTGGGTCTCCCTGTGGCCAGCCTGCCCCTGTGTGTAACCAGTAGTGATGAGTTGGAGCAGGGGCAATCCGGTCTGGTAGACCCAATATCCAGCATTCGGGATTACTGAATGGCTCTTATGACCACAACGTGTGAACTGCTATAAGGGGTCCCCTACCAGTTCACAAACAGTTTAAAAAAAATAAAGTGGAACAAAACACACTGTGTCCATGCCTGGAATCTAAAAGCTTTCAGCACTGGCTGCTGGCTGTCCAGGATACCTCACTGTCTGCACTAAAACACTAGCAGGATGCAGTATGATGTTCGAATGGTGGCTCCCTGGTCATGCAGCATTGCCCCCTGGTGCTTTCCAATCATAAGACGTTCAGTTACAACCATGGGCAGTTTAGCTTGTAGTGCTTCCAGATTTTTTTAGCAGTTATAAAAGCTGATACGGCCTGATTCTCAATGCTGGACTGCGTGTAACTGATGTAACTAATGGCTGGAAAGCACCAAGGGGGGCTGCTGCATGGCTAGGAACCCCAACGGGTGCCATTTGAACATCATACTGCTCCTTCCTGCTTCCTTGCTTCATGGACGATAAAAGTATTCGGCGACCGCACCCCCACATTTTCAATCTCCCTCCCGCAGTTATTTTGGTGGAGACGGGACCACTGGCACTGCTAGGGATGCGGCTGCTGTGCTCGCGATTGGCAAAGCTCTGCATGTAAACAGAACAATTTCACTTGGTGACCCCAAGAATGATTTCCTCTTGTGGCCCCAAGGATGATTTCCTCTTGTGGCCCCAAGAATGATTTCCTCTGGTAGCTCCAAGAATGATTTCCTCTGGTGATCCCAAGAATAATTTCCTCTGGTGGCCCCAAGAATTATTTCCTCTGGTGGCTCCAAGAATGATTTCCTCTGGTGGCCCCAATAATAATTTCCTCTGGTGACCCCAAGAATGATTTCCTCTGGTGACCCCAAGAATGATTTCCTCTGGTGACCCCAAGAATGATTTCCTCTGGTGGCTCCAAGAATGATTTCCTCTGGTGGCCCCAAGAATGATTTCCTCTGGTGGCATCAAGAATGATTTCCTCTGGTGGCCCCAAGAATGATTTCCTCTGGTGGCATCAAGAATGATTTCCTCTGGTGGCCCCAAGAATGATTTGCTTTGGCAGGCACTAAAAATGACTTCCGCTGGTGGGCCAAGTGTGCTCACCGTGGATGAATATTATCTGTATGGCCTCAGAAACGTTGCTGCTTGTATATTTTTACACTGCGTATTGCGGAAATAATTGGAATCTCAAAGTGGAAATGTCCCTCCTTTTCGACTTCAGCTCCCACAGTTTGGGATCTGTGGCGGCTTCCACCTGACAATTCCCCAAATCAAATCAGCTTTGGGTGTGCGTGTCCATGGATTCTTGCTCTTCCTGCCAGGTGCGCGGCTTCATTTTCCATGCTGTGTGTTATGGAGAAGAAGGCTTTGAAGAAAAGCACTTGGATGTGCAAAGAACAGGCTACGCCTCTTACGCCAGGTTCACAGCGGCGGCTCATTGATACAGCTAAGATTCACTTATCTTTGCTCCAGGTTGCGTTATTTAGGGGAGCCTGCAGCTGCAACATCCCAGTGTGAATAATATACGGCCAGCTGACACATAATATAGAGATAAAGCCAGATTTAAAGCCTCCATGCGATTGCTTGTTTTTTTTATTTTTGCGGAAGCCAATTCGGAAACCAGGAAGTTACAAACGCTCGTGTTATTCTCAGCCGCTTCCCATTTGTTGTTGCCCATTGTGAGCACTACTTGCGGGGCCCAGTGTGGTAGCTCCACAAATAAAAGACACTTAAAGCCAATGTGTTCTGTATGTTTGTTTAGCCATGACAAAACAAACACAAAGGGGGGTGCAGCAGCAAATATCAAACAAAGCAAAATAAAAACAATGCAGACACAAAAACGGAAGAGTCAATCAGGTACTTTCTATAGTATTATGGGTAAATCTAGTAAAAAAACCCAGACTGAGCTAAATAACAATGGCGGTCCATCCTTCACTGATATAAAACATTTAATCTGACTCAAGTCCCGGGCTTGTGTTTGACTGGATAATGGGGTTGTTGTTACCGCAGAAATGGAATTTCAGCAGCTCATAGTCCCCATCTTTGTTTCTTTTCTATACAGTGAAAGTACAATAGTAAAGAGAGTAACACACATAAATAGTTTGAATTGAAAGATAAAGTTTAATACCTTAAAAGCAAAGCAAGTAAAGAAAGTAAACATTTAATAATACAAAGTACAAATGCAGCGTTCTTCCGATTCTGGTTGATATACAAGGTATCACAACAGGGTGATGCTCATGTTGAAATTGTAACAACAACCACAGCCTGTGTGTTACAATGTAATATACAACAGGGAGCTGTTTGGCTTTTTTTAAATGAATACATCAAGCCCCCCACCCCAGCCCGAGTTCCATTACATTTAGTGCCGCTGCCTCTACACCAATGGCTGATCACAAGGCGTTGCCTACCGAGTTGCTTTTATGTTTCTGGATAACTTTGATCTCTTGTTTTCTGGGATGTGACCACAGAAAAAATAATCACATTTTGCCTTTCTGTTCACCTCTGCGTCAGCACCTTGACAATAAGCTGTGTCACAATTACACCCGGGGAGCAGTTGGGGCCTCTCAGCAGCCCATCAACCAGCTTTACTGTTGAGCTGAATGCTGAACAAACACTTCTGGCACAGGCACGGTTTAGGATCTCGCAACAATAGTAATGAGTCAACTACTTGTGCCACTGGTCGGAAACCCATAATGTTGAGAGTTGTAGCCGTTAAACTTGACTTTACAGCTTCACTTGGCAGCATCCTCTGGTCAAACACATCCAAACTTGAAACACCTCTCCATGGCTTTGACCTACTGGTCACCGCCCCATTGCTTTTCCCTCAATTTCCCCAAAGATAAACCACCCACACACAAAGCCTAGATGATGTTCTTTAATGTAAAGATCTTCAAAAAGTCCAAAATAATTCAAATCCATTTTCAGTGCCGTCCCTTCTGATCTTCTCCTTTATTCCTTTGGGGACTTTGATAACCGACAAGAGACAGATATATTGTCATCTTTTTCTTCCTCTTTGTTTCGTAATCTTTGAAATCGAGCCCTCTGCACACTTCCCCCGCTTGTGCAGATTAAAAAGCTGTAGACCTAAAACCAGCGCCTGTCATGTCTTTTATCCACATTTGTTAAAAATAATCCTACTTTATCCCGAGGAGCTGTGTGTTGTGGCTTTGACTTAACAAAAAAAAAAAGGTATGTGAACGGAAATAGAAGATTTGATATGTAGGGCACGTCTATATGATTTTCAGTGTATATACTCAGCAAAAGTACGCCGCTTAGGCCCCTGGCTGAATAGACATAATGAATGTTTACCTGGATATGCAATCCAAAATAAAGCCATGCAATCTCCTTAGATGAGTAGTTATTTTCTAGAAGTTTCTGCAAAGGGCTTGGTGACATGTGGTGCTGTTACGGAATACGATCTAACTGACTGTCTCCTGGTTAACCGTTAGCTGTATTGTAAAAAAAAGCACCAATGGGTAAATTATATACGGTTATTAAACCAGACCTTCACCCTGAATAAGAGCCTATCTTATATGTTACCCCCACCCTGTACATACAGATTGCCCACATTAATCTGGACCTTCATCCTAAATAAGAGCCTATCTGATATGTTTTCCTCACTCTGTAAATACAGATTGCCCACATGATCATCCTACCTGCATCTACTGCATGTTATGAGCCTTTAAACATCCAAGATCATCAGGCTGTGTGTCTTCTGACTATGCCGCTCTGTATTCTGGGATTGCTGTCCTTTTCCTGACCCCAGCTCTGCTCTGTCTTTGCAAAGCACAGCTATGACCCCGACCCCTGTTCTTTTGCCTTCTCAGTATGTGATGCTTCTGAGGCCAGATGGCGGTGCCCATATACTAGAGTCCTGGCCACAGTTGTAGCCAAACAACCACCCCAAGCACTAGTCCCCATGAGCTTCATGAGTAGTGTTGAGTGAACCCATAGAAGTTCAGGTTTGGAAAGTTTGGGCGAAGTTTGAACAAAAGTTCGGTTCGAGTACCCAAACTTGACCCAAATTTAAACTCAGCCAATCAGTGTGCTAGCTGTCACTCAGCTCCATTCAGTGCCCCTGACAGCTAAGCCATCTGGAAGGCTAAGCAACTGGTGGGCATCCCTTGCCCACCTTGCAGCCATGGCATGCCCATGCACCCATTCAGGAATGTAGGATGCGGGGTCCCACACGGGTAAAGGTGAGCGGGGATGCGGCCAGAGCACACAGATGTGGCGAGGGCTCCAGGAGAGGGTGAGTGTTCTGGGGGGTTCGTGTGGGTTTCACATAGTGGGGTATCCTAATTCGGAATACCCTAAGGACTGGAACTCGGGAGGCCCTAGAGTCTTTTAGACTGAATATTCTGCCACTCTTGTAAAGAAACCTCATCAGAACTCTTTGGGGTCCGTATGGTGTATTTGTCTGTCTAGAAAAAAATAAACAAGACTCGCCCCAGTGATAAAGATCTCTCACAGTTTATCTCTCCATTCCTTGACATTTTCTCGACAGCTCAGTTCCAAGTTGAAGGACCGCTAGAAATATCCACATTGATATTCAGCGGCTTTTAACTTAAAGGCTGCTGCCAAAGCTTCTACATGCAGAAGCCAGAGATCAATTCTTCATACAGAGAGGAAAACATTCCAGGGAAAGGATGAGATGTCTCTGAGATAAATGATTAAGGATGAAACAACAACCAAATAATTGCAATATAAAAATGGGGCAACTGAGGGGTCAGCAGAATGAATGAGCAGCGGGTCTACTGGAAGAAAGGAGAAACTGACATATCACCAGCATTTCATTCATGACTTTTTAATGGTTTGAAAAATCGACTTGGAATGTTGATGGATGGATTTGCTCTCATAAATAAATAAATCTGTACTTTTACTTTTTTGCCCATCTTATTTAAAGCAGACCAACATCTGTGCAGCACGTTTAGACTGCTTAAAGTGGACCAACACCCAGGATTTTGACTATCCTGGGTGTTGGTCCACTTAGGTGGGGCACCCCGATCGGGGGTGCCCCGCTGTGTGAAACCCCCCCCGATCGCCGCAAAAACTCACCTCTCCCCACTCCCACGTGACCTCGTCCGGCCAATGAAAGCCGCTTGGACGCGCATACCAGAGCCCTGTCATTGGCTGCGTCTCTCGCTTCCCTCTAACAGGGAGCGTGCCTGCGCCGGCCATTCACAAAACGGCCGGCGCGAGAGCGTGCCCTGCTAGAGGGAAGCGAGAGACGCGGCCGCGTCTCGCGCATGCGCCGTTGGATCGCCGGTAAGGTAAGGATTGTGGGCCTCCTGGGGGGTTCCTCCCCGCGGGACATCCCGATTTCGGATGCCCCGCGGGGAGGGATCTGATCGGTCCGGGAATCTTATAGATTCCCGGGCCGATCCCCCCTGGGTGTTGGTCCACTTTAAGCCCTTGGCTAAATAGAAATAATGAATGTTTACCTGGATATGCAATCCAAAATAAAGCCATGCAATCTCCTTAGATGAGTAGTTATTTGCTAGAAGGGTTCCTGCAAAGGGCTTGGTGACACGTGGTGCTGTTATGGAATATTATGTAACTGACTGTCTCCTGGATAATTGTTAGTTGTATTGTGAAAAAAGCACCAATGGGTAAAATACACAAGGTTATGAAATAAAAGCGCTGAATGGTGTCCTCTCAAACAACTAACCCAAGCACCAGTCCCCATGAGCTTCATGAGTAGTGTTGAGTGCACTCAACAAGTTCAGGTTCGACAAGTTTGGGCAAGTTTGAACAAAAGTTAGGTTCGAGTACCCAAACGAACCCAAACCCTACTGAAATCAATTGGGAAACTTTTTGACCCCCAAAAATGGCTATGAAATGGGGATCATTTCCTTGAACCTAAACCCTGGCTTTTAACTTGTTGTTTATTGACTTCCCCACTAGGCTCTAGACCCAGCTTTGGCAGACTACCCAATTTGGCTCTCAATCTGGCTTGAGCAGACTGCACAATTTGGCTCTAGGCCTAGCTTTGACAGAATACCCCACTTGGCTTTTGATCCGGCTTTGGCAGACTACCCAATTGGGCTCTCAATCCAGTCTTTCGCGGACTAACTGATTTGGTTTTGGATCTGGCTTTATTAGACTACCTGATTTGGCTCTTGTCCTGGTTTTGGCAGACTATACAATTTGGCTCTCGAGGTGGCTTTAGCAGACTGCACATTATGGCTATAGACCTGACTTTGGCAGACTACCTGATTTGGCTCTTAATCTGGCTTGAGCAGACTGCACAATTTGGCTCTAGGCCTGGCTTTGGCAGAATACCCAACTCTTTTGACCCGGCTTTGGCAGACTACACAATTTGGCTCTCGAGGTGGCTTTAGCAGACTGCACATTATGGCTATAGACCTGGCTTTGGCAGACTACCTAATTTGGCTCTTAATCTGGCTTGAGCAGACTGCACAATTTGGCTCTAGACCTGGCTTTTGCAGTATACCCAACTTGGCTTTTGACCCGGCTTTGGCAGACTACCCAAATTGGCTCTTCCCCCAGCTTTGGCAGACTTCCCAATTTGGCTCGTCATCCAGCTTTGGCAGACTACCCAATTTGGCTCTTCACACAGCTTTGGCAGACTACCCAATTTGGCTCTTCATCCGGCTTTGGCAGGCTACCCAATTTGGCTCTTCACTCAGCTTTGGCAGACTACCCAATTTGGCTCCTCACCCAGCTTTACAGACTACCGAATTTGGCTCTTCACCCGGCTTTGGCAGACTACCCAATTTGGCTCTTCACCCAGCTTTGGCAGACACCCTTTTAGTTCTTGACCTGGCTTTGAAAAACTACCCCATTTGGCTCTCGACCCAGCTTTGGCTTTGGCTCTCGAGGTGGCTTTAGCAGACTGCACATTTGGCTATAGACAAGGCCTTGGCAGACTACTTGATTTGGCTCTTAATCTGGCTTGAGCAGACTGCACAATTTGGCTCTAGGCCTGGCTTTGGCAGAATACCCAATTTGGCTCTTCACCCAGCTTTGGCAGACTACCCAAATTGGCTCTTCACCCAGCTTTGGCAGACTACCCAATTTGGCTCTCTATCCAGCTTTAGCAGACTACCCAAATTGGCTCTTCACCCAGCTTTGGCAGACTACCCAATTTTGCTCTTCATCCAGCTTTGGCAGACTACCCAATTTGGCTCTTCACTCAGCTTTGGCAGACTACCCAATTTGGCTCTACATCCGGCTTTACAGACTACCCAATTTGGCTCCTTACCCGGCTTTGGCAGACTACCCAATTTGGCTCTTCACCCAGATTTGGCAGTCACCCTTTTGGTTCTTGGCCTGGCTTTGAAAGACTACCCAATTTGGCTCTTCACCTGGCTTTGGCAGACTACCCAACTTGGCTTTTGACCTGGCTTTGGCAAACTACCTGATTTGGCTCTTCACCCAGCTTTGGCAAACTACCCGATTTGGCTCTTCACCCAGCATTGGCAGACTACCCATTTTGGCTCTTCACCAGACTTTGGCAGACTACCCTATTCAGCTCTTCACCAAGCTTTGGCAAACTACCCGATTTGGCTCTTCAACAAGCATTTGCAGAGTACCCATTTTGGCTTGTCACTGGGCTTTGGCAGACTACCTGATTTGGCTCTTCACCCAGCTTTGGCAGACTACCCTTTTGGCTCTCGACCTGGCTTTGTTAGACTAACAGATTTAGCTCTTGTTGATTATCACTTGTAACTCACAATAAAAATGGTTACACAAAAAAAAAAAAAAAAAGTTTTCATTTCCTGTCTAAGTTCAGAGAAGAGGCACAGTTGGATAATTGAACGCCGCTGTTGACGGAAAGCCTCTTGATGGAAACAAATTGAGAAATTAAACAAGGAGAACATTTCCTCTTTGCATCCATGACAATTAAGTAGAATTCTCCTGTTATCGCAGACAGTCCCCCCTCCCACGATGCGAGGCTCATAACAAATTAAACTGATTGAAGACGTCGCCCCCACCCCTGTGAGTGTGCTCAGCCCGCCGCTCGGCCGCCTCCTCTGATTTGTTTAGCTGCTCTGAGCTTCAGTTAAAAGGCCTCTCTGAAGCTGAAACCACTTCTAAACGCTTGTGATCTCATCTGCCATCCCTTCTCTTGCGTTTTCCTGCTCAACTGGAAATGTCTGCTCTTATCTCACTCGGCCAGATTTCGCATGTTAGGCTCCTAATGGCTCGGCAATCATTTACGATGAATCACTTATGCTTTTTCCTTTGGGAAGTTTTTTTTTTAGTTTTATGTTTTCTTTCTAGAAATAATTTAAGATACAAAATACATTTTGTTTCTTACACAAGTGATCGGCGAGCTAGAGATTGGGACATGGTCAGACAATGGTTTTTGAGACATGGTAAGACGCTGGTTTTTAAGACATGGTAATACAATGGTTTTTGAGACATGGTAAGAAAAAGGCTTTTGAGACATGGTAATACAATGGTTTTTGAGACATGGTAAGACAAAGGCTTTTGAGACATGGTAAGACAAAGGTTTTTAAGACATGGTAAGACAAAGGTTTTTGAGACATGGTAAGCTAAAGAATTTTGAGACATGGTAAGACAATGGTTTTTGAGACATAGTAAGACAATGGTTTTTGAGACATGGTAAGACAATGATTTTGACCTGTATGAAGTGATTATACAGTTCAGAGAAAAATTATGAAAACAGAGTCTCCTCACTTCTATTGCCAGTGTTTCAAATCGTCCCCAGCCAGGGCTGCAAAAATATGGCCGCCGGATTCCATAAGTGAGGACACTTCTAGTGCCAGCATTTGAATCGGCCGGGGCTACAGAAAGATGGCCAACGGTTCCCATGAGTGAGGATACTTCTAGTGACTGCGTTTGAAATATGCCTCAGCCGGGGCTACAGAAAGATGGCCGCTTTTTCCAATGAGTGAGGACACTCCTAGTCCCAGGACTGTGTCAGGTCTGGAGTTTCTCCACAATATGGAAGTCTGTTTTGCCCTGTATAGACCTTGCCTGTCTCCACTTCTAACCTCTTGTGATCTCGTCTGCCATCCCTTCTCTTGCATTTTCCTGCTCAACTGGAAATGTCTGCTCTTATCTCACCCAGCCAGATTTCGCATGTTAGGCTCCTAATGGCTCGGTAATCATTTACGATGAATCACTTATGCTTTTTCCTTTGGGAAGTTTTTTTTTTTTAGTTTTATGTTTTCTTTCTAGAAATAATTTAAGATGCAAAGTACATTTTTTTCTTACACGAGTGATCGGCGAGCTAGAGATTGGGACATGGTCAGACAAAGGTTTTTGAGACATGGTAAGACAATGGTTTTGCCCCGTATGAAGTCATTATAGAATTCACAGAAAGATTATGAAAACAGAGTCTCCTCATTTCTAGTGCCAGTGTTTCAAAAATATGGCCAAAAGCTCCCATAAGTGAGGACAGTTCTAGTGCCAGCATTCAAATCGGCTTGAGCCAGGGCTACAGAAAAATACCCAATGGTTCCCATAAGTGAGGACACTTCTAATGCCAGTGTTTCAAATCGCCCCCAGCCGGGGCTACAAAAATATGGCCACCGGCTCCCATGAGTGAGGACACGTCTAGTGCCAGCATTTGAAATCGGCCCCAGACGGAGCTACAGAAAGTTGGCCACCGGCTCCCATAAGTGAGGACACTTCAAGTGCCAATGTTTGAAATCGGCCCCAGCTGGGGTTACAAAAATATGGCCACCGGCTCCCATAAGTGAGGACTCTTCTAGTCCCAGTGTTTAATTCGGCTGCAGCCGGGGCTACAGAAAGATGGCCGCCGGCTCTAATGAGTGAGGACACTCCTAGTTCCAGGACTGTGTCAGGTCTGGAGTTCCTCCACAATATGGAAGCCTGTTTTGTCCTGCATAGACCTTGTCTGTCTCCAATTCCTATTTTTTCCTCTGCTATATGCTGCTCTGCCAGGAGGTGGCCCTCTCCTACAGAGATGCTGGTAATCAGCCAGCACATGTGTCTCTTCCTGGCCTTTATAAGCTGATCCGCCCTTCCAGCCGGTGGATCAGCATTGTATTGTCTACCTGGACTCTGACTCTGGACTTTTGAATCTTGAACCTTGGAATCTTGAACCTTGAAACCCCGAACCATGAACCCAGAACTAGTATCTACCTTTGGACTTTCTCTGGATCCCTATGCATGTATGTTTCCTGACTCCACCTGTGTATATGTACAGCCAGAGTGTGTTTATGTTTTCTGGATGTACCTATATTTCTGCACAGCAGCCATAGCACTCAGTGATTACCTGTATTCTTGTATAGTTTCCTCAGCTCACGTATGTGTGTATATGTCCACTTGTAAATCTGTACAGCAGCCTGGTTGGTTTTTGCTCTGTTCACTTATCACTGTTTAACACCATTAAACACGGTTTGCCGCATATCCGCCTCTGTCTCGCAGCCTCAATTACTGGTCATTCTGCAATAGGGGATCTCTCAGCTGAGAGATCCATGACAGACTGCCAGCTGGCAATAGAAGTGTCCTCACTCATGAGAGCCGGTGGCCATCTTTCTGTAGAGACTCATGTGGAGAGACCCATGTTAGGCATTTCTGATGTTCCTCTCTAAACATCCCTCACTGCCTTTTGGATGTCGGCATTATCTAAAACAACAACATCCGACAGTATTTCTGGGCTGTTTCCCCCCCTTAGCCGTCCCAGAGTGACACGTCTTACCTGTCGCCTCTTCAAAGGTCCCAACTGCTCCACAGGCATCGCGCTGAGTGCCATTGCAGCCTATGCAATGACACTGTGCATGCGCAAGATCTGAGGGGGAGCACGGTGCATGCTGGGAATCCAAAATGGCGCTGCCCGATAGAGGATGATGGCAGAGTGAAGGGGTGCCGGGTGCAATGCAACTGAGGCTAAAGAGACCAAAAAACCCTTTACTCAAAGGTAAAGGAAAAGAGGCACTTTCCTAAAATGGAAAGTATGCACAACGCCCAACACAAGGAAATTTAGCATTACCCATCTATCCTTGCAGTAGGTGGAGCCATGCAAATCGTCTCTTTATGTCGCTGAGCAATCCAAGGCCCTAAGAAACGCTAAGGGTGCAATGCCAAGGATTAGGTTTAAATTTATACAGCCAAACACATCCAACAAGTGGACACGTGTTTCAAGCTTTAGGCTCTCATCTTCACTAGGGTGGGTGTTTCTGGCTGTATGGGAGGTGAGACTTGGTGAGTACCAAAACAAAGTTTTGGGTAGTGATGGGCGAAGGTGAACCGCAAAGATCGGGTTTGTATCGAACTTTGCGAGTTTGGATTTCCAAATTTGAACACAGACTTCAGCCAAAATTTCTTTGTTCAAGTTTGGCCTCCGGCGCAAACACAGAAAATCTGGTTGATGGGTTTCACCTAAGGGTACAGCAGCAGGGAGCGCTGCTGTAATATACCTTGGCCCCCTGATCTTCTTCCTGGTCAGCATCAGCGGCGTTTGAAATTGGTCCCAGCCGGGGTTACAAAAAGATGACCAACGGCTCCCATGAGTGAGGACACTTCTAGTGCCAGCTTTTGAAATCTGCCCCAGACCGGACTACAGAAAGATGGCCAACAACTTCCATAAGTGAGGATACTTCTAGTGCAAGTGTTTGAAATCAGTCCCAGCCAGGGCTACAAAAAGATGGCCAACAGCTCCAGTGAGTGAAGGCACCACTAGTGCCAACTCTGTCAGTAGACAGAGTCTTTTCCGCCTGGCACCGTTGGAAAAGAAAGGTAGCGGCCATTTGGTAGCTTCCTCTCTCAGTATCTCAGCCATGCTGCTGCCTAGATTCAACTGACATAACTGACACTGAACAGTAACAGGAAGCTCAGCAGCACTTCCTGGTTTTGTATCTAAAATTCACTACAGCAGGAGTTAGAAAAAGGTAAAGGATTTTTTAGGAGCAGCAATCTGAATTGCTCTACCCCCTCACCAAAGCAACCCCAGGCCATGTCCTCACCCTAATGATTTAGCCTCAGCCTTGGAGCACACTGGTTGACTGGCCAGGAAGCAGCAGAGGTGACACTGGCTGGTCATGGCCAGGCCAAGTGCCGGTAAAATCCCGGGCTGATTTTTGGCCTCAGTCCGCCACTAGCTGCCAGAGCGGAGCCATAAAGGGGTGTAAGAAAAGTAATATGGCCCAGTGATGAAGGACTCAAACCATACCTCTACCCGATGCCTAACATCACAGGAGGACCGCCCCTAGACATCCAAAGACATAGACAACAGGTGACAACACCTCAAGGATCGAGGACAGATAGGTGAGCAACTTTTGATCGATTCTTAAAATTTCTATTCGGACAAACCCGATTTCCTTGGGGAAATTCTTTGAATCCTCTGAATCAAATTTTTATGGAATCTGCTCATCTCTGGGCTTATTATAAGTAGGGATGAGCGAACCCACAAAGTTCGAGTTTGGCAAGTTCTGCCAGACTTTGAATAAAAGTTACAGTTGAAATCAATAGAGACCCAATCTTTGGGGGGTGGCTGTGGTAAAGGCAGGGGCGTAGCTAGAGGGGGCGGCAGGGGGGGGCACTTGCCCTGGGTGCAGCAGGTCAGAAGGGCACCAAAGAGGGCAGCGGCCTAGCTAGGGGTGAGCACTTGCCCTTGCCCCTGGTGCAGCAGGTCAGAAGGGCATCAAAGAGGGCAGGGGCATAGCTAGAGGGAAGCAGGGGGACACTTGCACCGGGTACAACAGGTTAGGGGGGATCGCCAAAGGGGGGCTTGTGAACAGGTGGGGGCGCCATTTTGAATCTTTCCCCCGGGTGCCAGAGAGCCTAGCTACTCCTCTGAAAGTGGGACCTAAGCACAGGTGGGGGGGGGGCACTTTGAATCATTGCCCTGGGTGCCAGAAAGCCTAACTGCTACTCTGGTTAAGGCGAGGGGGGGGGGTGCAGAGAAGTACGCTGCTTAAACTCACCTCTGCGCGATCCTCTTCTGTCAGAGGTGTCAGGTGGCAGAGCACCGTCATTTTGTTGCCCCTGCTGAGGCCAGTCTCAGATACTGCTGCTTCCACTCTTCCTCGCTGACAGAAGAGGACCTGGCAGAGGTTAGTTACAGCAGCTTCCTGCTGCTGCAACCTTAGGTGAAGCAGGTTTATAGGTTGCTCAGAATCAACCATCAACCAGCTTTTCCGTGTTGGGGCCGGAAGCCGAACTCGAACTTCTGGCTGAAGTCCGTATTCAGGTTTGGGAACCCGAACTTTGCGGTTCAGGGTCACCCTTCTCTAATTAGAAGGACAAGAGGATAATTTGGCCAACCTTTCCATCCAAGAGGAGCCCGTGCCAACTCCACTTCAGCTGATGTCACTTCCAATATAAACTAATTTAATTTGTTCTCTTTTTTCTCTGTACATTATGATATCAATGATTATAATTTTCTGATTACAGGTGACTACAGGAGCAGCTTATTACAACATCTCAGTTGGCTGCATTAATAACAGAGCCTATCTTATATGTTTTCCCCCCTCGTACATACAGATTGCCCACATTAATCTGGACCTTCACCCTGAATAAGAGCCTATATTGTATGTTTGCCACACCCTGTACATACAGATTGTCCACATTAATCCGGACCTTCACCCTGAATAAGAGCCTATCTTATATGTTTCCCCCCTGTAAATACAGATTGCCCACATTAATCCGGACCTTTACCCTGAATAAGAGCCTATCTTGTATGTTTCCCCACCCTGTACATACAGATTGCTCAAAGCAATCCGGACCTTCACCCTGAATAAGAGCCTCATATGTTCCCCCCCGTACATACATATTGCCTACATTAATTCCGACCTTCACCCTGAATAAGAGCCTATCATATATGTTTCCCCCACCCTGTACATACATATTGCCTACATTAATTCCGACCTTCACCCTGAATAAGAGCCTATCATATATGTTTCCCCCACCCTGTACATACAGATTGCCCACATTAATCCGGACCTTCACTCTGAATAAGAGCCTATCTTATATGTTTCCCCCGTACATACAGATTGCCCACATTAATCCGGACCTTCACTCTGAATAAGAGCCTATCTTATATGTTTCCCCCCTGTACATACAGGTGCTGCTGCCGCCACTAATCCACGCTGACGGTGAAGTGAGTTACAGCAGCTTCCTACTGCCGCAACCTTAGGTGAAGCAGGTTGATAGGATGTTCAGCAGCCCATCAACCAGCTTTTCCGTGTTGGGGCCGGAAGCCGAACTCCAAACTCCAAACTCGAACCCTAAATTACAAAGTTCAGGACGAACCCGGACTTTGAGGTTCAGGTTCACTCATCTCTAATTAGAAGGACAAGAGGATAATATAGCCAACCTCTCCATCCATGAGAAGCCCGTGCCAACTCTACTTCAGCTGATGTCACTTCCAATGAAACTTATTTAATTTGTTCTCTTTTTTTCTCTGTACATTACAATATCAATGATTATAATCTTCTGATTACAGGTGACTACAGGAGCAGCTTATTACAACATCTCAGATGGCTGCATTAATAACAGTAATTACACTCCAATTAATTAGCTACCGCGCAGAGACGATCATTCCGCTATCTGCTTTTGTGACAAGCAAAATATTAATACTGATCAGCGAAACATCACAAAACAGCGGGACTGGCAAACCGACTGCACCCTTTTACTCCTCGCGGACTTGCATACCTCCCAAGTGTCCTTGATTTGGAGGGACTGTCCCTCATTTGGGTCAGTGTCCCACATCCTTTGTTGTTCTTCTTTGTCCTTCTTTGGGGTTTAATATGTAGATTTGCATCAGCAAATTATTTATTTGCCTATTTAAAGTGTTTCTATTGTTGTAACTGTTACATTCTATCTCTAATCCATAAATCTATTAGGGGCGTGGTCTAATTTAACAAATGTCCCTTTGAAAAGTTTGTAGGTATGGATGTGGGGTGTCCCTGCAGCTAAAGTGCCTTCAAAAGGCAAAAAATGTTAAAAAATTCACCTTTTCACGTCCCTGCGGTGGCGGCTGTAGCAGGCGGCAAGTTTATCATTCCAAAATGCCTTGGTTTTTCCCATGACGCACGCTCCCCATTGCTCTCAGGCCGGTCATTTAGGATGCTTATTATCTCAGATGGCTGCATCTTATATGTTTCCCGCACCCTGTACATACAGATTGCTCACATTAATCCGGACCCTCACCCTGAATAGGAGCCTATCTTATATGTTTCCTCCACCCTGTACATACAGATTGCTCACATTAATCCGGACCCTCACCCTGAATAAGAGCCTATCTTATATGTTTCCCACACCCTGTACATACAGATTGTCCACATTAAAAATCATCCTACCTGTACCTAGTGCATTTTCCGAGCCTTTAAACAAGATGGCACATGAAGTCTTAGGTTGCTTGCAGACAGGAAGTGTCTTCTGACTATGCCGCTCTGCATTCTGGGATTGTTGTCCGTTTCCTGACCCCAGTGCTGCTCTGTCTATGCAAAGCACAGCTATGACCCGCCCGCCTGTGCTTTTCACCCCTCTCCTCTCCTCAATATGTGATGCTTCTGAGGCGTATCCTAGAGTCCTGAACAGAGTTGAAGCCCAATTGGGGAAAGAATAATGAGCAAACAACTAAAAATATATTAATCAAAGGCCCTTATTTAACAAGGGATAGCGCCAGGTAGCGAATGGTGAGCGAACGGTAATGACGGTCACCGCCACGAGAACGCCGGCTCCCCTCCGCAATCACACATTTATCAAGCCGATCCTGCTTAGCGACTGAGATAGCGCCAGATAGTGAATCATTCATCATTATTCCAGCCTCAGCCCACAGCGCCAGCGAGCGACCTTGAACAGCGACAGGTATGACCTCTCGCTACCTGGCTCTCTCCAATGCATTTCAATGGAACAATCTTTAAATAATCATAAATAATTGTTATTAATTATTTTTTTTTTTTTTTAATTTAATTTAAAAATAAAAAAAAAAATTGTGCAGAATTGATATTACAGGTCTGATATTAATGTATTCATATTACTAAATGTTTTTATAAACTTGTTTTTTTGGTTTCCAAAAATATGGTTGTTTGGGGGTTAAAAAACTACTTTTAACCCATCGCCGCCAGCGCTCTGGGGTTTAAACAAGCATTTCACAGCGCAAGAATTTTTTGAGCGTGATTTTTTAATGAATATGGTGGGAGCCGTTCGCTATGGCCATTCGCTATCATGCGCTCCCATACAGCGCGGAACCTGTCAAATAGCGACTCATCACCCAATATTCAACATTACCGCACACCGAGTCGCTGTCAACAACCGAACAACGACCAAGCACAGCGACTACTAGCGGGCGCTCTGAAAATACTGCTACAGTCGCTCATCTGTCGCTACCTGGCGCTATTAATGAATCGGCCTCTTAGATGCTGGGGAATAGTTTTTAAGGGTTTGGGTTTTTCTTTAAATGATGCTGAAGGTCCGCTTTAATACTGATCAGCGAAACATCACAAAACAGAGGGACCGGTAACCCAACTTCACCCATTTACTCCTTGCAGACTTGCAGATGTGGGATGCTCCTCTAGTTAATATGCCTTCAAAAGGAAAAAAAATGTTTAGAAAATTCACCTTTTTTACATTCCTGCGGTGGCGGCAGTAGCAGGTGGAGAGTTTATCGTTCCAAAATGCTTTGGTTTCCCCATGACGCATGCTCCCCATTACTCTCAGGTCAGTCATTTAGGATGTGCCACCCTGCTTGAAAAATCCTGTTTAGCATTGTGTTTTCTCATGAACCTCCAGCTGACCAGCTTACACTGGCCAAAGCCCATTTTACACCTAATGGATGTGCGTCTGCCTTGTACTCAGTGCAGGGCTTGCTGGATCCCGCTTTCCCTCCCACCCCCCTGATGAAAAGCTGTCCGGAGTCTGTCCGCCCGCCGAGAAACCGTCACAACCCCACACGTTCATTTGGCGAGATCCCGGCTGCAGGCCGTGGTTTAATAATTGATCTTCTTTTCCTCCCTGAAAGGTTGGATGGTATGCGTATGGAACGCGTCTGCTGGATGAAACCTGTCTGCTCATCTACTTGGCTGCTAAGAAGCCGCTTTATCCTTTTGATGCAGAGATAAGCGATTAAGAAAATTCGGAAGAGCCAAATAGGTTGGGGCAAATTCAGAAAATTTCCAAATTGAATTTTTAATAAATTCCACCCTCCTATTCCCCATAGGCAATGTGGGATCCCTCATCCCATTCTCAATAGGTAGTGTGGACTCCTTCCAATCCCAATCCCCATAGGCAGTGTGGCATCCCCCCTCACATTCCAATAGGCAGTGTAGCATCCCCCCATCCCATTCCCCATAGGCAGTGTGGCATTCCCCCCTTTCATTCCCTATAGGCAGCGTGGGATTCCACCCTCCTATTCCCCATAGGCAATGTGGGATCCCCCATCCCATTCTCAATAGGTAGTGTGGACTCCTTCCAATCCCAATCCCCATAGGCAGTGTGGCATCCCCCCTCACATTCCAATAGGTAGTGTAGCATCCCCCCATCCCATTCCCCATAGGCAGTGTGGCATTCCCCCCTTTCATTCCCTATAGGCAGCGTGGGATTCCACCCTCCTATTCCCCATAGGCAATGTGGGATCCCCCATTCCATTCTCAATAGGTAGTGTGGACTCCTTCCAATCCCAATCCCTATAGGCAGTGTAGCATCCCCCCTCACATTCCAATAGGCAGTGTAGCATCCCCCCATCCTATTCCCCATAGGCAGTGTGGCATTCCCCCATATCATTCCCCATATGTAGTGTTGAATCGCCCCCCATTCCCCATAGGCAGTGTGGCATTCACCCAACACCATTCCCCATAGGTAGTGTGGCATTCCCCCATTTCATTCCCCATTGGCAGTGTGGCATCCCCCATCCCATTCCCCATAGACAGTGTGACATTTCCCCCATCCCATTCCCCATAGGCAGTGTGGCATCCCCCCAATCCCATATCCCATAGACAGTGTGGCATCCCCCCTTCCATTCCAATAGGCAGTGTAGCATCCCCCCATCCCATTCCCCATAGGCAGTGTGGCATTCCCCCATTCCATTATCCATAGGCAGTGTGGCATTCCCCCATCCCATTCCCTATAGGCAGTGTGGAATTCCCCCATCCCATTCCCTATAGGCAGTGTGGCATTCCCCCATCCCATTCCCCATAGGCAGCGTGGCATTCCCTCCTCCCATTCCCTATAGGCAGTGTGGAATTCCCCCATCCCATTCCCTATAGGCAGTGTGGCATTCCCCCATCCCATTCCCCATAGGCAGCGTGGCATTCCCTCCTCCCATTCCCTATAGGCAGTGTGGAATTCCCCCATCCCATTCCCCATAGGCAGTGTGGCATTCCCCCATTCCATTACCCATAAGCAGTGCGGCATTCCCCCATCCCATTTCCAATAGCCAGTGTGGCATTCCCCCATTCCATTACCCATAGGCAGTGTGGCATTCCCCCATTCCATTACCCATAGGCAGTGCGGCATTCCCCCATCCCATTCCCCATAGCCAGTGTGGCATTCCCCTCCTCCCATTCCCCATTAACAGTGTGGCATTCCCCCACTCCATTCCCCATAACCAGTGTGGCATTCCCCATTCCCCATAGGCAGTGTGGCATTCCCCCATCCCATTCCCCATAGGCTGTGTGGCATTCCCCCCATCCAATTCCCCATAGACAGTGTGGCATCTCCCCATCCAAGAGGGGGAAATTCAGCAAATTGTCCAAACTGAATTTTAAAGGAACTTGCTCATCTCTACAAATATCATACAGTGATTTCCGGCTTAAGGTTGAGTTATTGTTACTGGGCAGAGAATGACTAGCAATGAAAAGATTCATTATTTCAGCCATCTTACCAGAATCCATTCTCGCTGGTCACATGGAAAATCGCTCCAGATCTTCAGCTTTGTGAATGTGAAAAGAATGCTATTTTTATGTAAGTCATAGAATTAGCTAATAGGTCATTATTGTACAGTAAGTGTCTGGTTTGCCGAGACGTCCATTGTGCGAGGAGCAAGCGCTATAGAATTATGAGTAATGACCAGAGCTCTGAATTAAAAAAAAAAGTCTGGGATTATTTATATAATAAACTGTTGTGGCATTTAGAGCCATTGTGTGGATAATGAAGGAACTGACATCAATATTCAATTACTCCCACTGTGGCCCCGGAGTTTATTAAATAAAACTTTACTCTCACAGTGACACCAAGCGATGGTGCCGAAAGCAATTATCCGCACATTGTCAACACATATTTTCCATCTTGCCTTTAAAGGTTCAGAGTTTAATTACAAAAAAAGCTTTGTTGGTACAGTAGTTTACTGGAGATGACAGTTTCTATATGGTGTTATCTTTCAGGTCTGAGCTAGGTTGGTCTATTCCTAATTCGGGTGAATAGAGCGCTACCATTTTAAATAGAATACATTGGCTCCATACAACACACCTTTTTCTGTGCCTGTGCGTCTTATGGGGCGATCAGTCTCCTCGCCATTCTCGCTCTTCTGTCGGATATGGGCGTGCTATCAGATCTCCTTCACTATCTGTGGGCAGCCGGAGGCGTACATGCTAAAGTGTTTGTACAAGATCTTCATCCATTGTACTTCTCAACAGAGCCACTTGGTGTTCTGCACACTGCTAGTGCAAGTCTAGAGCGTAAGCTCTTGGGCTTACTTTTCACTTCTGGGTTTCCTTTGGTCTCAGTGGACAGTGAGCACACTCATATTCTGAAACGTCCTTGTTTTTTGACAGCACTATTTAAATGGACACCTGGCCTGTTTTCATTGCTGTGTTATCAGCTAAGTTCCTGAATTCTGTTTCCCTTTTTCCTGCGTTTCCTGACTGATTTCCTTGATTAACCTGACTGCTCTTGGATTAACCCTTGTACGGATTACATGGTTTGAACTCAGATTTATTAATTGGACTTTGCCTGTTTGCTGCCAGCCCCTGAACTCGGATTTATTCTTTGGACTTTGCCTGTTTGCTGCCAGCCCCTGAACTCAGATTTATTCATTGGACTTTGCCTGTTTGCTGCCAGCCCCTGAACTCGGATTCATTCATTGGACTGTGCCTGCCTGCCGCCAGACCCTGAATTCTGATTGGTTCTATTGGACTTATTTTCTTTGCTGTGCCTCCACACCTGAAGCCCCGCTCAGCCTTATCCATGGTTGTAGCCAGGAGGCTTGACAGGAGCAAATGTGGGACTGGGAAAATAAAGGTCCACTCACCTTACCTTTGAACCTAAGCAGTTGAAAACTGGCACACCATCAATGTTCAAATCCACTTGTATTAAATCCTCACAAACACAGAAACATGTGTGAACATATATAAATAAGATAGAAATAGTCCATAAAGTTCATCAAAGACAATGTTTGGGGGATCATTGTCCCACTTCCTCAGAGGGTCAGACTGCAAACAAACCACCACTCACCATAGGCAATGTGGCATTCCCCCATTCCATTTCCCATAGGCAATGTAGCATACTCCCATCCCATTTCCCATAGGCAGTGTGGCATCTTCCCATCCCATTCCCCATAGGCAATGTGAATCCATCTATCCCATTCCTATAGGCAGCATGGCATTCCCTCCATCCTATTACCCATATAGGCAGTATGGAATTCCCCCACCCATTCTCCATATAGGCAGTGTGGCATTTCTCCATCCCATTCCCATAGGCAGTGTGGCATTCCCCCATTCCATTCCTATATAGGCAGTGTGGCATTCCTCCCTCCCATTACTATAAAGGCAGTGTGGAATCCATCCATCCCATTCCCCATATAGGTAGTCTCGTATTCTCACCCCTTCTATGCCCCACTGCCATTGCCACTGGAAGGCCAAAAGATCGAGGACTGGTGGGTGGGCAGGGTAACTGAGCCCTGCCCGCTGTCCCCACCACCTCCCCACTGCTGCAGCACCTCCTTCTAGGGCGCAGGCACATGCAAACACCCGGAGTGGGTGGCCGGGTGGTCCACGAGTGCCAATGAGATCTATGGGTTGTAGAACACTGTTCTAGAAGATATTTCTCAGCCTCCAATTGTGGAGCCGTCACTTGCTTGGACGGTTTGCACAGTTTACCTTGGCGCTGCTGCTCCTTAAAAATAAATTCCACTCCTGTTGGAATTTTTAAGTTTCCATTATCATGTGCCAATATGATGCACTCAAGTTGCTAAGCTTATCTGTCAATTGTTTTTTTTCTATGTTTTTGCAGCTCCTTGTTACATAATAAAACAGTTTTCCCAAGCAGGGAGGGGGGGTGCACAATCCTAACACCAGTGTGTATTTTACATCCTAGAGGCAGAACCCCAAACACCTGACAAACAAAGGAGTTTTCAGTCAATTGTCTGTTGGGGCTTTACATTCTCTGAACTCTGACCATTATGGATCACAATGGGACTAATTAAGGGACTCAGTTCATACTGACATTTGAAACTGAGACTTTATGGTCTTTGGGTTTTGATCTCTGACTTTAAGCCTGATTCAGAGCCTCTTACCAACGCATTTTCGGATGCTTTTTTCTCGCATTTCAGGGCTTTTGTCATTTGTACGATTAAGTACACAGCCTTTTGGCAGCATATTTGATTTTGCGGGGCTTTTCGTTTGGAAAACGCGAGTACAAGTGTTTACATATTGTAGCGAACATTTCCCTTTTGTTTTTGGGAACATACATTTGTTTTCACGAATGTGCAGTATGCGCTTATGCATGATTCAGCATGATATTCATGATTCGGAGCCCTGGGAAATTGGGCTCTAAAAATAGCAATATTGTTGTGTCAACGTCCGCCCTCTTTTTGCTGGCGGGATTGTTGACTGGGGAACAAGGGACAATGGAGCCGGGCCGATCAGTATCTGTGCGAGTGCGAGCGTCTGCTGCGCCAAGGTCTGCTGACCGTGCACCTACCAGTGCTGACGGTCACGGGGCGTTAGCTCGACTTGCCTTTCGTTGGCATACACATGTGCGAACTTGTACACATCGTGCATTTATGCGGAGGCTCTGAATCAGGTCATTTATTACCTACTATCCTTTCAAAATAAAAACCTGCTTTAAAGTGGACCAAATCCAGCGGAGATCGGTCCACAAATTTATATGATTCCAGGGCTGCTGGATTCCCTCTCCCCCGGGCATCCAAAACCGCTGTGTGAAACCCCCCAGGTCACTTAGAAACTCACCTTCTTTCTTGGTCCAATGGTGCATGCGCGAGCATTGGCCGCATCCCCCCTATCCCTCCAGCAGGGCGCGTGCCCGTGCCAGCCATTATTAACGATGCCTGGGCGAGATTGGGTTTGCGAGTGGGGTGTACAGCATCCACTCCTTTCATATAGGGGCCCATAGGTGGGGGGCTCTCCGAAGAGAAAATAAGGAGGCTGGGGATGTGGGAGTCGGCGTGATTTTGGCGGTATGCTACATCCCACCCTCATCCCCTCCCCCTCTTCCCTTGTTTTTTGTTTTGGACTCGGCGTGCTCGGTCCTGATCGTCGGTCATTCTATATATTCTGGTCGGCTCTGCGAGCGGCGGTGAGAAGGAGCGGGATGCAACTGTGAATAACGGAGGAGTGGGCTCGATTAAGCAAGGCTGGTTTGAGAGGGCTGCAGTGGCGTGAGTGGCGGGAGCACACCATAGGAATGGCATCAAGGTTGTTGCCACCAGTTGTTTGGAATTCCATGTGGGGGGGAATCAATTTGGGGAGGGTGCCAATGAGGCATTTAATGAAGTCCATAACCTGGGACTTGTTGTATTTTCTTGATGTGTTTTTGGGGGTGGTTCTGGTGTGGTCACAAATTGTCCCCCGGTAGGTGTGGTGGCATGCTAGAGACTTGTTGGCCATTGAGAAGGTCCGGGTGAAGGTCAACAAGGTGATAGCGTGGTTCATAAGGTTAAATGGGGAGTTGACTGTGCGCCATGTGGATGTTGAGGGAATTCAGGACTTTTTTCGATCGGATGGGGGTGCACTTGAATGACATGGGTACTGTTCTGTTTAACATGTCATTGAAGGAGCGGATCGAGATGGCGGTGGAGTTGTGGCGGGCCAGGCAGTGCTAAGGTGTCAGCGCTGCCTGGCTGTGGCGGGTCTCCTCTCGTGAGGTAGCAGCTTTAATTTGGTTGGGCATGTGGCTGTTTCCAGTGGAAACCGGCCAGGAAGGTTCAGGTTGGTAAGATAAGGAATTTGGTGGATCAATTAGGGAGGGAGGGAGGGGGACAGGGGGAATTTTGTCTTCTGGCGGTAAGCTCAGTTAAGCTCCCAGGCCTAGGAGGTACGCGGCCGAGCTTACGTTGGCTTCCGCTTTGTGGTGCATTTGTCTCTCCCTCCTCCCATGGTTGTCTTATTTTAGGCTGCTCAGACCTGGAACAAAAAGGGGAGGCCCTTTAATTGCGTGTAACTTGTTTATATGTTTGGCTGTGGCCAATTACATTTTTAATCTTTCCAAAGATATGGTGGTTTGGAGTCGTTATTTGGTGGTGGTTTTTAAGGGAGGTAGGGCATATGGAGTGCTAGCCCAGTCATGTCTTAGACAAAGGGGCGGGAATGGATGTGAGCGCACTGCTTGGACAAGAGGCCGCGCATGCACCATAGAACCAGGAAGAGGTGAGTTTGTTTGAGCGACCTGGGAGGTTTCACACAGCAGGACACCCCTGCCCCGGGAACAAGGACCAAACCCCAGGATAGTCAAAATCCTGGGATTTGGTCCACTTTAAGTCCATCTTTTGGCACATATACTATTTCAGGCCTAAAGTATGTACCATACTTGGTTGAGTTACAGTAGGGTTAGAGCTGCAAATCAGTCCCTGGCGCCAGTGACATTCATTGCGACTTTCTTGTTAAACTATTTTTTGAAACAGTGTCCACAAGACATAAAACAAAATCTCCCCAAGTGTCCCGATCCTCCCCGTCTCTCTATCTATCTAGGAAACATGCTATAGCTGGGCATTAATGGAGAATATATGCCACGGTGTGTGTTTCCCTATGATGGAGCATGTGCATGCAATCTACAAATTATGGTCCATGTGAATGATAGAGGTTGCCCAATCCACTCCAAACTTTAAGAACCTAAAAAAGGCTTCACCTTTTCCTAAGAGTAACCAGTGCAGGTTGTACATTTCTTTGCTCTCTGTATACAGCCTTATACCCTTTTAAGATCTTCTTTATCATTGCATATACCCCAATGACAAGAGGTTTCCAATTGGTGATATGAGTACCACTGGTGGTCAGCAAGACCACGTTCCTGATGAAGTGGTGAGGTCAGCATTACGCAACGCGTCATGGGTGTATTTCATGCAGGGACGGCTCTGATCATTTGGTGATGTATTGACATTCTATTGTCTATTAGTTCCCAGTATACTATTAGTGTTTATGTCTTTTGGATAGAGTATTGTTTTTTGATTGTTTACTATTGACTGCAGGCACTGTGTTGTTCTTAGCACTTCTTAATATTAGCCAATTAGCTAGCATTTGTCACTTTATAGCACTGGTCACTTTGTATGAGGATTTAGCACATAGGATGTAAGGCTATCTTTTGCAGTGGCATCTGGGATTTTCTCTTGTGTATATATATTAATTGTTAGCACTGTCACTTTATTTTACATTTGTATAATTAATATCTTGTAGGGAACATATTACTATACTTGAACATAATTGAATATTAGAGGTCCGCCCTACCTCAGACATCTGGGGCTTTTATTCATGTTTTTTAAATGTATGTATTATATGGTGGTCATGTAGAACCTTGCTATATAAATATTTATCATTGGTATATTATATTTGGTGTGCGGTATATACCTTTTGGGGCAGAAGTGTTCTCTGTGGTTTGACTGGTAAGCCACGGATAAAAAATACTAACAGGTGGTCAGCAAGACCCTATCAAGCTGTTCTTGGTGAGGCTGCAGACTGACCTGTACCCGAATATGATCTGCTACCATTCATATAATCCATAAGTCTCCCTCTCCATAAGTACAAAACTGCTCCAAAAGGGGAAAAATGTGTATGTGCATTTTCATCATTTTTATTTTTTAGTTTTGCACTTTAAATGGCTTTACTAGAGGTTCAGGTGACGACCCGTATGTACCCACCACGCAGATTGCAGGAAAGAAGCCACCTACCGTATTTTCCACCCTATAAGACACACCTGCCCATAAGACGCACCCTGGATTGGGAGGCGAAAAATTAGTAAAAAAATATTCTGAACCAAATGATGTGCTAAAATACCCCTATAATAGACAGTGTGCAGAATTCCCCCAATCACATCCTTACAGATCCCACATTACAGGCACTGTGCAGTATCCCACATTAAAAGCAGTGCGAGGCATCCCAAATTACAGGCAGTTTGAGGCATCCCAAATTACAGGCAGTGTGCGGGCATCCTCATTACAGGCAGTGTGCGGAACATCCCAATTACAGGCAGCGTGCAGGCATCCCAATTACAGGCAGTGTGCAGGCATCCCAATTACAGGCAGTGTGCAGGCATTCCAAATGCAGTCAGTGTGCAGGCATCCCAAATGCAGGCAGTGTGAGGGCATCCCAATTACAGGCAAGTGTGCAGGCATCCCAATTACAGGCAGTGTGCAGGCATTCCAAATGCAGGCAGTGTGCAGGCATCCCAAATGCAGGCAGTGTGCAGGCATCCCAATTACAGGCAGTGTGTGGGCATCCCAATTACAGGCAGTGTGCAGGCATCCCAATTACAGGCAGTGTGCAGGCATCCCAATTACAGGTAGTGTGCGGGCATCCCAATTACCGGCAGAGTGCAGCATGCCCACTTACATTCCCCAGAAGCTGTCTCACACACACTCTCACACACACACCGCCACTGGTCGCCGCCACTTCCTATTCCCTGTAGCCGCTGATACCTGCCGTCTCATGCTCCCACCGGTTTTGACCTCCGGGTGGGTGTGACCTGTTACTCCTGCTGCCAGCATCATTGAACGTTTGCCCTAATCGGGCCTCTGGGCACAGCGGATGCAGGGCAGCAGCGGCGGCTATGGGGACAACTGCTGAGGCGGCTGTGGCATCCAGCGGAGGCAGCGGCAGCCAGTAGTGTGTGTGTTTGTATGTTGCGGGAACTGGCTGATGGGCATGGAAACTGCCAATGTAAGTTTTTTGTTGTTTTTTTTGGCGTTTGCCCGATAAGACGCGCTGACATTTCCCCTCCACTTTTGGGGGAAAATGCGTCTTATAGAGCGAAAAACACAGTAATTAGTTACAATCTCAATGTATTTGAAAAATGGAAAGCGGTAATTGATTAAAAAGGTTGTCAACTCCCTGCCATAGACTTTTTGCATCCTTCACATTCCCTAATAGAGAAGGTTTGGACACAACCAAGAAAAATTCCCCATCAAAATGCCGATGCATTTATTGTAAGCCCCCTTTTCAGGCCGGCAGTTTTAATGCGAATTTCCAGTAGCTGAAAACATTTCAAATTTCTCTTTGGAAATAGGCTTGATATATATTGAAGGATATTCAAAAACCTTTTAAGGTTTTAATGGGCCCGCCTAGTTTATTTATGGACTTTAGCAGCATAGAGATCAGAACCCGCCGCCTGCAGGTGCTGCTGGGAGGAGAGCGGATGTTTCTCTCCGAGCTGTTTCCTTTTGAAGAAAAGAGCAGAAATGTTCAGAGAATTTGCCCTTGACTCTGGTATAAACATACTGTACAGCATTTATTCTGTAAAAACCTAAAAGCTCTGCTTCTCATCGTTTTTTTAAAATACCTATTTGTTCTCCTAGTTAACGCTATTTTTCTTTCAGGAAATTGAAGATACTCAACATAAAGGCAAACTCCAGCTAATTTCATTTTTTACACAACTATTTTGCCAACCGCACCAGTGAAAAAAAGCCATGCCCGAAAATGTTTGCATGTTTTTGTTTTCAATACAAATGACATGTGAGGGTGTTTTTTTTTGTCTTTACTTTTTAAATGTGAGACATATATAACCCACTACCCGGAACTAGCCAGCCCAAGCACCAGGCATACTGGCTGGTAACCCAGGACTCGGAGGCTGACCAGCCGGCCCCTGGCCCTGCCGGTGTACCAGCCCCTATGCCCTTTGGTTGCTCCCACACTTATGGGCACCGGGCTCTTCCGTATCCCCAGTGCTTGAAAAGGGGGGTGTGGATAATCGGGCAGAGGTACCGCCATGTCACCTGCCAGTGCCAGCAAGTGACATGGAGGCTCTCTTTCCCTGTGAACTAGTATAGGGATCCTCTGGATGAAGAAAGCCATAACTTGCTTACAGGGATTCAGCAAACTGTTATGCGAGTTAAAAAATCTTGCATGGATAGGAACATTTTCTCACATACTTCTCTTGTGTGTGAGATTGACTTTCATGTTTCTAATTCATGCGAGAAAGTGAGACTTATCCTATACGAGATTAGTCCGGCACAGGACTGAGTAAATCTCGCCCCATGCTGAATCAACCCTTTTGACTGAGCCAAATTGAGCCAGGTGAAAATTTATAACTGGCAGTTTTCTCTCCAAAAAAAAAAATGAGTTTTCTCACTAGGCTCTGAATAGACCCCAATATCACTTCTAGTTTTGCGGTGAACAGGTGCTTAAAGTGGACCAAAACCCAGGTTTTTGACTATCCTTTTTAAGCAGGATATTGCCATAAAACCAGGGTTATTCCCCTTGTTCCCCAGCAGAGGGCACAAATGTTTCCATTGCACCAATAGTTGTGCATGAATAGTTAAATGGAGGATATATGCACACCAAAACTCAAAAAATGTGGCTGCAACATGTAGCCATTTCTCACATCTCCAGGATCGTGGACCATCTCCAGAAAAAAGAAGAATATATATACTGTAACACTAGCACATATAGTATAGTAAGACTAAGATACAGGTAAAACGTTACCCATGGGTCTAGTGAGGGGTTAACACACAGGTCCTGAAGAGCAGGCTTCTTTGGTTACTGACCAGGCAATAGTAAGTTAAGGAGCATAAACAACAGTAATAAACATAGTAAATAGCACAAGTCTATTCCTGGTCAGTTAACATATACAAGTTAATGCATCATGCCAAGGATAGCAAAATAAACGGTACCTTACAAATACAATTGCAAATTATATTAATCATGACGTCCGTCATATAGAGAAAATGTCATTACCAGATTACAGAGACAATGATTGCGCAATAGGTAGCCAATAGTTGCACACCAACAATGGATCAGTCAGTAAGCGCGTGTGCATGCGCTTGTGGTCATAGCAGCATATCCAGCTGAGCTTATGTGTGCGCATAGATGTGGGTGCACAATCCGACCGGTTGTGCGCACGCATGTGCATTGCATGCACACAAAACTGGCTCGGTTCTGCGCATGCACAAGGGCCTTTAAATACTGGTGAGCCCTGACCAGCATTGCCAATTAGTCTTCTCTCCTGCTTGTTCCTGTGTTCCAGTTCTCCGTTCCTATGTACCAACCCGGCTTGATTCTGACTACACTCCTGCTCCCCTTGGCTTATTTACCAACCGACCTCAATCCAGTTCTGCCTGCCCGCAACCTTGGTTTATTTACGACCTTGATCCAGTTCTGCCTGTCCATGAATCCAGCTTGTCCTACGTCCCCAGTCCAGCTCTGGTCTGTCTTCTACCAGGATTTGGCAATACCCACTCCAGACTCACCGGACCTGAGGCTTTACTGCAGCCCAGCCTATCCTCACCTTTAGGGGCTCTAGTGAAAACCAGGTTGGTCCTTAGATTCCAGGCCTCCTGGTCAAGAGGTGAGCCAGTCCTTAGTCTTCGCAATCGGGGGTCATACCCGGTAGCCCGACAGATATACTGGCAACTGGATACAGAGTCCATGCCAAGCTGAATTGTAGGAGATTCCTACTTCGATAGGGAAATACTCCCAAGCCAGGCTGGGGACCAAATCAGGAAGTCTGCCAAAGCTGGGTTGGAAGCCAAGTCGGGTTGTCAACCTGAAACAGGCCGCAAGCCAGGGCGAGCTTCGCAAGAGACACAGGAATCAGAAGGCAAATGTCAACTCCAAAGAGATCTGCCTGTTGGTCCATGGTTGTAAATGCCCGTGAAGCTATGATATTATTATATATTTGTTCCCAACAAAATTGTAATTAATCAAGCAATACAATCAGAAATTACACTGCATATAGAATGGCCCTTTGTTTATGCAGCATGGTGGGAAACTTTTGTTTCTAAAAATTTGGTTTGGTAGCTTTAGTTTCAGGTGTACATTTGAATGCAAATTAAGTTGGCTACCTGTCATAGAGTATCACCTTGGTTAGTTTGTCTGGGCCAATCAGAGATGATCTGCGGATTGCAAATGAAACAAAGGGTCAGCCCGAGAAAAACAATAGACTGGGGAGAGAGATGAGAGATGAGAGATTCGCTCGGACCGGGCCGAAGGACACACACGGGCTTGTGTCTTGGATGGAGATGGACACAGGTGAATACAGCAGCCATCTTGTTTGGCATTTGGATGAGACCTGCTAATTTCTGCCTGGACCCGATTAAAACAGATGAGTAATCCATTTTAATATATATATACCCTGTCTGTAATTTCTACTTTGTAAAGCGCTACGGAAGATGATGGCACTATATAAATAAACAATAATAATAATAAATATATATATATATATATATATATATATATATATATATATATATATATATACTTTTGCCCTGTTTTCTGTTTTTGTAACAGTGCTTGTAGCATTTTTGTGTTTTTAAATTTTTTGCAAGGTATAAAAATAACTCATAATTTTCCTTGGGAATTACTGACAAATGCAGTGTAAATTTAGAGATATACATATATTTGAGCTTTTAAGTTGACTTACACATTTAAACCGGACCTTCACCCTGAATAAGAGCCTATCTTATATGTTTCCCCCACCCTGTACATACAGATTGCTCACATTAATCCAGTCCTTCACCCTGAATAAGAGCCTATCTTATATGTTTCCCCCACCCTGTACATACAGATTGCTCACATTAATCCGGTCCTTCACTCTGAATAAGAGCCTGTCTTATATGTTTCCCACACCCTGTACATACAGATTGCCCACATTAATCCGGACCCTCACCCTGAATAACAGCCTATCTTGTATGTCCCCCCCCCTGTACATACAGATTGTCCACATTAATCCGGACCCTCAGCCTGAATAACAGCCTATCTTGTATGTTTCCCAAACCCTGTACATACAGATTGTCCACATTAATCCGGACCTTCACCCTGAATAAGAGCCTATCTTATATGTTTCCCCCACCCTGTACATACAGATTGCCCACATTAATCCGGACCCTCACCATGAATAACAGCCTATCTTGTATGTTTCCCCTCCCCCCTGTACATACAGATTGTCCACATTAATCCGGACTCTCACTCTGAATAAGAGTCTATCTTATATGTTTCCCCCACCCTGTACATACAGATTGCTCACATTAATCCGGTCCTTCACTCTGAATAAGAGCCTATCTTATATGTTTCCCCCACCCTGTACATACAGATTGCTCACATTAATCCGGTCCTTCACTCTGAATAAGAGCCTGTCTTATATGTTTCCCACACCCTGTACATACAGATTGCCCACATTAATCCGGACCTTCCCCCTGAATAACAGCCTATCTTGTATGTCTCCCCCCCCCCCCCGTACATACAGATTGTCCACATTAATCCGGACTCTCACTCTGAATAAGAGCCTATCTTATATGTTTCTCACACCCTGTACATACATATTACCCACATTAATCCGTACCTTCAACCTGAATAAGAGCCTATCTTATATGTTTCCCACACCCTGTACATACAGATTGCCCAGATTAAAAATCATCCCACCTGCACCTATTGCATTTTCGGAGCCTTTAAACATCCAAGATGGCGGCCCATGAAGTCTCAGGAAACAGGAAGTGTCTTCTGACTGTGCCGCTCTGCATTCTGGGATTGCTGACCTTTTCCTGACCCCAGTTGTGCTCTGTCTAAGCAAAGCACAGCTATAACCCCGCCCCCTGCACTTTTGACCCCTCTACTCAGTATGTGATGCTTATGAGGCAAGAGGGCGACGCCCGTATCCTAGAGTCCTGAACAGAGTTGCAGGCCAGTGGGGGAAAAGAATAAAAAGTAAGTGGCTAAAATCATTAGATATATTAATTTTAGATGCTGGGGAATACTAGGGTTTGGGCTTTTCATTAAATGATGCTGAAGGTCAGGTTTAAGAGCTGCAAATATACTTGTGAATTTTAGATAAATTACGCCCAAGCAAGGCAATGTGATATGCGCATGCGAGTAGAGGAGCCGATGTAGGACCTTGAGCCTGCGCAGTAGCCTATCTTGACTGCACACGTGCAGAGGCGCGATCTGTAGAACGAATACGCGCACCGACGTGAACCAGCGATCGCTGAGAACAACTGCTCGCATGCAAAATACTGTAGCCCACAGCGAATAGAAAGCCGAACTTGCGCAATGCCCACTGACGGTAGCAGCAACACGGCACACACCCGCCAAGACTGAAGACGCAGAGCCGGAGCACTTCTGTGACACCAAACAACAGCGGGAACATTTTTGTTGTGCTATAGATTAATCATTTCTGCATTTAGCCCCTCGGTAGCGCGTTTCCCTCACCCGTTAAGTAGTGAAAATGCTGACACATCCCCATAACAGGGACTTAATAACTAACTACGTGTGTAATGTTCTGCAGGTTCAAGGGACCCACAAACACTCTACTTAATTACCTGCAATTTATTTGTATTAAAGCCGTTAGCTGGAGCAACATGTCCTTAATTGGCCTCACATCACTCATAAAAGAAAGTTTTCTCAAACTTATGAAGCGCGCCGACGCCGGTAATTAAACGGCTCATTTATTTATCATCCGGGGACTGCAGACTGAGAAAGTTTAACAGAGCGAGAGCTGGAGGAACGTAGTAACTGAAGGCGAACGCTGAGGAACGTTTTGAGCAGAGGCTGGACTGGAGACTTTAGATAACTAAGAGGCCGATTCATCAATAGCGCCAGGTAGCGACAGATGAGCGACTGTAGCGTGATTTTTTCAGCGCCAGCCAGTATTCGCTGTGCTTGGCCGGCATTACCTTGATGACAGTGACTCAGTCGGTGTGCGGTAATGTTGAATACGGGCTTAGGGGTCGCTGTTTCACAGGTCCAGCGTTGTATGTGAGCGCCTGACAACGAATGGCCAGAGCGAACGGCTAGCTTCATATTCATCAAAAAATCACGCTCCGAATTTGCTGTCGCTGTCCATTCCTTGTTTAAACCCCAGAGCGCTGGCGGCGATGTGTATTAACTAGTTTTTAACCCCTAAACAACCATTTTTTTTGAATGTAACATTATACATGTATTTAGAATCAGTTTGTAATATGAATACATTAATCTCAGACCTGTTAGATCAATTCTGCACATAATTTTTTTTTTTTTTTTTTTTACTTAAAAATAAATCCTAACATTGCAGAAGTGGTCTCCGATTTTTTTACATTAAAAAAATTAATAAAAAAATGATTACCAATTAATCATGATTTATTATAGATTGCTCCATTGAAATGCATTGGACATCGCCAGGGAGCGACAGCTCATACCTGGCGCTGTGAGGGAATTTGCAGCGGCGCTGTTCGGTCCAGGCGGCTTCATGATGAATGCCGCGCTAGCCGTCGCTCTCGCCGGCGCTAGCCTCATTTTGCTTGATAAATGCGTCATTGTGACCGCCGCCGGGCGTACTTGAGTCGGTAGTCGCCGTTAGCTGCCGCTACCTGGCGCTCGTCGGACACTACCTGGCGCTATCGCTTGATGAATAAGGGCAAAAATCTAAAGAAATGTCATTATTCCCCGATTATTGCATTTCCCCAACCGTTGTATGCTGAATCATGGTCGTATTTCACTGGCAGGCTGATTCATCATTAGCGGCAGGTAGCGACAGATGAGCGTCTGTAGCAGCATTTTCAGAGTCGCAGTGCTCGGCCGTGAGTCACTACTTTATAGCGACTCAGGGCCTTATTTATCAAGGAATAGCGACAGATAGCGACAGATAGCGACTGGGGAGCCGGCCAGTAAAGCCAGGTACCGCAACTAGAACGCCGACTCCCCTCCACAATCACACATTTATCAAGCCGATACTGCTTAGCGACTGAGATAGCGCCACCTAGCAACTCATTCATCATTATCCCAGCCTCATCCCACAGCACCAACGAACATCCTTGAACAGCGACAGGTATGACCTCTCGCTACCTGGCGCTCTCCAATGCATTTCAATGGCAGAATGTATTTTAATTAATAATTATTTTTTAATATATATTGTTTTTTTTTAATTTAAAAAAAAAAATCTTTGAACACTTCTTCCTTTGAAAATGTATTTTTTGGGGATTTTTAAAAATTATTTTTTTTTTTTGCAGAATTGATATTACAGGTCTGATTTTAAACTATTCAGGTTTGAATATCATTCCATTTTTTTTTGGGTGGTTTGGGGGTTAAAAAACTACTTTTAACACATCGCCTACTGCGCTCTGGGATTTAAACATGCATTTCACAGCGCTAGGAATTTTTAAGGCTGATTTTTTAATGAATATGGTGGGTGCCGGTCGCTATATCCAGTCGCTATCATGCGCTCCCATACAACAGCGAACCTGTCAAATAGCGACTCAGCATCTTGTATTCAACATTACGGCACACCAACTGAGTCGCTATCATCCACCGAACAATGGCCAAGCACAGCGACTACTAGCGGTCGCTGTCAAAATACCGCTACAGTCGCTCAACAGTCGCTATCTGTCGCTATCTGTCGCTATTAATGAATCAGCCTCTCAGTCGCTGTTCAGTAATGGTGAATACATTGTGAGGAGTCGCTATTTGACCAGTACAGCGCTGTATGGGAGCGCATGTTAGCGACTGCTCATAGCGACCGACTCACACCATATTCAGGAAAAAAAACAGCCTCACAAATCTCTGGCGCTGAAAAATATTTGTCTGATGCCCAGAGCGCAGGAGGCGGTGTGATTAAAGTCTGTTTTCAAACATCTATCCACAAGTAACAAAGCGAAAACATATGGAATTACATTGTAGTAACATTGTAACATGAACACTTTAATGGCAGAGCTGTAATGTCATTTTTGAGGAAATATTTAAAAAATGAAAAAATTATGAAAAAACTGCTTTTTCAATGAGGTCAAATAATTATTTGTGATTAAAAAAAAAATTAAAAAATTGTTTAAAGAGAAGAAAAGGATCGTCCATTGAAATGTATGGGAGAGCGCCAGGTAGCGAGAGGTCATACCTGGCGCTGTGCAAGGCTGAACACTGACGCTATTCACTGAGGCTGTAAAAATGATGAATCTGACGCTACATGGCGCTATTCCAGTCGCTCAACAGATTCTGCTTGATAAATGTGTAATTGTGTGCCGTGTCCGGCGTTGACCAGTCGCTATCAGTCACTACCTCTCATTAACCAGGCGCTACCTGGCGCTATCCCTTCTTAAATAAGGGCCTTAGTGTCTTCCTATAAGAGCTTGTTTTACTTAGACCCAGAGGACAGAAGGTTACGTTGGCATTCAATGGTCATCATGTCCAGTACAAATAAGCAATGACTATTTATTTCTTTTGGTCATTTTTGGTTGTTAATAGGGGGTTGTCTTAAATAAAATCCACGGGAGATTTCAGCACTCGACCAATAAAAGTTCTTCTCATCACTCATAGCAGAAAGTTTTCCCAAACTTAGAAAGTGTGTGTAATAAAATGGCTTATTTCACTGGAAACTGAGAAAGACTGAGCGAGAGCTAGAGAAAAGTAACTAGAGGCGAGAACTGAGGACCACAAGTAGCAGAGAGAAGTTGGACAGGAAACTTTGGATAATTAAAACTATATTTTTTTGGGGGGGGAAGAAAGATAAAAGGGACAGGCAGGTAGGCCCCCTCACTTGATGGTGGTGACCACCCGCTGCTCCTCTTTCTCGTGTTAGCACCCTTTAGGTACGGGGAGGCCGATTCATTAATAGCGCCAGGTAGCGACAGATGAGCGACTGTAGCGTGATTTTTTCAGCGCCAGCCAGTATTCGCTGTGCTTGGCCGGCGTTAGCTTGATGACAGCGACTCAGTCGGTGTGCGGTAATGTTGAATACGGGCTGGGGGGTCGCTGTTTCACAGGTCCAGCGTTGTATGTGAGCGCCTGACAACGAATGGCCAGAGCGAACGGCTAGCTTCATATTCATCAACAAATCACGCTCCGAATGTGCTGTCGCTGTCCATTCCTTGTTTAAACCCCAGTGCGCTGGCGGCGATGTGTATTAACTAGTTTTTAACCCCTAAACAACCATATTTTTTGAATGTAACATTATACATGTTTTTAGAATCATTTTGTGATATGAATACATTAATATCAGACCTGTTAGATCAATTCTGCACAAATTTTTTTTTTAATTTGTTTTTTACTTAAAAATAAATCCTAACATTGCAGAAGTGGTCTCCGATTTTTTGACATTAAAAAAAAAAAATAAAAAAATAATACCAATTAATTATGAATAATTATAGATTGCTCCATTGAAATGCATTGGACATCGCCAGGGAGCGACAGCTCATACCTGGCGCTGTGAGGGAATTTGCAGCGGCGCTGTTCGGTCCAGGCGGCTTCATGATGAATGCCGCGCTAGCCGTCGCTCTCGCCGGCGCTAGCCTCATTTTGCTTGATAAATGCGTCATTGTGACCGCCGCCGGGCGTACTTGAGTCGGTAGTCGCCGTTAGCTGCCGCTACCTGGCGCTCGTCAGACACTACCTGGCGCTATCGCTTGATGAATAAGGGCAAAAGTTTAGGAACCCTATTAGTTTGAGATTTATGGGGGAGAGAGTTTCCCTTGCTTCACCCCACCGTCTTCCCCTCCTTAGCAGGGTGGGAGTACTCCCACCCTGCTAAGGAGGGGAAGATGGTGGGGTGAAGCAAGGGAAACTCTCTCCCCCATAATTAAAACTAAACAGGATTTACATACTCCCCGATTTTTGCATTTCCCCAACCTGCTATGTTGAATGTTAAATCATGGTCGTATTTCACATACTGTCTTCCTATAAGAGCTTGTTTTACTTAGACCCAGAGGACAGAAGGTTACATTGGCATTAAATGGTCACGTCCAGCACAAATAAGCAATAACTATTTGTTTCTTTCAAGCAGCCTTGATAAAGTTGCGGACGGTAACGAAACGCGTTGGCATGGGCAGTAGCAGCTTGCCCACCCGGGTCATACTTTGGATTTGCGCCCCCCCCCTGTATTTGCTATCAGCCGAGGCAGTACCGAGGATTGGTGAGGGCCGCTTCCTGCTTTTATTGCTGTTCATTTTATTTAAGGGGCAGTTGTGGCCTAGAGGTAAGGGGAGCGGACTTGTGACTGGAGGGTTGCAGGTTCGAATCCTGGTCCTGGGACATGACTGAAGTGCTCTTGAGCAAGGCACCTAACCCCCCAACTGCTTCCCGGGCGCCACAATTAGGGCAGCCCACTGCTCCGGGCACGTGTATACTCACTGCACGGATGGGTTAAATGTGGAGGACGAATTCCTATGTGTGCGCAAGCATACAATGACCATCTATGCATTAAAAATTATTTTTAAAAAAAAATTGTTATTTTTAATGTGAGTGCAATGACTGGAATTTCTTTTATTAAATGATACTACGCTAGACCGTCTCTTTCCCTTGTTTTTTTATATGTATTGGTGAAACGGGGAGGCCGATTCATTAATAGCGCCAGGTAGCGACAGATGAGCGACAGTAGCGTTATTTTCACAGCGCACGCTATTATTCGCTGTGCTTGGCCGTTGTTCGGCTGTTGACAGCGACTCAGTCGGTGTGCGGTAATGTTGAATACGGGGTTAGGAGTCGCTGTTTGACAGGTTCCGCGCTGTATGGGAGCGCATGACAGGGAATGGCCATAGCGAACGGCTCCCACCATATTCATTAACAAATCACGCTCAAAAAATTCTCGCGCTGTGAAATGCTTGCTTAAACCCCAGAGCGCTGGCGGCGATGGGTTAAAAGTAGTTTTTTAACCCCCAAACAACCATATTTTTTGAAAAAAAAAAAACATGTTTTTCAAAACATTTTGTAATATGAATACATTAATATCAGACCTGTAATATCAATTCTGCACATTTTTTTTTTTTTTTTAACCTTAAAAAAATATCTAACATTGCAGAAGTGGTCACAGAATTTTTGACATTTAAAAAAAAAAAAAAAAAAAAAAACATTAATAACAATTAATTATGAATATTTAAAGATTGTTCCATTGAAATGCATTGGAGAGCGCCAGGTAGCGAGAGGTCATACCTGTCGCTGTTCAAGGTCGCTCGCTGGCGCTGTGGGCTGAGGCTGGAATAATGATGAATGATTCGCTATCTGGCGCTCTGTCAGTCGCTAAGCAGGATCGGCTTGATAAATGTGTGATTGCGGAGGGGAGCCGGCGTACTCGTGGCGGTGACCGTCATTACCGTTCGCTCACCATTCGCTACCTGGCGCTATCCCTTGTTAAATAAGGGCCTATATCCGGAGTGTACCTTTTCTTCCTTCTGCCATTGTGTGAGGACGGGATTGGATGGCAATCAATGTTTGGCATTTATCTGCTGATTGGATAACGTTTAAATAAGGCATCTCCACTATTCAAATTCTGGTAAGGGTATTTTGAAATGGAGGAGGGTTACACTACAGGTGTTCTGATTGAAGTCATCGCAGTTCATTCTCTGGAGTGGTGCATGTGCACTGGGACTTGTTCTTAATTTCCTCTTTTTGGACTGATTTAATCTTTCTTTTTAATTAATTGTGCTGGACTTAAAAAAGTTTAATACGTTGCTCTGTGCTTGATTTGATATATGTTATTATTTAGCTGTTTGGGATAAGTGGTTTTTAGCACGTGTAACACTATTAAATTGATTCACTTCATATTCGTGTTCTCATTTCCCCCCCCAAAAAAATTGTTTTGTTTGTACAGCGCGGTATTTTCATTTCTTTTGTTTCTTTTGGTCATTTTTGGATGTTGATAAGGGTTGTCTTTAACGAAAACCACAGGAGATTCCAGCACTCGTCCAGTAAAGGTTCCTCTCATCCCTCATACCAGAAAGTTGTCCCAAACTTAGGAAATGTACCAACAACTGTAACGAAATGGCTCATATAACTGGAAACCGAGAGAGAGTTAGAGAAAAGTAACTAGAGGCGAAAACCTAGGACCACAGGTAGCAGAGAGAAACTGGACAGGTGACTTAAAACGGGTGAGGCCGATTCATTAATAGCGGCAGGTAGCGACAGTTGAGCGACTGTAGTGGCATTTTCAGAGCGCCCGCTAGTAGTCGCTGTGCTTGGCCGTTGTTCGGTAGTTGATAGCGACTCAGTCGGTTTGCCGTAATGTTGAATATTAGGTGAGGAGACGCTATTTGACAGGTTCCGCGCTGTATGGGAGCGCATGATAGCGACTGGCCCTAGCGACCGGCTCCCACCATATTCATTAAAAAATCACGCTCAAAAAATTATCGCGCTGTAAAATGCTTATTTAAACCACAGAGCGCTGGCGGCGATGGGTTAAAAGTAGTTTTTTAACCCCCAAACAACCATATTTTTGGAAAACAAAAAAAAAAGTTTTTAAAATAATTTAGTAATATGAATACATTAATATCAGACCTGTAATATCAATTCTGCACAATTTTTTTTCCCTTAAAAAAATTATCTGAAATGGCAGAAGTGGTCACAGAATTTTTCACATTAAAAAAAAAAAAACATTAATAACAATTAATGAATAATATTTCAAGATTGTTCCATTGAAATGCATTGGAGAGCACCAGGTAGCGAGAGGTGATACCTGTCGCTGTTCAAGGTCGGACGCTGGCGCTGTGGGGCTGGAATAATGATGAATGAGTCGCTATATGGCGCTATCTCAGTCGCTAAGCAGGATTGGCTTGATAAATGTGTGATTGTGGTGGGGAGCCGGCGTTCTCGTGGCGGGCCCGTCATTACCGGCCGCTCACCAGTCGCTACCTGTCGCTATTCTTTCATAAATAAGGGCCTAATTAAAACGAAACAAGTTTCTTGCATTTCCCAACCTGCTACGTTGAATCATAGTCAGAATTCACTTACTGTCTTCCTTTAAAAGCGAGTTTTACTTAGACCCAGAGGACAGAAGGTCACATTGGCATTCAACAGTCACGTCCAGTACAAATAAGCAGTGACTATTTGTTTCTTTTGGTCATTTTTGGTTGTTAATAAGGAGTTTCTTTAACGAAAACCACGGGAGATTCCAGCACTCGTACAATAAAAGTTCCTCTCTTCCAGGATTTAATAACTAGAAGAGAAAGCTGAGGACCACAAGTTTCAGAGAGAAGCTGGACAGGTGACGTTGGATAATTAAAACTAAACAGGATTTCCATAGATACCACACAAAAGAAAGTTTTCTCAAACGTATGAAGCGTTCCGACGCCGGTAATTAAACGGCTCATTTATTTATCATCAGGGGAGAAAGTTTAACAGAGCGAGAGCTGGAGGAACGTAGTAGCTGTAGGTGAACGCTGAGGACCGTTTTGAGCAGAGGCTGGACTGGAGACTTTAGATAATTAAATCTAAAGGATTTCCATCATCCCCCGGTTTTTGCATTTCCCATAACCTGCTACGTTGAATGTTAAATCATGGTCGTATTTCACGTACTGTCTTCCTATAAGAGCTTGTTTTACTTAGACCCAGAGGACTGAAGGTTACATTGGCATTCAATGGCCACTTCCAGTACTAATAAGCAATGACTATTTGTTTCTTTTGCTCATTTTGATGTTAATAAGGGTCGTCTTTAACGAAAACCACAGGAGATTCCAGCACTCGTCCAATGAAAGTTCTTCTCATCACTCATAGCAGAAAGTTTTCCCAAACTGTAGTTTTCCCAAAATGTAGAAACATAGAAGGTTAACGGCAGAAGGAGACCATACGCTCCATCAAGTCTGTCCTTATGTGTATACTGTATGCTCTCTGTATCTTATGTATATACTGTATGTTCTCTGTATCTTATGTGTATACTGTATGTTCTCTGTATCTTATGTATATACTGTATGTTCTCTGTATCTTATGTGTATACTGTATGTTCTCTGTATCTTATGTGTATACTGTATGCTCTCTGTATCTTATGTGTATACTGTATGTTCTCTGTATCTTATGTATATACTGTATGTTCTCTGTATCTTATGTGTATACTGTATGTTCTCTGTATCCTTTGTATATACTGTATGTTCTCTGTATCTTATGTGTATACTGTATGCTCTCTGTATCTTATGTGTATACTGTATGTTCTCTGTATCTTATGTATATACTGTATGTTCTCTGTATCTTATGTGTATACTGTATGTTCTCTGTATCCTTTGTATATACTGTATGTTCTCTGTATCTTATGTGTATACTGTATGTTCTCTGTATCTTATGTGTATACTGTATGTTCTCTATATCCTTTGTATATACTGTATGTTCTCTGTATCTTCTGTGTATACTGTATGTTCTCTGTATCTTATGTATATACTGTATGTTCTCTTTATCGTATGTGTATACTGTATGTTCTCTGTATCTTATGTGTATACTGTATGTTCTCTGTATCTTATGTGTATACTGTATGTTCTCTGTATCTTATGTGTATACTGTATGTTCTCTGTATCTTATGTGTATACTGTATGTTCTCTGTATCTTATGTATATACTGTATGTTCTCTGTATCGTATGTGTATACTGTATGTTCTCTTTATCTTATGTGTATACTCTATGTGCTCTCTATCTTATGTGTATACTGTATGTTCTCTGTATTTTATGTGTATACTGTATGTTCTCTGTATCTTATGTATATACTGTATGTTCTCTGTATCGTATGTGTATACTGTATGTTCTCTTTATCTTATGTGTATACTCTATGTGCTCTTTATCTTATGTGTATACTGTATGTTCTCTTTATCTTATGTGTATACTCTATGTGCTCTTTATCTTATGTGTATACTGTATGTTCTCTTTATCTTATGTATATACTGTATGTTCTCTTTATCGTATGTGTATACTGTATGTTCTCTGTATCTTATGTATATACTGTATGTTCTCTGTATCTTATGTGTATACTGTATGTTCTCTGTATCTTATGTGTATACTGTATGTTCTCTGTATCTTATGTATATACTGTATGTTCTCTGTATCTTATGTGTATACTGTATGTTCTCTGTATCTTATGTGTATACTGTATGTTCTCTGTATCGTATGTGTATACTGTATGGTCTCTTTATCTTAGGATAGATGTGTGCTTATCCCAGGCATGTTTAAATTCAGTGACTGTTGATTTTTCAACTACCTCTGCTGGAAGTTTGTTCCCGGCATCTACTACTCTTTCTGTAACATAATATTTTCTAACATTGCTCGTGATCTTCCCCCCGACTAGCTTCAGGTTGGGCCCCCTTGTTCTATCATTAAGTTTCTTCTTAAAAACACTTCCCTCCTGAACCTTATTCCCTCCTGTCACATATATAAAGGTCTCCATCATGTCCCCCCTCTCCCTTCTTTCCTCCAGACTGTACACATTTAGTTCTTTAAGTCTCTCCTGATAAGTTTTAAGTTTAAGTCCTTCCACCATTTTTGTTGCCGGCCTTTGGACCCGTTCTATTTGAATAATATCTTTTTGCAGGGGAGGTCTCCAGAACTGCACACAGTATTCTAGCTGTGGCCTCACCAGGGCTCTATACAGCGGCATCACAACCTCCCTCTTCCTACTGGTGATGCCTCGAGCTATGCAGCCGAGCATCCTGCTTGCTTTTCCCACTGCCTGGCTACACTGTCCAATCACAATCCGTATCCCTAAATCTCTCTCCTCCGAGGTCCTGGGTAACACAGTGCTGCCCATACGGTGCTCAGAGCAGGGATTCCTTCTACCCAAGTGCAGGATTTTACATTTAGAGACATTAAACTCTAGAAGACCGAATACAATCCAAATAAGACGTTAGCCTTTGTTCTCATTCCGCGTTTAGGTCTTCCTGAGCTCCGCAGGTCACACGCACCTCGCCAGCACCATGATAAGTGCTCTCTGTGCTGGGCATTGGGAGGCCTCCGATATCTCCTGCTCTCCGGCATCCAGGAGGGCGCCCCCCGTGCGTGTGTTAGACATTTTCCAGCTGAACGATCTTCCAGATATTTGTTCCCAGGGGGTCAGTGACCTGGCGGCACCAAACTCACAAACGCATTTACTCCGTTAACTCTGTTGGAAAAACATGTTTAAATGATTGGAAACAAGTGCGACCTTCATTTTGTTTGTAAAGCTCAATGTGGAATTCTCTGGGAGGTAGAAGCCAGGATGGAGGAGAGACGCTATAACGGCGTTGTGCTCGATTTTTCTCAGTTTGTATTTAGACATGTTTGTTTTTTAAACTTAAAAAGGAATTCCAAGCTTTTTTCTTTAACCCTGCAGCCGCTCCTCCCTTCCCCTGTGCTAAGCCCTAAAATAATAGAAACATAGAAGGGTGACGGTAGAAGGAGACCATAAGCCCCATCTGGGGCTTTATTCATCAAGGGATAGCGGCAGGTAGTGCCTTGTAAGTGACAGGTAACAACAGGCAGCGAACGGTGACCGACGGGCGCTGTACGCAATACTACATTTATGAAGGCGATTCTGGTGAGCGCCTCCTACAGCATCACGTAGCGACCGATTCATCATCACAGACGGCTCAGCGGATCCCAGCGGCGCTTTGGCTTCCAGAGCGCCTGTTATTACCGGTCGCTCTCCCATACATTTCAATGGACGTTCATTCTCTTCTCTTTAAACAGGGTTTTTTGTTATATATATATATATATTTTTTTTTTAATAAAATCCTTGTGTGAGGTCTTCCGGCCTTTAAAAAGTTATTTTTGGAAATGTTTTAGATTTTTTATTTTTTTATGCAGAATTGTCATTACAAGGTATTAAAGTGTTAATAAAGTGTTAAGTGTTAATGTAACATTGTAATAACAATGACATTCCATGTGTTTTCGCTTTGTTACCGGTGGATATTTGTTCAAAAACAGACTTTATTCACACAGCGCCTCGCGCTCTGGGCTACAACGACACAATTTTGAGCTCCGGCGCTGTGTGAGGCTGTTTTTTTGATAAATATGGTTTGAGTCGCTCCCCTGGGACTGCCAGATCAGTCCTATGAAGGTCCCCTGGGACTGCCAGATCAGTCCTATGAAGGTCCCCTTTGTAACTAATGCTCCACACACTGCACTGTACATATTAAAGGAAGGTTATTTTCTGTTATAAAAGTATATTGACCAACCACCAAAAAGCTAAAAGAACACAATGACTAATGCAACAATGGCAAAAAATAGGCTATACTTCATGTTATTTCATACCCTGTATTCCCCAAAGCATGTATTATATCTCTCTCTCTCTCTCTCTCATATATATATATATATATATATATATATATATATATATATATATATATATATATATAAAGAAAATACTAGTGCTAATCAATATTAGTACAGATACAAAGTGCATGTGCCTACATAAATACACAAAAAAATATAATTACACAGAAATTATACCTACAAGTGAGGGACATTTGTTAAATTAGGCCACGCCCCCTCATTCAGGGAATGGGTGAAGCCACGCCCCCTCATTGATTGATGGATAGGAGATTATAGCAGTTACAACAATAGAAACACTTTGAATAGACAAATGAATCATTTATTGCTGCAGATCTGCATGTTACACCTCAAAGATGGACATATGTAAATCAAGCCACACCTCCCTCCTTGTGGGGTGGGTGAAACCACGCCCCCTCATTGAGGGATGGATAAAGCCACGCCCTCATTGAGGGAATGGATGAAGCCACGCCCCCTCATTGATTGATGGATAGGAGATACATTGTAACAGTTATAACAATAGAAACACTTTGAAGAGGCAAATGAATCATTTATTGCTGAAGATCTGCATGTTACACCTCAAAGAGGGACAATGTGTAAATGAAGCCACGCCCCTCATTGAGGGATGGATGAAGTCACGCCCCCTCATTGAGGGATATATGAAGCCACGCCCCCTCGTTGAGGGATGGATAGGAGATACATGGTAACAGTTACAACAATAGAAACAATAGAAACATTTTAAATAGGCTAATGAATCATTTATTGCTGCAGATCTGCATGTTACACCTCGAAGAAGGACAATATGTAAACGAAGCCTCATTGAGGGATGGAAGAAGCCACGCCCCTTCATTAAAGGAATGGGTGAAGACACGCCCCCCCATTGAGGGAATGGATGAAGCCACGCCCCCTCATTGATTGATGGACAGGAGATAGGATGTAACAGTTACAACAACAGAAACACTTTAAATAGGCAAATGAATCATTTAATGCTGCAGATCTGCATTTTACACCTTAAAGAGGGACAAATGAAAACAACGAGGGACAGGGGGACATGGACTCCAAAGAGGGACAGTCCCTCCACATCAGGGACATTTGGGAGGTATGCATAGTAAGGGCAAATGGCTCTGATTGGATGAGAGCCTGCTCGTGTGGCAACGGACCAGGAAGAGGTTGTAATTACAAGGCATGCTGCAGGGGGTTTCACAAAGGGGGGCATCCCAATTGGGTAATAGTCAAAATCACAGGTTTTGTTCTGCTTTAAACATATGGAAATTGTCTAATTTGTCGCCGAATCTGCAATCCAACCGCAGGAACAAAATTCAGCTTCAGCTTGACCTTGAAGGATCAATAAAAAGGACTGTCGCCCGGCACTTTCATTTGCTGTAAAAATCAGCTTCATGACACTCCCATATATTTAGCCGAAGAATTCTAAAACACTCCGATACTTCGAGAGCATATAAAACAGCTCGTTGGCTGAAATGAACCGTTTTGTTCAATCATAGGCAATAAGGGAGGATGAAGGATGGGGCCAAAAGTTCTCGACAGCTTGATAGAAGACGCACAAAGTCAAAACAGGACGCGGCCAACACAAGCTGGAGAAAAGAAAACTAATAGGAACATCCAAGCAAAGACTTGGGCTGAGATATCTCAGAACCCTAAAGCCATTCGAAAGCATGGACAACCATTCCAAGATAGCATAGTTTTCTTAAGTGTTTTCCCCCCATGTACATACAGATTGCTCACATTAATCTGGACCTTCACCCTGAATAAGAGCCTATCTTATATGTTTCCCACACCCTGTACATACAGATTGCTCACATGAATCCGGACCTTCACCCTGAATAAGAGCCTATCTTGTATGTTCCCACCCTGTACATACAGATTGCCCACATTAATCCGCCGCCGTCTTTTAAAGGAGGAAGTGCCCTAGCGACCAGACGGTAGAGAACTCTGGTGCTCGTGTCCTTTGGGACCAGTGAACGTTATTATGAGTGAGCTGGAGACCACGCTGGAGACCTTTTTTACAGACATCAGGAAACAGAAGAATGCAGCAAATTCTGCTGTCCAAAAATTAAAATAGAACCATTAGTGAACAGTGAATTTAAAAATACAAATTAAAAGGATACTGCATAAGTATGTGGTAAATTCCACAATACCTATAGAAACTTATATTCACAATATTCATCTATTTCTCAGAAAGGAGTTCCCTATTAGTTGCAAGGTGCCTATTCTGGGTGGAGGCACAGGCACACCAAACCTTTAACCCAGCCTTCCACTCAGAGAAGGCTCAGCTTCTCTTTGTTAGGAATGACAAGGAATGACAGCTGTATAGCAGTGTTAGCAGTGTGCAGCACAATAAAGCAGCTATGTGGAGATCCACAAGACATGACTTGTTGGTGGCTCTCGAGGAGAGAGTTAGGGAACACTTCTGTATACTAAGACTTACCGTTCCCTAGGCCGGAAGCCGATGAAGAGGATCAGGTGAGGTGAGTTCCAGCAGCTTCAGCTGCTGCATCCTTTAGGGGAAGCTTTTCTGAAATACGACCTGTTGGTGGCTCTCGAGGAGAAGGTTGGGGAACACTTCTGTATACTAAGACTTACCATTCCCTAGGCTAGAAGCCAACACTTACAAAACTCCTTAGCAGACTATCCCCGGCTAGACAATTCACCTAGATAGGATTTCTTATCTCTCATTTGGTTAACCCTAGGTGAGACATACCCTAGAGCAGAGGAATAGCTAGGCTTTCTGGCACCTGGGGCAAAGATTCGAAATGGTGCCCCCACCTGTTCTCAGGCCCCCCTTTGGAACCCCCCCCTGACCTGCTGCACCCAGGCACCTGCTCCCCCCCTAGCTATGCCCTTGCCCTAGTGACCATGGCAGGACCCCCGCGGAGCTATAGCGATTGTCCACCTCTTTTCCTGATACTGTCTTACAATATATACACCATACCTTCCAACTTTTTAGTGTGGGAAAGAGGGACAATGGTTATATTAAGCCATGACCCCTCATTGATTGATGGACAGGAGATAGGATGAACAGTTACTACAATATAAACACTTTGAATAGGAGAATGAATAATTTATTGATGCAGATCTGCATATTAAACCTCAAAAAGGGACAGAAAAGTACGAGTGACATGAGGGCATGGACTCAAAAGATAGACAGTCCTTCCAAATCAGGGACAGTTGGGAGTAGAGATGAGCGAACTTCTTGAAAGTTCGATTCGGGCGATTCGCCAAATTTCCCCAAGAAATTCGGGTTCGCCCGAATCGAACTTTCACGAATCGCTCATCTGAAAAAAAATGCCGGCATGGTGGGAGCGGGCAGGCCGGCTGCGCTGTCAGTGGGCCGCCGCCGGCCCGCTGACAGCGCAGCCGGCCTGCCCACTCCCACCATGCCAGCATTTTTTTAAAAAGCAAACACTTACCTGCATGGTCGGAGCGTGGAGGCCGGCGCCGCTCTCAGGCGCCCTCTGATGACGCCTGAGAGCGGCGCCGGCCTCCACGCTCTGACCATGCAGGTAAGTGTTTGCTTTTTAAAAAAATGCCGGCATGGTGGGAGCGGGCAGGCCGGCTGCGCTGTCAGTGGGCCGGCTTCCGCCGCCCGCTGACAGCGTAGCCGGCCTGCCCGCTCCCACCATGCCGGCATTTTTTTTTTTTTTTATTTCAGGGAAAATTCGATCGGCACGAACCAAAAAAAATTCGGGTTCGTGCCGAATCGAAATTTCCCTGAAATTCGGAGCGAATTCCGGTTCGTCCGAACCGGTTCGCTCATCCCTAGTTGGAAGGTATGTATACACAGTATCCAGCCGCTCAATATTTCCTATATTCACCAGCATCAGCAGCTCAATATAAATGGGTTGGCTGTATGCTGTCCTCGTCTTGTGCCTTTCCTTTGCTTTTAGCACATGATCTCGCCTTCCATTGTAAATGTTCCTCTTCAGTAAAATGATTGTGCTTGGAATTGCTGCGAGTTTATTATTATTGCTTTTCCTGATTGTTCTTCTGCCTTGTATCAAATAAAAAAAGAATAAAGCTGATCTCGGCGCCTGCTGCTCCATAGCAAGAGGGAAGGAACGTGTTGTGCTACAGATCTGAGGATGTTAGAAGTAAGCGTGCCGCGTGTACAATGAAAGGCGAAACGCTGCTTTGGATCGAATATTCCTGTTCCGGGCATCTACTAAAGCTTGGCCGAGAGAAGGAGCAGATGTGCGCAAAATATAGGGCTACTGCGCCTGCATGCCCACCTCTGGTCCCGTGGCACTCTTTTTGGATTTACTTTTTTCTTGGTAACAACAGACACGAAATAAAGCTAAACCTTCACAATAGGGGCATGGTTCAAAGAACAATCACATGATTCTGAATCACCATTTTTGATTATATAACAATGAAAAATATGTCCAAAAAAATCTATAATTAGGGATGGGAGAACCTCCCAAAGTTGTGGTCTGGCAAGTACGCTTTGAATAAATGTTTGGATTCAGGGACCCGATCCTGGTCCCCAATACAATCAATGGAGACCCAAACTTTAGGGACTGTGGCGTGAGGGGAGGAGGGTGCAACGTTTGCAGAAGTGAGCGTGCTGCTCTAACTCACCTCAGCGCATTTTAATTTGGTCTGCTTCGCCGCCGCCAATGAAGAGGATCAGGTGAGGTGAGTTCCAGCAGCTTCGCCTGTTGCATCCTTTATGTGAAGTCGCTTGAAGCCCATCAAGCAGCTGTGTTCGGGCCAGACACTGAGCTCAAACACGGACTTCTGGCTGAAGTCCGTGATCAGGTTTGGGAACCCAAACTCAGGTTCAGTACAAACACGATCTTAAAGGTTCGGGTTCGCGGAGAAGGTACTTGTTCTATTCTCCTCTGTTTTTGCTTAGGTGTCATTTTGCTAAGAAATTTTGCTCAGTATTTGCAACCCTTAAATGTATAAGGCAATTTAAAAGCTCAAATATATGTATATATCTAAAATTACACAACGTTGTCTAATAATGTTGTCTATTAGGTCTAACAGTGTCAGGAAAGGAGGTGGACAATCGCACACATGAAATTAAACTCAGGCCAAAAGCTATCAAGCCAGTCCTCAGAACAAAGAAAGGTCTCCCTTTAGTCCATCCAGTTCAGCCTGTTTATCTCCTTCCAGTGGTCTAGTAGCCATAGCTGGTAATGTTATTAGATGCAAGGAAGGCATCCCGGCCACTATAGATCTCTTTCCAGTGGTCTAGTAGCCATAGCTGGTAATGTTATTACATGCAAGGAGGGCATCCCGGCCACTATAGATCTCTTTCCATTGGTCTAGTAGCCATAGCTGGTAATGTTATTACATGCAAGGAGGGCATCCCAGCCACTATAGATCTCTTTCCAGTGGTCTAGTAGCCATAGCTGGTAATGTTATTACATGCAAGGAGGGCATCCCAGCCACTATAGATCTCCTTCCAGTGGTCTAGTAGCCATAGCTGGTAATGTTATTACATGCAAGGAGGGCATCCCGGCCACTATAGATCTCCTTCCAGTGGTCTAGTAGCCATAGCTGGAGACAGTCCCTGACATCCAACATGGGTTAAGCAAAAAGCAGGATAAATTACCCCTTTATCTGGAAAGTATTTTTAAATTTAAAAGGGTTCAACTCTTCTAATGCCACCTGTGGATAACTGGAACTGCTCTCGACCTGGACTGATACATTGGTTAAGAAAGTCCATCTTATAGTGCAGTTTCCTTCAAGGCTAGGTAACATAAAAAATGCCAGACAACCATTTGGAACCCATCTGCCTCTTTGTCTTTGCTTAACACAACATAATGAAAATGATCTCTGTAACGACTCTTCCTGCTCACTACGCCAATGGTAATTAAGTTCAGCAATTTGAATATAAATGGACACACTTGACTTTGACCTTCCAGATTGCCTTCTATTATATCAAGGTTATTACTGGATGATATGCTTGACTGAGTTATTTGTGTGACCAACATGATAAATAAAGTGCAAAGGGAGGTCCTGTTTTTTCTTCCAGCGTGGCAAGCGGATCCAGAGATTGAAGCACATGAAAGAGGGGAGCGGCAGGGCGATGGGAGCGCTGCCAGGAAGACACGATTGTTGAGTTAAAAATACAAAAGATAAGGTGGAATTAGCCCTGTGCGAGAGTTTATTGCACATGAAATTGAAAGCATATTTTTTCTGCAAGCCAGCGATTGAGTCAAATTGCTGTACGCTGACGGTCGTTGACATTAGCATTTTATGGCAGCATAAATGTGAGCGCAGCTTATTACCTGCCTGCAAAATTTTAGGGAAAAAGTTGAAAAATATCAGTTGAGCTCAGTGTACAGAGCACAAGCTGCAGCCACCACTGCCTTGAAGTGCATTTGTCACAGTCGGGTAGTTCCATAGCTGGCCTGATGGTGGCAGTTTGCTACTACAGTCGCCAGCTATTGCGCTGCAGATCTGCCTGCCTAGGTGCTCTGATGACCTCCACCTGTTACACCAGACTGCAGGGCTTAAAAGGAGTCTATGCCCAGCAGCAGGTGTCACTGGTATATTGTCTCTTCCCTGCCTTGATTCCTGTCGGTTGGTGGTGGGCCACTGGAGCCAGTGGGTGCCAGTTGGAGCCTTCCCGTCCCTGATCCCTGTCGGTTGGTGGCGGGCCACTAGAGTCATTGAGTGCCGGTCGGAGTGTTCCCGGCCCTGATTTTTGTTGGATGGTGGTAACCCACTAGAGCCAGTGGGTGCCAGTTGGAGCCTTCCCTGCTCTGATACCTGTCGGTTGGTGGTGGCCTACTAGAGCCAGTGGGTGCAAGCTAGAGCCTTCCCGGCCCTGATTCTTGTTGGATGGTGGTAGCCCACTCGAGCCAGTGGGTGCCAATCAAAGCTTCCCGGCCCAGATTCCTGTTGGTTGGTGGTGGCCCACTAGAGCCAGAGGGTGCCAGTTGCAGCCTTCCCGGCCCTGATTCCTGTCGATTGGTGGTGGCCCACTAGAGCCAGTGGGTTCCAGTTGGGGCCTTCCCTGCCATGATTCTTGTTGGTTGGTTGTGGCCCACTAGAGCCAGTGGGTGCCAGTCAAAGCCTTCCCGACCCTGATCCCTGTCCGTTGGTGGTGGGCCACTAGAGCCAGTGGGTGCCAGTCAAAGCATTCCCAACCCTGATCCCTGTTGGTGGGTGGCGGCCCACTAAAGCCAGCGGGTGCTGGTCGGAGCCTTCCCAGCCCTGATTCCTGTCCATTGGTGGTGGGCCACTAAAGCCAGTAGGTGCCAGTCAAAGCCTTCCCGACCCTAATCCCTTTCGGTTGATGGTGGGCCACTAGAGCCAGTGGATGCCAGTTGGAGCCTTCCCTGCCCTGATTCTTGTTGGATGGTTGGTGGTGGCCCACTAGAGCCAGTGAGTGCCAGTTGGAGCCTTCCCTGCCTTGATTCCTGTCGGTTGCTAGTGGCCCACTAGAGCCAGTGGGTGCCAGTGGGAGCCTTCCCGGCATGGGTTCCTGTTGGTTGGTGGTGGCCCACCAGAACCATTGGGTGCCAGTCAAAGCCTTTCCGACCCTGATCCCTGACCGTTGGTGGTGGGCCACTAGAGCCAGTGGGTACAATTCAGAGCCTTCCCGACCCTAAACCCTGTCCATTGGTGGTGGGCCACTAGAGCCAGTGGGTGCCAGTCAAAGCCTTCCCAACCCTAATCTGGCAAATGTCCCAAAATCACATTCAATCCCACATCCATGTCTTGCCGGCAGGTCCTGGCTGTGGAGCCTCCTGTGACAGCATTTTTATTTGAGATATATTATTATTATTAACACTAGTCTGCCCTTATACTGTATGTTCTCTTTATCTTAGGATAGATGTATGTCTCCTCTCCTCCATCCTTGGCGTCCCGCTGCTCTAATAAATAGGTTTCTAAAGGTGCTTTTGACGTTAAATTCTCCCCAGCTGCCGGCCACAACCCTAATAATCCCCACACGTAACAAAATCAAACCATGGATGACCCTAAATTAAGTTATATGTAATAATGAGAAATGACCCACCGAAAAAGTATTGAACGCATGAAGAAAGAGAGTAACAAAAAGTCACGAAGCCAATAAAATCTATCAATAATTAGAAAGCAGTGTGTGGTTTCTGTGGCAGGGGACTAGGTTCTTAGTTTACCTGCTCTTGGGAGAATGATTAGAAAACAATTCTGACACTTAATGCAAATAGACATCAGCTGGTTCAGATTTTTAGCGCGGTTTAGAAGAATTGTTCTTCCTTCTGTGGTTTGTCTGATATTGGTATTTAAACCTGCCACACTGTAATATTTTTAGCGCGGTTTAGAAGAATTGTTCTTCCTTCTGTGGTTCAGCTGATAGCTTATAAAAAGTCACACCTTCCAACTTTTCAGGGTGGGCAAATTGTTAAATTAAGCCACGCCCCTCATTGATAAATAGATAGGAAATAGGATGTAACAGTTCCAACAATATAAACACTTTGAATAGGCAAATGAATCATTTATTGCTGCAGATCTGCATGGTACACCTCAAAGAGGGACAATATGTAAATGAAGACACACACCCTCATTGATGGATGTATGAAGTCACGCCCCCTCGTTGATTGATGTATAGGAGATACGAGTAACAGTTACAATAGAAACACTTTAATTAGGCAAATCAATAATTTATTGCTGCAGATCTGCATGTTACACCTCAAAGAGGGACAAATGAGAACAACGAGGGACAGGGGGACATGGACCCAAAAGAGGGACAGTCCCCCCAAATCAGGGACACTTGGGAGGTATGCCACACGGTATCACTGGTTTATATTCAGGGCCCCTGCACATAAACATTATGCCAGGCTGAATTGTCTCTGTGTGCATGCACTTGGGATGCTGCAAATAAGCTAGACAGGCATATCTACCAACTGTTCAGGGTGGGAAAGAGGGACAATTGTTAAATTAGACCATGCCCCCTCATTGAGGGATGAATGAAGCCACGTCCCCTCATTGAGGGATGAATGAAGTCACGCCCCCTCACTGAGGGAATGATGAAGCCACGCCCCCTCATTGAGGGAAGGATGAAGCCACGCCCCCTCATTGAGGGATGTATGAAGCCACGCCCCTCATTGAGGGATGCTGAAGCCACGCCCCCTCATTGATTGATGGGTAGGAGATACATTGTAACAGTTACAACAACAGAAACACTTTGTATAGGTAAATGAATCATTTATTGCTGCAGATCTGCATGTTACACATCAAAGAGGGACAATATGTACATGAAGCCACGTCCCCTCATTGAGGGATGCATAGGGACAAATGAGAGCAACGCGGGACAGGGACTCAAAATAGGGACAGTCCCTCCAAATCAGGGACACTTGGGAGGTATGAAAAAGTGGTCTTGCTACCCAGGTGCCGCACAAGATCAACTCAACTCCAACAACATTAAATGATGGGTAAAACCTGTGAGCTCTCCCAAGACCTTCACACACCTTACTGTCGCAAAACAGCGGGGTCAATTTGGTGCTAAAACTCACTTCTTTTTTTAGGAGAGAAAACTCAAACTGCTGTTTACTTTCATCGTTTACCAGGTGTACATTTTCAGCCCCAGGGTAGACAATGAAAATGAATGGCAATTTTCTCTCCTAAAATAAGAAGTGAGTTTTCTCACCATGCCCTGGATCGATCCCATACATTGGTTACAGAGACATTTCTAACCTACTGAAGGTTCCAGTGAACGCTGCTGGGGCCATAATCCAGAAGTGGAAAGAACATCATTTCACCATAAACCAGGACCAGGTGCTCCCCGCAGGATTTCGGAGATGTGAAGATAATTATCAAAAGAGTCAGCCAAGAGCCGCGCACCCCCGGTGGAGATCTGCGGAAAGACCCAGAATCAGCAGGTACAACTGCTAAAAAAGTAATACGCTCACCCTTTATGCATGCTCATCATGAACAAACAGCGTAAAGTGCATTTAAAGTTTGCTTAACAACATTTAGACAAGGCTGTGAAACACTAGGAGAATATAGTCTCATCACTAGTGTTGGGCAAACCCGAACCACAAAGTTCATTTCGAATTTTGAGAGTTCGAGTTCCCAATCTCAAACACGGACTTCAGCCAGAAATTCGAGTTCAGTGTTCGGCCTGAACACCTTCCCGGCCCTGATTCTTGTTGTTTGGTGGTGGCCCACTAGAGCCAGTGGGTGCCAGTCGGAACCTTTCCGACCCTGATCTCTGTCGGTTGGTGGTGGCCAACTAGAGCCAGTGGGTGCCAGTCGGAACCTTCCCGACTCTGATCTCTGTCGGTTGGTGGTGGCCCACTAGAGCCAGTGGGTGCCAGTCGGAACCTTCCCGACCCCGATTCTTGTTGGTTGGTGGTGGCCCACTAGAGCCAGTGGGTGCCAGTCGGAACCTTCCCAGCCCTGATTCTTGTTGGTTGGTGGTGGCCCACTAGAGCCAGTGGGTGCCAGTCGGAACCTTCCCAACCCTGATCTCTGTCGGTTGGTGGTGGCCAACTAGAGCCAGTGGGTGCCAGTCGGAACCTTCCCGACCCTGATCTCTGTCGGTTGGTGGTGGCCAACTAGTGCCAGTGGGTGCCAGTCGGAACCTTCCCGACCCTGATCTCTGTCGGTTGGTGTTGGCCAACTAGTGCCAGTGGGTGCCAGTCGGAATCTTCCCGACCCCGATTCTTGTTGGTTGGTGGTGGCCCACTAGAGCCAGTGGGTGCCAGTCGGAACCTTCCCAACCCTGATCTCTGTCGGTTGGTGGTGGCCAACTAGAGCCAGTGGGTGCCAGTCGGAACCTTCCCGACCCTGATCTCTGTCGGTTGGTGGTGGCCAACTAGTGCCAGTGGGTGCCAGTCGGAACCTTCCCGACCCTGATCTCTGTCGGTTGGTGTTGGCCAACTAGAGCCAGTGGGTGCCAGTCGGAACCTTCCCGACCCTGATCTCTGTCGGTTGGTGGTGGCCAACTAGAGCCAGTGGGTGCCAGTCAGAACCTTCCCAGCCCTGATTCTTGTTGGTTGGTGGTGGCCCACTAGAGCCAGTGGGTGCCAGTCGGAACCTTCCCAGCCCTGATTCTTGTTGGTTGGTGGTGGCCCACTAGAGCCAGTGGGTGCCAGTCGGAACCTTCCCGACCCTGATCTCTATCGGTTAGTGGTTTCCCACTATTGCCAGTGGGTGCCAGTTGGAGACTTCCCTGATTTGATTCCTTTCAGTTGCTGTTGGCCCATTAGAGCCAGTGACTTCTGGTCAGAGCCTTCCCGGCTCTGATTCCTGTTGGTGTAAATTTTCACCTGGTTCGGAATCAGCCACAAGGTAGACAGTGAATGGCAATTTTCTCTTCTAAAAAAAGAAGCGAGTTTTCTCACCAGGCTCTGGATCAACCCCATACTGATGGCATTGGTTACAGAGACATTTCTAAACTACTGAAGGTTCCAGTGAGCGCTGCTGGGGCCATAATCCAGAAGTGGGAAGAACATCGTTTCACCATAAACCAGGACCAGGTGCTCCCCGCAGGATTTCAGAGACGTGAAGATAATTTTCAAAAGAGTCAGCCAAGAGCCGCGCACCCCCTGTGGAGATCTGTGGAAAGACCCAGAATCAGCAGGTACAACTGTTAAAAAAGTAATACGCTCACCCTTCATGGCCGGTATGCATGCTCATCATGCAAAAACAGGTTAAAATGCGTTTACAGTTTGCTTAACAACATTTATACAAGGCTGTGAAATACTAGGAGAATATAGTCTCATCAGTAGTGTTGGGTGTACTATCGGGAGTGGTGGTATACGAGCACCTAGGGCTTGGCTAAGAGCATTTATTTAAAGTGGACCAAAACCCAACACTATCGGGACGATAATCTATAAGATTCCTGGGCCGATCGATTCCCTCCCCCGTGGCATCCAAAATCGGGATGTGTGAAACACCCCAGGTTGCCCCATACACTTACCTTGTTTCCCAGTCCACGAGCCGTGGCTGCATCTCCTCTATCCCTTTAGCAGGACGCGTGCCCTCCAAGCACGCCGATTGGATGTGCGATCGCGCATGCATCGTAGGACAGGGAAGAGGTGAGTTGGCTTAGGCAATCTGGGGCGTTTCACACAGCAGGGTACCCAGATTGATTGTCAAAATTCTGTGTTTTGGTCCACTTTAAAGGGGGTCCTGGGAGCAAAAAGCTGAGAGAGGGTTCTGAGTGAGTTAATAAAGCTGGCCATAATGGAGGCAGGGGTTCTGCTTACTGCACAGTACATACAATATGCACAATACATTTCCTCTAGCCGAGGCCTATGACAAAAGAAAACCAGCTGGTTCGGTGATTTGCCTGGAATTCTTCTGTTTGTATCATAAAACAAAATGGCCTCCTGCAATGAAAGCACCCGCCAGCCACGCTACTTTATTTGGGGGAGCTCCCATTAATTTTTCAGCACCACATCACCAAAGATTACGTTTTTCGCCCAGACTCGTCAGCGAGTCCATCTTGCCAGAGCCCGGCGCTTTGTTCTGGGCCGGGTAATGCACTGCTGGCACTAGGAGTGTACTCAATCATAGGAGCAGCAGCAGCCATCTTTCTGTGACCCCGGCCATAGGTCGACAGGAATGCCAACCGTGACCAGCGACTGGATCGGGGCTCAGGCACCCTTTAGGTGAAGCAGCCATCATTTCCGTGTTCGGGCTGAAAGCCAAACTCAGATATGGTCTTCTGGCTAAAGTTCGTTGGGGATTGGGGAACCCAAACTTGCAAAGTTCGATATGAACCCTAACTTTGTGGTTTGCGATTGCCCAACACTACTGATGAGACTACATTCTCCTAGTATTTTACAGCCTTGTCTAAATGTTGTTAAGCAAACTTTAAACGCATTTCAACCTGTTTTTGTATAATGAGCATGGATACCGGCCATGAAGGGTGAGTGTATTACTTTTTTGTCAAGGGGCCCCCAGAGGCAGAATGGGGGATGAAAAAAAAAATTGTAATGGCAGGTGTGTGTGTGTGTGTGTGTGGGGGGGGGAGAGCAAAGTGTGCATGAGGAAACACTACTGTACAAATTACCCGAGCCCCAATCTGCTCCCTGGTCATGGTCGGCCTTCCTGGCTATAGGTTCTGAATGAGTTAATAAAGCTGGCCAAAATGGAGCCAGGTGGTTCTGCTAACTGCGCAGTACCTGCGATATGCACAATACATTTCCTCTAGCCGAGGCCTATGACAAAAGAAAACCAGCTGGTTTGGTGATTTGCCTGGAATTCTTCTGTTTGTATCATAAAACAAAATGGCCTCCTGCAATGAAAGCACCCGCCAGCCACGCTACTTTATTTGGGGGAGCTCCCATTAATGTTTTCCGCACCACATCACCGAATATTACGTTTTCGCCCAGATTCGTCAGCGCTAAAACATGAAGGATTTCTTGTGCTTTCCCAGGAGTCCATCTTGCCAGAGCCCGGCGCTTTGTTCCAGGGTAATGCACTGCTGGCACTAGGAGTGTCCTCAATCATAGGAGCAGCAGCCATCTTTCTGTGACCCCGGCCATAGCTCGACAGGAATGCCAACCGTGACCAGCGACTGGATCGGGGCTCAGGCACCCTTTAGGTGAAGCAGCCATCAACTCTGCTCCAAAGCCCAACAACCAGCATTTCCGTGTTCGGGCTGAAAGCCAAACTCAGATATGGGCTTCTATCTAAAGTTCGTTGGGAATTGGGGAACCCAAACTTGCAAAGTTCGATATGAACCCTAACTTTGTGGTTCGCGATTGCCCAACACTACTGATGAGACTACATTCTCCTAGTATTTTACAGCCTTGTCTAAATGTTGTCAAGCAAACTTTAAATGCACTTTAACCTGTTTTTGCATAATGAGCATGGATACCGGCCATGAAGGGTGAGTGTATTACTTTTTTGTCAAGGGGCCCCCAGAGGCAGAATGGGGGATGAAAAAAAAAATTGTAATGGCAGGTGTGTGTGTGTGGGGGCGGGGGGAGAGCAAAGTGTGCATCAGCCAAGAGCCGTGCACCCCCTGTGGAGATCTGCGGAAAGACCCAGAATCAGAAGGTACAACTGTTAAAAAAGTAATACACACACCCTTTATGGCCGGTATACATGCTCATCATGCAAAAAACAGATCAGGGTGCCCCGCAGTCAGGGGACTGATCGGTCCGGGAATCTTATAGATTCCCGGGCCGATCAGTGGAGGGTATTGGTCCACTTTAAAGGGGGTCCTGGGAGCAAAAAGCTGAGAGATGGTTCTGAGTGAGTTAATAAAGCTGGCCATAATGGAGGCAGGGGGTTCTGCTTACTGCGCAGTACATACAATATGCACAATACATTTCCTGTAGCCGAGGCCTATGACAAAAGAAAACCAGCTGGTTTGGTGATTTGCCTGGAATTCTTCTATTTGTATCATAAAACAAAATGGCCTCCTGCAATGAAAGCACCCGCCAGCCACGCTACTTTATTTGGGGGAGCTCCCATTAATGTTTTCCGCACCACATCACCGAATATTACGTTTTCGCCCAGACTCATCGGTGCTGAAACATGAAGGATTTCTTGGGCTTTCCCAGGAGTCCATCTTGCCAGAGCCCGGCGCTTTGTTCCGGGCCGGGTAATGCACTGCTGGCACTAGGAGTGTCCTCAATCATAGGAGCAGCAGCCATCTTTCTGTGACCCCGGCCATAGCTCGACAGGAATGCCAACCATGACCAGCGACTGGATCGTGGCTCAGGCACCCTTTAGGTGAAGCAGCCATCAACTCTGCTCCAAAGCCCAACCACCAGCATTTCCGTGTTCGGGCTGAACGCCAAACTCAGATATGGTCTTCTATCTAAAGTTCGTTGGGGATTGGGGAACCCAAACTCGCAAAGTTCGATATGAACCCTAACTTTGTGGTTCGCGATTGCCCAACACTACTGGTGAGACTACATTCTCCTAGTATTTTACAGCCTTGTCTAAATGTTGTTAAGCAAACTTTAAATGCAATTTAACCTGTTTTTGCATGATGAGCATGGATACCGGCCATGAAGGGTGAGTGTGCATCAGGAAACACTTCTGTACAAATTCCCCGAGCCCCAGTCTGCTCCCTGGTCATGGTCGGCCTTCCTGGCTATAGGTTCTGAATGAGTTAATAAAGCTGGCCAAAATGAAGCCAGGTGGTTCTGCTTACTGCGCAGTACCTGCAATATGCACAATACATTTCCTCTAGCCCATTCCTATGACAAAAAGAAAACCAGCTGGTTTGGTGATTTGCCTGGAATTCTTCTGTTTGTATCATAAAACAAAATGGTCTCCTGCAATGAAAGCACCCGCCAGCCACGCTACTTTATTTGGGGGAGCTCCCATTAATGTTTTCCGCACCACATCACCGAAGATTAAGATTTCGCCCAGACTGGTCGGTGCTGAAACATGAAGGATTTCTTGTGCTTTCCCAGGAGTCCATCTTGCCAGAGCCCGGCGCTATGTTCCGATGCCGGGTAATGGATGTGACAGCTCTGTTTCCAGCAGAGTCATATATCCGGCGGGCTGCCTCGGGCTTGGCGCCTTCCAATATGCAGATCAGCGACAATAACGCAGGAAATCTGTATTAATGTCCTTAATGTAAAGCGCCATTTATCATGGCCAAAATGATTTGCTGTAATGAAAAAATGAAAAATGTTATTACTTGTTTTGGTCGCAGTTCTGAATATGGCCAACAATTAATATTCCGCGGATTAATCAGCTCAGCTCAAGACGCTGGGAGTGACTTATGCTCGACAACTGACCCCTATTTTATCCAACGGCTCCCACTCAGGCTTTGCCAAACTTTTTTTCATGGTGAACCAGCTCCTATTATCTTAAAGTGGACCAGCACCCAGGGGGGATCGGCCCGGGAAACTCCCCAGGACGCCCACAAACCTTACCTTAACCCCGTTCTAACGGCGCATGTGCGGGCCGCCGCCGTGTCTCGCGCTTCCCTCTAGCAGGGCGTGCACCCGCGCGGGCCGTTTGTGAATCTATAAGATTCCCGGGCCGATCAGATCCCTCCCCGCGGGGAATCTGAAATCGGGATGCCCCGTGGGGTGAAACCCCCCAGGATGCCCAGAAACCTTACCTTATCCCCGTTCCAATGGCACATGTGCGGGCCGCATCTCGAGCTTCCCTCTAGCAGGGCGCGCACCCGTGCCAGCCGTTTGTAAATGTTAGAAGGAAGCGCGAGACTCGGCCTCCAGCGCGCTCAGAGCCGCTGTGGTTGTCCGTCGCTTGTCCGTACATACCACAGCGGCTCTGAGCGCTCTGATTGGACGAGCTCTCACGTAGGAGCGGGATGAGGTGAGTTATTTCTGATCGGGGGGGTTTCACGCAGCGGGGCACCCCCAGGATAGTGAAAATCCTGGGTGTCGGTCCACTTTAAAGTGGGCCAAAACCCAAGATTTTGACTATCCTGGGTTTTGGTCTTTGTCCCTGGCACCCCAATAGGGGATGCCCCACTGTGTGAAACCCCCCAGGTTTCCCGTTCTCACTCATCCTTCCCCGGTCCTACGGCGCATGTGCAGCCTCTGGTCTAGTCAGCGCACTCAGATCCTCTCCTGAAAAGCACAAAGACCAGCAGTTCTTCCAGATCAAACAAATATATTAATCCACCAGATGATTACATAGTCATAGTCAACGTTTCCGGGGTTAAGCGGAGACCCCCTTCATCAGGACGAGAATCAACAGAGTACCAACACAGTGATGTTAATGAAGAAGAACTAAACCAATCGAAATGCAGGAAATTCACGCCTGATGTCATCTATGACGTCACAGGCAGTTAAAGCGGACCTTCACTCTAAATAAGAGTCTATCTTATATGTTTCCCACACCCTGTACATACAGATTGCCCACATTAAAAATCATCCTACCTGCATCTACTGCATTTTATAAGCCTTTAAACATCCAAGATGGCGGCTTATGGAAGCTGCCATTTTTGCAGGCAGCCTGCAAACAGGAAGTGCCTGCAAACAGGAAGTGACTGTGCTGCTCTGCATTCTGGGATTGCTGACCTTTTCCTGACCCCAGCTCTGCTCTGTCTGAGCAAAGCACAGCTATAACCCGCCCCCCTGTACCTTATCCCACTCTCCTCTCCTCAGTAAGTGTGATGCTTCTGAGTCAAGATGGCGGCGCCCGTATCCTAAATTCCCGAACAGAGTTGCAGCCCAGTGGGGGAAAGTATAATAAATTAGTGACTAAACATGTAAAATATATTAATTTTAGATGCTGAGGAATTGTTTTTTAAGAGTTTGGGCTTTTCATTAAATCAGGGTGAAGGTCCGGTTTAACCAGCAAACAGGCAAATTCGCTTTGAAGTATAGAAAATATTATTAATACACTACATAAATCAATACTATATATATATATCAAAAATACCAAGTAGCCCCCTCCATGGGATTCCCGCAGAGCGCCGCTGTCATCTTCCAATTAGCGGCAGCGGGGTAGCTCTGCTGCGGATCCTCTCCCGCCCCTTCATCCTAGAGCTCATCTAAGGCAAGCGGATCCAAGCGCACTGGCGGCCACCTCCCCCGCTACCCTGTAACAGCCTGCCCACATCGGCCATTCACAAATGCCTGGCACGGGCATGTACCCTGCTAAAGGAAAGCCTCGTAGGATTTCGGGCGGCCCCATTGCATCCCATTCATGGGCACTGCGCAGGCACGATATCGGGAGCCGCACGCAGTGCCTGATGGGATGCAAGATGGCGCCACCCGTCCCTAGGTCATCCGGAAACCGAGGAACCTAGAAGATGGATCCCTTGGCGAGGTGAGTAAATAGTGCCCAAAGGTAAAACCCGGAGGGGGGGCAGCAGATTGGTGAGACTTAGGGGAGGTTTTTGGCTATCCTGGGTTTTACATAGAAACATAGAAACATAGAAGGTTGATGGCAGAAGGAGACCATACGGTCCATCTAGTCTCTGCCCTTATGTGTATACTGTATGTTCTCTGTATCTTATGTGTATACTGTATGTTCTCTGTATCTTATGTATATACTGTATGTACTCTTTATCTTAGGATAGATGTGTGCTTATCCCAGGCATGTTTAAATTCAGTGAGTGTTGAATTCTCAACTACCTCTGCTGGAAGTTTGTTCCAAGCATCTACTACTCTTTCTGTAAAATAATATTTTCTAACATTGCTCCTGATCTTCCCCCCGACTTGGTCTTATCCAGGGGTGCTCTGCTCTGTGAAATCCCCTAGGTTGCCCAATCTCACTTACCCTTCCCCGGTCCTATGGCTCATGTGCAGCCCCCTCATCCAATCACCGCGCTCAGATCTACTTAAGCCCCTTCATCCAGAAGCTCGTCTAATGCAAGCGGATCTGAGTGTGCTGGCAGCCGCATCCCCCGTTACCCTTTAACAAGGAGCGTGCCTGAGCCGGCCATTCACAAAAGCCTGGCGTGGACATGCGCCCTGCTAGAGGGATAGGGGGCTAGCTCATGCATGCGCCGTTGGACAGGGCATGAAGGTGAGTTTTTGGGTGACCTGGGGGGCTTGACACCGCAGGGCATCCTCGATCAGCGTGCCCCAGGGGGAGTCTATGGGTTTTGGTCCACTTTAAAGGACCCTTTCTGCAGCCACTATCGCTAAAACCTAGCTAAACCTGCATTAACATCTAACCGACTATTAGACAAGGGGTGACGGCAAGTTATTGCAGGAAGATAATCTAGAAGCAATGGCATTGAAAACAGCTGCTAAGTTAAGAGGATAAAAAAGACCGGTGCCATGCAGGGGGCAACAATGGGAGGACAATGGGCCTAAACAGGACTGGCTGAGATAAGCAGGTCTTGGACTTTTAAAGTGGATCAAAACCCGGGAGTCTGACTATCCTGGGTTTTGGTCTTTGCCCCCTGGACACCCCAATCAGGGGGTGCCCCACTGTGTGAAACCTCCAAGGTTGACCAATCTCACTCACCCTTCCTTGGGGCCTTATTTATCACGGGCTAGCGCCAGGTAGTGTCTGACGAGCACCAGGTACCGCCAGCTATCGGCGGCTACCGACTCAAGTACGCCCGGCGGCGGTCACAATGACGCATTTATCACGCTAAATGAGGCTAGCGCCGGCGAGAGCGACGGCTAGCGCGGCATTCATCATGAAGCCGCCTGGACCGAACAGCGCCGCTGCAAATTCCTTCACAGCGCCAGGTATGACCTGTCGCTCCCTGGCGATGTCCAATGCATTTCAATGGAGCAATCTATAATTAATCATAATTAATTGGTATTAATTTTTTTTTTTTTAATGTCAAAAATTCGGAGACCACTTCTGCAATGTTAGGATTTATTTTTAAGTAAAAAAAAATTTAAAAAAAAATTTGTGCAGAATTGATCTAACAGGTCTGAGATTAATGTATTCATATTACAAAATGATTCTAAAAACATGTATAATGTTACAATCAAAAAATATGGTTGTTTAGGGGTTAAAAGCTAGTTAACACCCATCGCCGCCAGCGCTCTGGGGTTTAAACAAGGAATGGACAGCGACAGCACATTCGGAGCGTGATTTGTTAATGAATCTGCAGCAAGCCGTTCGCTCTGGCCATTCGTTGTCAGGCGCTCACATACAACGCTGGACCTGTGAAACAGCGACCCCCCAGCCCGTATTCAACATTACCGCACACCGACTGAGTCGCTGTCAACAAGCTAACGCCGGCCAAGCACAGCGAATACTGGCTGGCGCTGAAAAAATCATGCTACAGTCGCTCATCTGGCGCTACCTGGCGCTATTAATGAATCGGCCTCCCCGTCCTACTGTGCATGCACAGCCTCTCGTCTAGTCACCCCATTGGGGGTGCCCCGCTGTTTGAAACCCCCCAGGTTGCCCAATCTCACTTACCCTTCCCCGGTCCTACGGCGCATGTGCAGCCCCTTCGTCGAATCAGCGTGCTTGGATCTGCTGGAGCCCCTTCATCCAGGAGCTCGTCAAATGTGAGCGTATCCGAGCGTGCTGGCAGCCGCATCCCCCGCTACCATTTAACAAATGCCTGGCGCGGAAACGCGCCCTGCTAGAGGGATAGGGGGGATAGCTCATGCATGCGCCATTGCACGGGGCGCTAGGGTGAGTTTTTGGGCAACCTGCACCCCTGATCAGCATGCCCCAGGGGGAGCGAGTATGCCTGCCCTGGACTCTATGGGTTTTGGTCCACTTTAAAGGACCCTTCCTGCAGCCCCTATCACTAAAACCTAGCTAAACTTGCAGTAACATCTGACTAACCATTAGAACAGGGGTGATGGCTAGTTATTGCAGGAAGATCAACTAGAAGCAATGGCATTGAAAACAACTGCCATGTTAAGAGGCTGAAAAAGACCGGTGCCATGCAGGGGGCAACAATGGGAGGGCAATGGGACCGGCTGAGATAAGCAGGTCTTGGATTTTTAAAGTGGGCCAAAACCCAGGATTTTGACTATCCTGGGATTTGATCTTTGCACCCTGGGCACCGCAATCAGGGGATGCCCCGCTGTGTGAAACCCCCCAGGTCGCCCAATCTCACTCACCCTTTCCCGGTCCTACAGCCTCTCGTCCAATCAGCACGCTCAGATCCTCTCCCGAATAGCACAAAGACCAGCACACCACCAGATCTTCCAGATCAAACAAATATATTAATCCAGACATAACAGATGATTACATAGGCCCTTATTTATGAAGGAATAGCGACAGGTAGCGACTGGTGAGTGGCCGGAAATGACGGGCCCCGCCACGAGAACGCCGGCTCCCCAGCACAATCACACATTTATCAAGCCGATCCTGCTTAGCGACTGAGATAGCGCCAGATAGCCACTCATTCATCATTATTCCAGCCTCAGCCCACAGCGCCAGCGTCCGACCCTGAACAGCGACAGGTATGACCTCTCGCTACCTGGCGCTCTCCAATGCATTTCAATGGAACAATATTTAAATATTCATAATTAATTGTTATTAATGTTTTTTTTTTTAATGTGAAAAATTCTGTGACCACTTCTGCCATTTTAGATAATTTTTTTAAGGGAAAAAAAAATTGTACAGAATTGATATTACAGGTCTGATATTAATGTATTCATATTACTAAATTATTTTAAAAACTTTTTTTTTTTTGGTTTCCAAAAATATGGTTGTTTGGGGGTTAAAAAACTACTTTTAACCCATCGCCGCCAGCGCTCTGGGGTTTAAACATGCATTTCACAGCGCGATAATTTTTTGAGCGTGATTTGTTAATGAATATGGTTGAAGCCGGTCGGCAGGGCCAGTCGCTATCATGCGCTCCCATACAGCGCGGAACCTGTCAAATAGCGACTCCTCACCTAATATTCAACATTACGGCAAACCGACTGAGTCGCTATCAACTACCGAACAACGGCCAAGCACAGCGACTACTAGCGGACGCTCTGAAAATGCTGCTACAGTCGCTCAACTGTCGCTACCTGCCGCTATTAATGAATCGGCCTCATAGTCACAGTCGACGTTTCAGGCGTTAAGCGGAGACCCCCTTCATCAGGACAAGAATCAACAAGAGTACCAACACAGTGACATTAATGAAGAAGACATAAACCAATCGAAATGCAGGAAATTCGCACCAACGTCATCTATGACGTCACAGGCGGTTAACCAGCAAACAGGCGAATTTGCTTTGAAGTAGAGAAAATATCATTAATAATGCACTACATAAATCAATAATATATATATATATATATATATATATATATATATATATCAAAAATACCAAGTAGCCCCCTCCATGGGATTCCTGCAGAGCGTCACAAAGCTTGTCTAAGGTGAGCGGATCTGAGCGCGCTGGCGGCCACATCCCCTGTAGGTGTAATATAGAATGTTTTATTAATTATATTTTATATTATTTATATGAATTATTTTGCACTGATGGAGCTGCACACTGGTGTTAATTAGATATGTTAATGTTATGGTCTCTGCCCTCCGGCTACTATATAATGATTGTAAATGCATTGGAGATATTGTCATGAGTAAGAACCCGCGGGGTTCGAAACGCGTAGACATACGTGTATTTTACTTGGGGGATTTATGTCGGCACCATGCTTTTTTACTATTGAATAAAGGTCTTTGGATTTGAATGAGGAAACGCTTTTGGCTGGCAATACTTTGTGTTGTGCACATCCCCTGCTATCCTTTAACAGCCTGCGGTCCCCCTTTCCTTTAGTGTGTTGCTGTGGCCGTCTGTAAATTCGGGTAGTATCACTTTGATTCACGCTGGCACAGTTCCTACAGTGTGCTATTTGGCAACATATGACCCCCTGTTGTATTGGTTTGCATCTGGGAGTTGTTGTGGGGTTAGATTTCCATTGACACGTTTAGGTTTAGGTATAATATGTATTGCTTTATAATATAGGAAAAGTTTAGCACTTGGCACTTTATATAGTTGTTTTCATGAAATTGTGTATTATTATTGGTTTAACATTATATTTGTATCACGATTACTTTTTGAATATAGATGTTTTACACCTTATATAATATTTTTTATGCGCATAGGTGGTCTTTTTTACTTAAAGGGGCCCATTTTGGGTCCTTTTTGTGCCGGCACAAAAATACTTGAGGGCGTGTATATATATATATATATGAATAGATATATACAGATCCATTTAATTACCATCTATATACTTACTTTATTTATATAGTGGGTACACAGCACACAGATTTTTCATAACATTATGTTGAACACTTGGATTATGATGGTTGTATTTATTGGAAATGATATGAAGGGGGACTCGCCTTGTTTTTAAAATGTCTTGTGTTGTATATTTGTCTTTAGATGTTTTTTATGATTAGTCATGTATAAATGAAATGAAATATTTTTGAGGATATATATATGTACTTTTTTGGTGCTCCACATAGGGAGGGAGGTGTGGTCTTTCACGTCCACTCCATATAGAGTTGCTTTAACAGCCCATGTCGGCCATTCACCGCTACACTGCTAAGGGGATAGCGGGGATGCAGCTGCTGCTCCTGCATGCGCCGTTGGACCGGGAACGAAGGTGAGTTTTCGGGCGACCTGGGGGGTTTGACACAGCGGGGCATCCCAAATCTGAATGCGCGAGTATGCGTGGCCTGGAGTCTCATAAGCTCCAGGGTGGGTTTTGGTCCTCTTTAACCTAAAGTGTGCAACAGAAGGAAGCTGCTGTACAACTAATTGTGAGAAGGAGAGTGGACTGCCAGTACAGGCCACAAAAGCCCACCCCTATGTAAGTCAGAGGCACTACAGAAGATATATTAAGGCCCTTATTTAACAAGGGATAGCGGCAGATAGCGACAGATAGCGACAGATAGTGACTGGGGAGCCGGCCAGTAAAGCCAGGTACCGCCACGAGAACGCCGGCTCCCCTCCACAATCACACATTTATCAAGCCGATACTGCTTAGCGACTGAGATAGCGCCACCTAGCAACTCATTCATCATTATCCCAGCCTCATCCCACAGCGCCAGCGAACATCCTTGAACAGCGACAGGTATGACCTCTCGCTACCTGGCGCTCTCCAATGCATTTCAATGGCAGAATGTATTTTAATTAATAATTATTTTTTAATATTTTTTTTTTTTCAAATTTCAAAAAAAAAAATCTGTGGACACTTCTTCCTTTGAAAATGTATTTTTTGGGGATTTTTAAAAAAAAATTTTTTTGCAGAATTGATATTACAGGTCTGATTTTAAACTATTCAGGTTTAAATATTATTTTAAAATCATTCCATTTTTTTGGGGGGGTGGTTAGGGGGTTAAAAAACTACTTTTAACACATCGCCTACTGCGCTCTGGGATTTAAACATGCATTTCACAGCGCTAGGAATTTTTAAGGCTGATTTTTTAATGAATATGGTGGGTGCCGGTCGCTATGTCCAGTCGCTATCATGCGCTCCCATACAACAGCGAACCTGTCAAATAGCGACTCAGCATCTTGTATTCAACATTACGGCACACCGACTGAGTCGCTATCGTCCACCGAACAACGGCCAAGCACAGCGACTACTAGCGGTCGCTGTCAAAATACCGCTACAGTCGCTCAACAGTCGCTATCGACAGTCGATATTTTTAATTGCTTTTAACATGTATGTTTTTTGGCTACTGTTATTATGGAATGCAATAAAAAATGGATTTCTTAATATATCTTCTGTAGTGCGGCTGACTTACATAGGGGTGAGCTTTTGTGGCCTGCACTGGCAGTCCACTCTCCTTCTCACAATTTGGCCCTTATTTAAGAAGGGATAGCGTCAGGTAGCGGCTGGTTAATGAGAGGTAGCGACAGATAGCGACTGGTCAACGCCGGACACGGCAGCAATTACACATTTATCAAGCAGAATCTGTTTAGCGACTGGGATAGCGCCATGTAGCGTCTGATTCATCATTTTCACAGCCTCAGCGAACAGCGCCGGCGTTCAGCCTTGCACAGCGCCAGGTATGACCTCTCGCTACCTGTCGCTCTCCCATACATTTCAATGGACGATCCTTTTCTTCTCTTTAAACTGGGGTTTTTTTTTTTTTATCCAAAAAATTCACAAATAATTCTGTGACCTCTTCTAGCATTGAAAAAGCATTTTTTTCATAATTTTTTTCATTTTTTATATATTTCCTCAGAAATGACATTACAGCTCTGCCATTAAAGTGTTAATGTTACAATGTTGTTACAATGTAATTCCAGATGTTTTCGCTTTGTTACTAGTGGATAGATGCTGAAAAACAGACATTAATCACACCGCCTCCTGCGCTCTGGGCTTCAAACAAATATTTTTCAGCGCCAGAGATTTGTGAGGCTGTTTTTTTGCTGAATATGGTGTGAGTCGGTCGCTATGAGCAGTCGCTAACATGCGCTCCCATACAGCGCTGTACTGGTCAAATAGCGACTCCTCACAATGTATTCAACATTACTGAACAGCGACTGAGTCACTATAAAGTAGCGACTCACGACCGAGCACAGCAACTACTAGCGGGCGCTCTGAAAATGCCTGCTACAGTCGCTCATCTGTCGCTACCTGGCGCCAATGATGAATCAGCCTGCCCGTTACGCCTAGTTTTAGGTGGTGGCTCCCCCTTCCAGCCAGCATCCAGTTTGAAGTGATTACTGTATACGTTATTCTTTATTGTTCTGCTGTACAACTAACCCGAGTCTCCTAGGCTCCAGGGTGGGTTTTGGTCCACTTTAATGTTACTGCACCTTCTGCACACCCAAATGCACAGAGAAGGATCGGAATCCTTCCGGGGGTATCTGATGTGATTAATTCCAACGTGTCATATTTAACCCTGAAAGAATAATACACCCGTGCGGGAGATTAATGGCGAGGATGTTAAGCACCTTGTCCTCGGCCCATTAATCAAGCGGGGAGGACAAGTGATGTGTCGCAATCGACAGGGCCACCTTGGGATTCTATGAGAAAGAAATTTATAGCTGACATTGATTCCTCCAGACTCAGATCATCCATTTTTAATGAGTAATCTCCATCACAGCCACAGAAGTGGCTTTGGAAGAGCGAGATGGCATACAAAGCGCAGCAACCTACAACAGTCCATGTCCTCAGCTAACTCCAGAAACAACTTTACTCACAGGCTGATTCATTACTAACGCCAGGTGGCGACTGTAGAGCGGATTTCAGAGCGACCGCTAGTAGCCGCTGTGCTCGGCCGAGGATCATTGTCTCAGAGCGCTGTGCGACATTGATGAATATGATGTGTGAGTCGCAGTACTACGCTGTATGGGGCCGAACGGTAGCGCCAGCTCAGTGCGACAGACTCATTCATCAAAAAAAACAGCCTCACACAGCTCCGGCGCTCAAAATCATGTAATTGTAGCCCATAGCGACAGAGGCTGTGTGAATAAAGTCTGTTTTTAAGTACTAAACATGTGCAAATCCTGCCTATGATCCGGATCACTATAAAATCTATTTATTTATAAAGTACTAAACATGTGCAAATCCTGCCTATGATCCGGATCACTATAAAATCTATATATTTATAAAGTACTAAACAAGTGCAAATCCTGCCTATGATCCGGATCACTATAAAATCTATATATTTATAAAGTACTAAACATGTGCAAATCCTGCCTATGATCCGGATCACTATAAAATCTATTTATTTATAATGTACTAAACATGTGCAAATCCTGCCTATGATCCGGATCACTATAAAATCTATTTATTTATAATGTACTAAACATGTGCAAATCCTGCCTATGATCCGGATCACTATAAAATCTATATATTTATAAAGTACTAAACATGTGCAAATCCTGCCTATGATCCGGATCACTATAAAATCTATATATTTATAAAGTACTAAACATGTGCAAATCCTGCCTATGATCCGGATCACTATAAAATCTATTTATTTATAAAGTATTAAACATGTGCAAATCCTGCCTATGATCCGGATCACTATAAAATCTATTTATTTATAAAGTGCTAAACATGTGCAAATCCTGCCTATGATCCGGATCACTATAAAATCTATATATTTATAAAGTGCTAAACATGTGCAAATCCTGCCTATGATCCGGATCACTATAAAATCGATTTATTTATAAAGTGCTAAACATGTGCAAATCCTGCCTATGATCCGGATCACTATAAAATCTATTTATTTATAAAGTGCTAAACATGTGCAAATCCTGCCTATGATCCGGATCACTATAAAATCTATATATTTATAAAGTGCAAGTGCTACTAGTCAAACAATCAATTAAAAATTAATATTCAATGACAACTCATAAACATATCAATCTACTCTATTCACTAATGAAAATATAATCACCTGTATATATTATTAGGCATCCCAAAGGGGAACCACTGATATATATCACAATACCAATCAAAAAATAATATCACAAATCTATCACAAAAAACATCACCAGAAATAAAGCAAAGTATCATGAAAATAACATGTGTGAAGTCTCCCCACCGCCTACCGCACCAGGAGCCACGCGTTCAGCCTGATGAAGTGGGTGATGTGCCCACGGAACACGTGGCTCCTGGTGTGGTAGGTGTGGTAGTGGAGAGTTGCCTCCCTACATGCTTTTTTGTTCCTGGTTTGAGCTCTTTTGCAGCTTTGGGAGCGGCACCTCTACAGATTGAATAGGGTCTAGTGCAAGTCCTCATTTTTTCCCACAAAGTAGAAGAAGGCAACTGATTTCACCCGGACCTGAATCCAGCGTGAAGTACAATTTATAAGGCTGGCGTACCCGCAGCAAGGAGAAACTGCCCGGGATTAAAGGTGACGCCACATTAATTTTGGAGAGGTCTGATCAAAAAAATACATTTTTATTAATGACATATTTATAATCACTACATACAATGCACTCAACATATTAAAATCCCTTAAAAACACATAAATGGGACAATAACACACAGGACAAACCAACATGAAGGTGTGTAGGCGATGGGGAGAGTCTCACCACACTAACTGATATCAAATGCCTAGATATATATGTGCTAAAATCATTCAACAAAGTGTTCCAACAGTGCAACTGAGCATGTGCAAATCCTGCCTATGATCCGGATCACTATAAAATCTATGAGGCCGATTCATTAATAGCGCCAGGTAGCGACAGATGAGCGCCAGTAGCGTGATTTTCACAGCGCCAGCTAGTATTCGCTGTGCTTGGCCGGGGTTTGCTTGTTGACAGCGACTCAGTCGGTGTGCGGTAATGTTGAATACGGGGTTAGGGGTCGCTGTTTCACAGGTTCCGCGTTGTATGGGTGCGCCTGACAGCGAATGGCCAGAGCGAACAGCTTGCTGCAGATTCATTAAAAAATCACGCTCAAAAATTTCTCGCGCTGTGAATTCCTTGTTTAAACCCCAGAGCGCTGGCGGCGATGTGTGTAAAGTAGTTTTTAACCCCCAAACAACCTTTTTTTTTATATGTAAAAATTATACAAGTTTTTCTAAACATTTTGTAATATGAATACATTAATATCAGACCTGTAATGTCAATTCTGCACATTTTTTTTTTTTTTTTTTACTTTAAAAAAAATCCTAACATTGCAGAAGTGGTCACAGAATTTTTGACATTAAAAAAAAAAAAAAAGAGTAATAGCAATTAATTATGAATATTTAAACATTGCTCCATTGAAATGCATTGGACATCGCCAGGGAGCGCCAGGTCATACCTGTCGCTGTGATGGGATTAGCAGCGGCGCTGTTCGTTGCAGTCGGCTACATGATGAATCCCGCGCTAGCTGACGCTCTCGCCGGCGCTAGCCTCATTTAACGTGATAAATGCGTCATTGTGACCGCCGCCGGGCGTACTTGATTCGGTAGCCGCCGATAGCTGGCGGTACCTGGCGCTCGTCAGACACTACCTGGCACTAGCCCTTGATAAATAAGGCCGTATATATTTATAAAGTGCTAAACATGTGCAAATCCTGCCTATGATCCGGATCACTATAAAATCTATATATTTATAAAGTGCTAAACATGTGCAAATCCTGCCTATGATCCGGATCACTATAAAATCGATTTATTTATAAAGTGCTAAACATGTGCAAATCCTGCCTATGATCCGGATCACTATAAAATCTATATATTTATAAAGTGCTAAACATGTGCAAATCCTGCCTATGATCCGGATCACTATAAAATCTATATATTTATAAAGTGCTAAACATGTGCAAATCCTGCCTATGATCCGGATCACTATAAAATCTATATATTTATAAAGTACTAAACATGTGCAAATCCTGCCTATGATCCGGATCACTGTAAAATCTATTTATTTATAAAGTACTAAACATGTGCAAATCCTGCCTATGATCCGGATCACTATAAAATCTATACATTTATAAAGTGCTAAACATGTGCAAATCCTGCCTATGATCCGGATCACTATAAAATCTATATATTTATAAAGTACTAAACATGTGCAAATCCTGCCTATGATCCGGATCACTATAAAATCTATATATTTATAAAGTGCAAGTGCTACTAGTCAAACAATCAATTAAAAAGTAATATTCAATGACAACTCATAAACATATCAATCTACTCTATTCACCAATGAAAATATAATCACCTGTATATATTTTTAGGCATCCCAAAGGGGAACCACTGATGTATATCACAATACCAATCAAAAAATAATATCACAAATCTATCACAAAAAACGTCACCAGAAATAAAGCAAAGTATCATGAAAATAACATGTGTGAAGTCTCCCCACCGCCTACCGCACCAGGAGCCACGCGTTCAGCCTGATGAAGTGGGTGATGTGCCCACGGAACACGTTGCTCCTGGTGTGGTAGGTGTGGTAGTGGAGAGTTGCCTCTCTACATGGCTTTTTTGTTCCTGGTTTGAGCTCTTTTGCAGCTTTGGGAGCGGCACCTCTACAGATTGAATAGGGTCTAGTGCAAGTCCCCATTTTTTCCCACAAAGTAGGAGAAGGCAACTGATTTCACCCGGACCTGAATCCAGCGTGAAGTACAATTTATAAGGCTGGCGTACCCGCAGCAAGGAGAAACTGCCCGGGATTAAAGGTGACGCCACATTAATTTTGGAGAGGTCTGATCAAAAAAATACATTTTTATTAATGACATATTTATAATCACTAGATACAATACACTCAACATATTAAAATCCCTTAAAAACACATAAATGGGACAATAACACACAGGACAAACCAACATAAAGGTGTGTAGGCGATGGGGAGAGTCTCACCACACTAATTGGTATCAAATTCCTAATATATATGTGCTAAATCATTCAACAAAGTGTTCCAACAGTGCAACTGAGCATGTGCAAATCCTGCCTATGATCCGGATCACTATAAAATCTATGAGGCCGATTCATTAATAGCGCCAGGTAGCGACAGATGAGCGCCAGTAGCGTGATTTTCACAGCGCCAGCTAGTATTCGCTGTGCTTGGCCGGGGTTTGCTTGTTGACAGCGACTCAGTCGGTGTGCGGTAATGTTGAATACGGGGTTAGGGGTCGCTGTTTCACAGGTTCAGCGTTGTATGGGTGCGCCTGACAGCGAATGGCCAGAGCGAACGGCTTGCTGCAGATTCATTAACAAATCACGCTCGAATTTTTTCGCGCTGTGAATTCCTTGTTTAAACCCCAGAGCGCTGGCGGCGATGGATTTAAAATAGTTTTTAACCCCCAAACAACCATATTTTTTGATTGTAAAATTATACAAGTTTTTATAAACATTTTGTAATATGAATACATTAATATCAGACCTGTAATATCAATTCTGTACAAAATCATTTTTTTTTTTTTACCTTAAAAAAAAATCCTAACATTGCAGAAGTGGTCACAGAATTTTTGACATAAAAAAAACAAAAAAACAGTAATAGCAATTAATTATGATTATTTAAAGATTGCTCCATTGAAATGCATTGGAGAGCGCCAGGAAGCGACAGGTCATACCTGTCGCTGTGATGGGATTAGCAGCGGCGCTGTTCGTTGCAGTCGGCTACATGATGAATCCCGCGCTAGCTGACGCTCTCGCCGGCGCTAGCCTCATTTAGCGTGATAAATGCGTCATTGTGAGCGCCGCCGGGCGTACTTGATTCGGTAGCCGCCGATAGCTGGCGGTACCTGGCGCTCGTCAGACACTACCTGGCGCAAGTCCTTGATAAATAAGGCCGTATATATTTATAAAGTGCTAAACATGTGCAAATCCTGCCTATGATCCGGATCACTATAAAATCTGGAGGCCACACCAATTTTGGAGAGGTCTGATCAAAAAAATACATTTTTATTAATGACATATTTATAATCACTACATACAATACATTCAACATATTAAAATCCCTAAAAAACACATAAATCAGACAATAACACACAGGACAAACCAACATGAAGATGTGTAGGCGATGGGGAGAGTCTCACCACACTAATTGGTATCAAATGCCTAGATATATGTGCTAAAATCATTCAACAAAGTGTTCCAACAGTGCAACTGAGCATGTGCAAATCCTGCCTATGATCCGGATCACTATTAAATCTATATATTTATAAAGTACTAAACATGTGCAAATCCTGCCTATGATCCGGATCACTATAAAATCTATATATTTATAAAGTACTAAACATGTGCAAATCCTGCCTATGATCCGGATCAGGGGAGGAAGAGGGGCGGGGCTTTTAACCTCTGTTCATGTTTCCTCCCAGGGGGTGGAGCATAATCTCTCCCTCTCTATGTGCTCAAGCTGAAGCGTGACTTGGAAAAAAGTTTGAGCCGCAAGTTCTTTTAAGGATTGAACCCTTTTTTTGTTTTTTGGTTGAAAAAAGATTAAGGTCAAAACAATAAAAATGTGGATATTGGGCCCCCGGACGCATAGCGAAAATTCAAACAATAAAAATGATAGTTACATTATTAAGCATTAATTTGCAAACCAAACAGGGGAGGGTAAAGAGAACAGTGATGACGCGCTCGGTGATGACGAGTCTGGCGTCCTCACTGACAGACCCCGGCGAAGTGGCGCTCGGCCACGCAGCGCGTCGGCAGTTGCTCGGGGGGGCCCTAACTCTATGCATACTGGTGATGTAGTCTGCTTTTGTATTTGATGGGCAATAATATTTGGGTTCCATTAGGTTGTTTGCTTTCATATGGCACCCTCTAGCATACTATATATGTATTTATATTGACTTGTTATGTTGGTTTGCACTCGCACTTTGATTGATAAGCACCTATTTCTTATCAATGTATTGCAATATTTATGTCGGCACTTTAGCTTCCATCTCAATTTTCCCTTTTTTACGGCCTCTTTTTGCACTTTAACCCTACTTACTCATAATGTATTACTTCATTAATGTGTGTATATATATATCCATTATAATTATAATTATATTTCAGGAGTCCCCTCAGCTTTGTGTTTGTATGTTTTTTAACCTTGTCTCTAGTTGCATGCCTACTTGGATTATTTGAATTTTTGATATTTTTGACACTTAAATACATTTTTTCATCATTTTTAATCCAAAAATCTTTGTTTTGTAACTTTTTTTTTTAAAGAGAACATCCGGGTCAAAACATTGGTAAAAAAAAACAATAAAGCTTAACTGGAATAAGAATATCCTCCCCCCCAAAAAAAACCAAAAAATGGAGAACACAGGTTCTCCAGAGAATACACTCGTAAATGGCTAATAGAGCTTCACAGAAAACACAGAAGCTGGAGAGATCCAATTGCTATGAAGAAACAGTAAAGGACAGGGGAGGAACATGGGGGGCCATCGGGAGCAGTTAAAGTGGACTAACACCCAGGATTTTGACTATCCTGGGTTTTGGTCCACTTCGGTGGGGCACACCGATCGGGGGTGCCCCGCTGTGTGAAACCCCCCAGAAAGCCCCGAAAACTCACCTCACCCCGCTCCCACGTGACCGATGCAGCCAATCCCCGCCGACGGACAAGCGAGAGGCAGTGACGGACAAGCAGAGCACGTCCTCCGCCGCACCCGCGCGTCGCTCTTACAGGGAGCGCACCCGCGCCGGCCATTCACAAACGGCCAGCGCGGGAGCGCGCCCTGCTAGAGGGACGCGCGGGAGGCGGCCGCTGGAACGCAGAAAAGGTAGGATTGTGGGCTTCCTGGGGGGTTTCACCCCGCGGGATATCCCGATTTCAGATGCCCCGCAGGGGGGGATCCGATCCCCCCTGGGTGTTGGTCCGCTTTAAGGCTTAGCCGGCCAAATGCGCATGGGGCGGGCCATTTGGCTTCAAAACAGCAGATTATCCTTGCGGAAGGTGCAATTTGGCGCAAGAAAAGGCAATTGGCGCATCTCCCGAGCGCTTGCTATTTGGTGCAGGTCGCATGTTCGCCTGGGGTGTGCACACGCAGCCATGAATCATGCGCCCAGGCACATGCAGAGTCATTTGCACTCCACCTGAGCATGTGAACGTGTACATTTCAATATAAGAAACAAAGAGCATCTCCTCTTCTTTCTCCACCATCCCTTGTATTTTAAGATTCTAACCTCTTCAGCTTTAGATATCCCCCCTGCGTTCTCCCTTAGTGAAGTTAGGTTCAGGGCCAAGGTCAGCACCCGGCAAGGCGGGGCAGCTGCCGGGGGCTCCCAGCCTCCGGGGGGCCCCACTGACAGGACCGGCCTTTGAGGTGTGGAGTGGTGCTTGGCCGGCAGCAGACTGGGAGGGCACCACAACATCTCCTTGCGCCAGTGCCAGCGATGTTGGCGGTGCAACTTCTTTTCCCTCCCGGGCTGGGACAACAGTATGCGGCAATAAGGTTCCACTGCGGCCTGAGCTGTCCTCAGCGGGGGAAAGAGGAAGGGGCCTCCACACCACGTGCTGGCGATCAAACAGCAGGCTGCAACAAGGAGACCGGGAGTGAGTCCCGGGAAGGAAAGCACTGGAGAGGTAAGGTTTTTTTTTTTTAAGAAGGTTTCTTTTTCTTTTTTTTTGATCCTTAGGGGGCATCCAGATTAGGGACGTCCCTCAGTGATGTGACTCTTCACCACAAAGGGTCCCACTGAGACCATGCTTCCCAAGGGCCCACGTAACCCTGGTTAGATTGATTACATTTAAACCGGACCAACACCCGTTTTTTCTTTAACGAGTGTTGGTCCCACTGTCTGTTCATCACAATAAGCTCGGGGGGGGGGGGCATCCAGAGCACTGGAGCCCACTCGCAGATAACCTCCCAGAACACTTGTAATGCTCACCTTCATTGCGGGAAAGGAGTCCCGCGCATGCGTTGTAGGACCGGGAAGAGGTGAGTTTGTTCAGGCAACCTGGGGGTTTCACACAGCGAGGCAACCCAGATCGGGTTGCCCAAAACCCAGGATAGTCAAAATCCTGAGTTTTTGACCACTTTAAAGTACAACTAAATACAGTAACTTCAATCAAAGTTTGCTAAAACGTTCTTGCTATCGATTAAAACCCATTTAAAAAAAAAATTAATCAATAATTCGGGTTCACAGTAATCGCATTATTTTTGTTTGTTTTTGGCATCAGAATCCACATTTTATGTTCAATCAGCATAAAATAGATTGTGGTCGATGGCGCGAAACAAAAAGAAGGATTTGCAAGCTCTAATTGTGACGCTGTAATTGTAGCCATAGATTATGATGGTCGGACGTCGGTGGATATTGATACTAATCAGGTGGTAATTAGGACGTCGCATTCAGCACCGGTCTTAATCATTCTCGGTAACGATTAGCAAACTGAACCCTTTTTTTTATGGCCAATTTTCTTTATTTTATCGCCGTCTCTTCCTGGATGACTGTCCTTTATGATCAGGACTTTTCCGAGGTTTGCAGTTAAACGTTCCGTCTCCGTGCAGGTGTGAGTTTATAAGGGATTGATTACTCCTTATATAAAAGCCGTCTATTATACATTGAAGGCCAAGTTTTTGGGCGAAGCAAGTTTGTTTTTAGGTGTGAACTGAAAATACAGTAAATAAGCACCCCCCCAAGTGTCCCTAATTTACAGGGACTGTCCCTCTTTTGAGCCCATGTCCCCCTGTCCCTCGTTGTTCTCCTTTGCCCACCTTTGAAGTTTAACATGTAGATCTGCAGCAATAAATGATTCATTTGCCTATTCAAAGAGTTTCTATTGTAGCTGTTACATCCTATCTCCTATCTATAGGCGAGTATGTGCTGTTTATTGTGTTTGCCCATACAGGGAATTTAACAGTAGAATATATTTGTATAACTTTCCTATTAATTAAAAAAAAAATATTCTTATTGGAGCAGTTTATTGGATAGTGTCAATAAACTCCGCTCCAGTGCTGTCCCCCGAGCGACGCACTGAGCTAGCTTTCACCCGGCCAGCGCTTCAGCCCTAGACGTGGGCTCGAGCGTCTCCAGCTCATTTGGCACCGCGCTCTCTCTCCCCTCACTTCCCCGGCAGTGTCACACGCTCTTGTCCCCTGTATGCCCTCCAGCGGCGTTGTAGGCAGAACAGTCGCCGGAGGATATTTCAAACGGGCCAATGAGCCCCAGTGTCCTGTGTGGGGATGATTGGCCATTAGCCTCTGAGGCTAATCAGCCCTCATGTTATTCCTGGGCCAATGAGCCCTATTAAAGTTTCACCAGTTCACTATCTGACTGCCCATGATAGCATTCTGCTGGGTGTTATAGCGCCTTTTGTCTAGTAATGTCACCCTCTGATGACTTAGCCTTGTCTAACCACTCCTTTGATCGCTGCCTAGACTGACACCTGCTTACCTGATCCCAAGCCCATCTTCCCCTCTGTACCGTGAACTCTCTGACCCCCCGGCTTGACCCTTGACCTTCCTCCTGCTCATGCCCTTGGTGCCACGTTTTGGAAGGACTTTTATTCTCCTGACTACCGCTCAGTATTGTCCCTGGTTCATCTGCCATCACCCTGTAAGTCTGCATCCTTTGTGCTAAATAAGACCTGGGAGCAACTGTGTCCAGTAAGGCGTATCCGTCATCCCAGCGCATTGGCACTTGTCTATAGGGCAGAAGCAGCAGCGGAGATTGGGGGTTGCTGACTCACCTAAAGGCGGGTGTCCCACTGAGCTGACAGCAATAATTAGATTTAGGTCACTCAGACATATTGGCTTGGGTTTTAGGACGAGTGACCTGTTTTTGGCTTTGCCAGTCACTAGAAAATAATTCATTTTTAGGGGAGTCTTTAAAAATGTGAATGATGCGCTTATTAGCTATTAGCTGCAGAGATAAAATAGATGGTCTAGCCGAGGGCGGTGCAGTAACGTCTATACAATTACCTTTTTACGACATGTCATTTTTTTCTCCTCCGCTCACTAATTGGCCGGCAGTTGATAAAACAGGACAATGCTTTTGAACGGAACAGTTTTCCTAATGGACAATCGCGTAAGCCAAGGTTAGTGCTTTTCAGGTTCCTTGTATAAGAACGAGGGCAGGCGGCATAGAAAGTCTCTGAAAAATACTTCGGAGATGATTAATAAATTCAGACTTTTATGTGCTCTGGAAAACGTTATATATTCCGCTCAATTGTTTCTTTTCAAAGGCCAAATCGAAAGCTGAAGCTGCCCATTCATCTTCATTATACAATATTTGGACAGTTAAGACAAAAGCGCTTTGTCGGGTTTTCAAGGAACCTCACGAACCGTCACACCCGGCAGAATTTCCATCAAGAGAAATCTAATTGGTTTGTCGGCTTAGACAATGAAGGAGATCAACAAAGCCATTGAGAAGCCTCTTTTCACTGAGTGTAAGTTGCGCAACACTTCATATCTCCTCAAGATGTGGCGTCCAGAAGAGGCTCGGTCTTCCCAAAGCTCCTACAATGGGTGTTATATATGTTATACAAAGCATTTATATTGTTCCTTTGTCCTTTGTACCAATTGTGTAGTATAGAATAAGCTAGTGAGCTTATCTTAGTGTAGTGACAATGACATTGTTTGGTCTTATAGAAGTTGTAGAGCTATGAACCAACAGTTCTGATGACACAGTACTATTGTGCTTAGCTTTCATTTGGTTGAATTTTTGTTGTGCCATTCAGGCTCTGCAGCAGAATCTGAATCCAACCCAATTGGGGCGGGGACGAGAAAATATCTGGTCACGTAACATTAAAACAGTCCAAGGCCCCCAAAGGCCACCAAACATCAGTTGTTCCCTGCTAAAACTAAAGTCTAAGCATCTGGGTTCACCAGCAGAGCATTATCAAGGGCATACTGGTTTGGGATGCCCTGATCCTTGGCAGAAGACTAATCGGCCGAGGGGAACACTGCATTTGCCAAAAACCTAGCAGAATTTCCTCTAAACCAAACGGCACTAATTTTCCAGCAGATCACCTGATGCATGCCCCATGTGCCCCCCCCCCCCCCCATTTCTTCCAGTGCATGGTAGAAGCAGTGGAAGGGTTCCAAAGTTTGCATTATTCCAGGGTTACAAGGTTCAAGATTCCAGGATTTCAAGGTACAAGATTCCAGGGTTTCAAGGTACAAGATTCAAAAGTCCAGAGTCAGGGTCCAGGTCTAGGTACATGATTCAAGATACAGGGTTCAGGGTACAGAGAGACAAATCAATGCTGATCCCCTGGCTCCATGTGTGTCATTATTGAGGTTATCTTATTTCATATTTTTGGCTTTGCACATTGTTTGATTCCCCTTGATTATTTATTTGCACTATATCACTTTATGTGCTATATGTATTACTTTAGGGGGATTGTTTTGCACTAATATGGATGGGGTGCCCTTGCTGTCTATTTGTTTTAGCTATATGTATGTGGTGTGTTATGTTTTTTCTTTCAATAGTTTTTATTGCGAGAATAAACATTGCACAACATATACAGACATCCAGCATTTTTTGTTCAACATCGAGATGAACAAAGTATACAAAAGATACCTCTGCGGTCCACCCGTTGCTCAACGGTAAAACCACGCCTCGACTACTCTTACCCCATTGCCCCAACCACCTTATATGTTTCCCCCCACCCCTGCTCCAGAGGCCTGGAGAGGGGGGGGAAAGGAAGAGTTCTCATTAAATCGCATGCTACTTAGAGGACAGGAGCAAAACTGTGGAACAAAGGGTAGGACGGAGAAAGAAAGATAAGAAAGACGGAAAAGAGAGAAAAGGAAACACGAGAGAAGGAGCAAAGAAAATGGGTTCCAGGACTCCACTAATCCACTTTGAGGCTAAGCTAGCGTCCTAGATCATCAGAAGCTCCCGGTCAAAATGGTGGTGTGTTATGTTTTTAATTGAATACATGTCAGGTCTGGAGTTCCTCCACAGCTTGAGTTCCCCTACTATATGCCGCTTCACCAGCAGATGGCTCTGTCCTGCAGAGGTGTTGTTAATCAGCCAGCACCTGTGGGACTTCCTGCTCTATATAAGCTGATCCACCCATTCAGCCATGGATCAGCATTAAATCTGTCTTCTGAACTGTCTACCCGGACTCTGTCTTTGGACTTCTGAACCTGAATCTGTATCTTGTATGTATGCACTTTGACTCCACATGTATATATATATATATATGCACAGAAGCCTGTTTGATGTGTGTGTTGTTCACTGGTTGTCACAATTAAACACAGTTTGCTACATATTCATAGTCAGTCTGTCTTGCAGTTCTCACATTTTTGGTCACTCTTTAATAAAGGATTTCTCCATTAAGAAATCCCTGACAATACATTTTATTATGATTTGACCTAATTCGGTGATGGGGTGATTGGTACACAGAAACATAGGCGGCGACGGCAGAAAGAGACAATACGGTCCTTCTAGTCTGCCCTTATGTGTATACTGTATGTTTTCTTTACCTTAAGATAGATGTGTGCTTATCCCAGACATGTGTTCATTCACATACTGTCAATTTGTCAACTACCTCTGCTGGAAGTTTGTTCCCGGCATCTACTACTCTTTCTGTAAAATTATATTTTCTAACATTGCTCTTGACTAGCTTCAGGTTGGGCCCCTTGTTCTATTAAGTTTCTTCTTAAAAACACTTCCCTCCTGAACCTTATTCCCCTCCTGTCACATATATAAAGGTCTCCATCATGTCCCCCCTCTCCCTTCTTTCCTCCAGACTGTACAAATTAAGTTCTTTAAGTCTCTCCTGATACGTTTTAAGTTTAAGTCCTTCCAGCTTTTTTGTTGTCCACCCGGTACCATTTAGTTACTGCCCTTTTTGGGGTAGCTGGGCCACATTAATTTGTATATTGATCTACATTTGTTGGCAAGGGTGTCCTCACTGGCACATCGTATCCTTTTATATACTGTTGTGAATTTGGTGATGCAGAGTCATTCACTTTTTGAACATTAAGGGGGTAATTTAAGAAGGTATAGCGCCAGGTAGCGCCTCGTAGTGGCAGGCGGCATCTGGTGAACGTCAGGCGCTGTACGCAAACCACATTAATGAAAGCAAATCTGGTGAGCTCCTCTAACAGCGCCATGTAGCGTCACATGTATTATTACAGACAGGTCAGTGTATAGCACCTCTAACAGCGCCATGTAGCGTCACATGTATTATTACAGGCAGGTCAGTGTATAGCACCTCTAACAGCGCCATGTAGTGTCACATGTATTATTACAGGCAGGTCAGTGTATAGCGCCTCTAACAGCGCCATGTAGCGTCACATGTATTATTACAGGCAGGTCAGTGGATAGCACCTCTAACAGCGTCATGTAGTGTCACATGTATTATTACAGGCAGGTCAGTGTATAGCGCCTCTAACAGCGTCATGTAGTGTCACATGTATTATTACAGGCAGGTCAGTGTATAGCGCCTCTAACAGCGCCATGTAGCGTCACATGTATTATTACAGGCAGGTCAGTGTATAGCGCCTCTAACAGCGTCATGTAGCGTCACATGTATTATTACAGGCAGGTCAGTGTATAGCGCCTCTAACAGCGCCATGTAGCGTCACATGTATTATTACAGGCAGGTCAGTGTATAGCGCCTCTAACAGCGCCATGTAGTGTCACATGTATTATTACAGGCAGGTCAGTGTATAGCACCTCTAACAGCGCCATGTAGCGTCACATGTATTATTACAGGCAGGTCAGTGTATAGCGCCTCTAACAGCGCCATGTAGTGTCACATGTATTATTACAGGCAGGTCAGTGTATAGCTCCTCTAACAGCGTCATGTAGCGTCACATGTATTATTACAGGCAGGTCAGTGTATAGTACCTCTAACAGCGTCATGTAGTGTCACATGTATTATTACAGGCAGCTCAGTGTATAGCGCCTCTAACAGCGCCATGTAGCGTCACATGTATTATTACAGGCAGGTCAGTGTATAGCGCCTCTAACAGCGTCATGTAGCGTCACATGTATTATTACAGGCAGGTCAGTGTATAGCGCCTCTAACAGCGTCATCTAGTGTCACATGTATTATTACAGGCAGGTCAGTGTATAGCGCCTCTAACAGCGTCATGTAGTGTCACATGTATTATTACAGGCAGGTCAGTGTATAGCGCCTCTAACAGCGTCATGTAGCGTCACATGTATTATTACAGGTGGCTCAGCGTATAATGCCGGAGCTCTAGGCTCAGGAGCGCCATTTTAGTACCTGTCGCTCCCCCATACATTTCAATGGGGCTTTATTAGTTGTGTATACATAGCGTGTTTGCCAATTTACATTTTTTATTTATTTATTTTTTGCTCCAATCATTGTGTGACGTCTCCTGGCGGCAAACAAACACTTTTTGAAACTTTTTTGACTTTTTATATTTTTATGCAGAATTGTCATTACAGGTCTGGCACTAAAGTGTTAATGTCCCAGTGTTATAACAATGTCATTCCATGTGTTTTCGCTTTGTTACTGGTGGATATGTGTTCAAAAACAGGCTTTGATCACACGGCGTCTGCCGCTTTAGAGCACCGACGCTGTGTGTGTCTAGTGTTTTCTTAAATATGGTGTGGAGTGTGGTTGCATTGAACTGCCGCTACCTCTCTCTCCCTGCAGCGCTGTACTGGTGTTACAGCGCCCAATATACATCATGTAGTGGCCCGCACTGAATGCTGCAACAGCTGCTTCACAGCTGAGTGTTTGTCACAGCTTCACCACAGTGCTTGAGGTACATGTGCCATGCAATTGTAAGTATTGTCTCAAGTTTGCCCCTAGTGGTCACATAATTGTCATTACATGTTAGGCCTACGCCACATATTGTAAAGTGTTTATTTGCTCTTCTACCTGTCATTTAAGCTGATGCAGAGTGAAGTCTATGACTCCTCTGTCACCTGACCATACCGACAAATGGCAGGACAGAGGAAGCCAGCTCCTCCTACCATCCTTGCATGGTCAGGCAGGAAGCCCTGTACCTAGGAGAGTCTGGTGTTGGCACCAGAAGTGTGAGCATCTCTGCTCCTCTGTTTCTTCACCTCGGCCATCCTGCTAGGCCTGAGGCCCTGTCTCCTCATCCAGACCCCCTGCGAGCTGGAGGAGTCCCCCCACGTCAGCTACCTACTCCAGTGGGACCATCTTCTTACAGTCTGCGCCCATTGTCTGGTGGAACTAGAAGTTAGAGGGTCACCCCGGTCCACCATAGCTACACTGACTTCCAAGTCAGCTCCACTGCGCCATTGCCTGATCCTCAGAGCACATGGCAGCGTCTCCTTCAATTCCAGCTGTCTCTCAGACGTGTCCTTCCAGCTAAAGCCTCAGACTCCAGGATCAGGTCTGTAAACTCTTCTAAAGTCTTCTAACGTCATCCCAAGCTAGTATTACTATTCCCAGCACCTCTACAGCCCTAAGGCTTCAGCATAGACTCTCTCACTCTGCATCAGTAACCACTAAAGTCCTGTTTAAAGTTACTAAAGTTACCCTGGTTGCATCCAGAGGAAAGGACATTTACTTTGACACTTGTTCCAGCAATAAAAGCAACGTTGTTTATCCGAACCCTGGCATTGCTTTCTTCAGTGGGTGCCTGGACTAGGATACAGCGGGAACTGCAATGGTTAACTAGCCCTGGGGTCAAGACTACCAGCCACCAAATCCTCGAGCCATACACTGTGACAAGTGTACTCCATAGGCTATCCCCAGGGGGTTACTTCAATCACATTCATCAATACGGGCCAGGTTACTACAGCGCCCGATACTCGATTACAGCATCTACTAGCGGTCGCTCTAAGCACCGCTATACAGTCGCTCATCTGGCAATACCTGGTGTTAGTAGTGAATCAGCCTCTAAGTGTAAAAGCGAGATTTCCACGACAAGGCCGTCCAATTTATACCACATCCCTATGGCCTGGCTCACCTGATCACAGTAAATTGTTGCGCAAGAGTCAATTTGCACCTTGTTCTTGTCAGCGCTCATTCCAATATTATACATAGTGCATGTGATAAAACAAGCCTGCCACAGAAACCCCTTTACATGTAATACGATCGATACAAAGTGCAATAGGATAGAAGAGGCGTATGGATGCGTTGTCCTCCCCAACATTTACCATTATGGCTTCACTGGGACCATTATCAGACTGACCCATACATCACTAATGGAGAATACCCGGACAACCTGATCCATTGTATGGCTGCTCCACTTTATCACACTCGGGTAATTGCCGTGATTACGAGGGAAAGGTAATGTTCCACATTTAAAAGGTACACGATGAATACGGTTGCAAACGTGTTAGTGGAACATTTTTCTGGACCTGTAATTATCAGGGTATATCCATTATTGAGAACTGCTGATCAGTATTCTGTATTCTGCATTACATAATAGTAAGAAATTATTCATAACCAGAAAGAGCGAGTAAACAGGGGCTGATTACCTGCTACAGGCAATGCACACCCAAAGGCTTCTTATAAACAATATAATATAAAACACATGAAAATCACAATGATCGACATACTGTCAGGCCAGAGAGTTCGAATTGAACTCTCCACCAGGGGAGCAAATTATTTGACCAGAGCAATGGCACAACACACGGGTAATGCACTAAAGAAAGCTTATTAAAGGTGTAGGGAAGTGCTCTTGCATCTGGAACATTACAGGCCTGCTGGAGATCATAGATCACTCTCTCTCTAGGTACTGATGGAAAACTTCCTGCCCCTGCTAGTTGGGGTGTGTAGCCCCTTTGTGAATGTATCAAAGACTATAAATACAGGACAGACTTCCTGTATGATACGAGAACTGAGCACACGGCTTGCTGCCAGGAGCTGTCACCTGAATACAAAGCCTCACATTGGAGCCTGGATCACTTCACAGACTACTACTCTGTCTACCTGCATGTCCAGCTGCTGTGTGCCCTGTGGAGAGCTTTGACTTATGCTGCATGTCTGATCATCAACTCCTGCGTGTCAAGAGTAAATCATCTCTTCGAGTCAAGATCATGGGTCCCTGCAGCTTTCACCCTGTGCCAACTTTCTCCTGGAGGTATTTAGCTATAGACTATATATGTGTATATATATATATATATATATATATATATATATATATATATATACAGACTAACTAAAGCTTTTCATTATGTAATACTGTGTATGGTTCGTTTCTATTGCCAAGTTAACCTTTATAATTAAAACAATGATGATTGAAGCACACCTAAAGAGTATATCATGAAGCAAAATAGAAGAATAGATAAATGGTGTTCAGTCTTCTTAACCTGTGTACCATTCACAGGAGGACAGTTCAATATTAAACAAATTAAAGAAAGGCGAACTACCAAAGTTTGAGTTGCAAAAAGATAAAGGGATTTTAATTGAGGAAAAGGGTCACAAGTGCTGTACAAATGTGCATAACATCATTTCAAAGCAGTATACAGATAGACAGATTGCCCACATTAATCCGGACCTTCACCCTGAATAAGAGCCTATCTTGTATGTTCTGAATAAGAGTCTATCTTGTATGTTTCCCACACCCTGTACATACAGATTGCCCACATTAATCTGGACCCTCACCCTGAATAAGAGCCTATCTTGTATGTTTCCCCACCTGTACATACAGATTGCTCACATTAATCCGGACATTCACCATGAATTAAATCCTATTTTGTATGTCCCCCACCCCCCGTACATACAGTTTGCTCACATTAATCCGGACCTTCACTCTGAATAAGAGTCTATCTTGTATGTTTCCCCCACCCTGTACATACAGATTGCTCACATGAATCCGGACCCTCACTCTGAATAAGAGTCTATCTTGTATGTTTCCCACACCCTGTACATACAGATTGTCCAAATTAATATGGACCATCACCCTGAATAAAAGCATATCTTGTATGTTTCCCCCCCTGTACAAACAGATTGCCCACATTAATCCGGACCTTCACCCTGAATAAGAGCCTATCTTGTATGTTTCCCCCCTGTACATACAGATTGCCCACATTAATCCAGGCCCTCACCCTGAATAAGAGCCTATCTTATATGTCCCCCCCCCCCGTACAGATTGCCCACATTAAAAATCATCCTACCTGCACCTACTGTATTTCCTAAATCTTTAAACATCCAAGATGAACATCCCATGAAGTGTCTTCTGACTATGCCGCTCTGCATTCGGGGATTGCTGTCCATTTCCTGACCCCAGCTCTGCTCTGTCTGTGCAAAGCACAGCTATAACCCCGCCCCTTTCCTCTCATCAGTATGTGATGCTTTTGAGGCAAGATGGCGGTGCCCGTATCCTAGAGTCCTGAACAGAGTTGCAGCCCAGCGGGGGGAAAGAATAATATGTAAGTGACGTAAAATATATTAATTTCAAATGCTGGGGAATTAAGGGTTTGGGCTTTTCATTAAATGATGCCGAAGGTCCGGTTTAATATGATATTATTTTTAAGTTGTTTTAATGTACTCTATATACCCTGCAAGGTATTCCTACGATTTCCCACGACCCCCCAGAATTCATAGAGGGTCAGCTGTTATATTCCCCGTTGAAAGTAGATTTACTTCTCAAACTCCGCACAGAGCTCAGACGATCAATCTTGGTGTTTGTGTTATTTCATCCGACAGTAAATCCGACAGGAGAGAAATAGAGGGGAAATATCCGCAACGTCCGTCCATAAACTGTATTAATCTCCACAGAGCCAGCTTCTTTTTTTTTTTTGTCGGTAACAAGTGTTTGGCCCATCTTTGTCTGATGCGTTTTTATTTGCGAATAAACATGGCGCGGGCAGCGAGCGGTCTGCGGGAGACGTTTCCCTCCAGGCCAGTTTGATTTGATGAATGTGCCAGTTCCCGTTTCACATTTAATATCTTCCCTCCCCGCAGAGTCCTCTTTGCAGCACTTTATTTTTATCTGGCAACTCTCGACCTTTTACACATCCTCGGCTCAGATGTTGACTGGGATTCGCAATCTTTAACGAAATGCTCGGAGAGGCGTTTACTAAAATAAACGTGTGGCAGAAGTGACAGGCGTGAGCTGTTATATTTGCATTGTGGCACGCGAACTTTACTTGTTATTTGCCTGAACACTAATGGAAATAAGTACATTTTTAAAGTGGACCAAACCCCAGGATTTTGACTATCCTGGGTTTTGGTCCTTGCCCCTGGGGTACCCCAATCGGGGATGCCCCGCTGTGTGAGACCCCCCCAGCTCGCCCGAACAAACTAAGCTCATCCCGGTCCTGGCCGCTCGTCCAGTCGGCACGCTCGAATCCGCTCACGTCTCCTTATCAAAGCCTCTGTCTATTCCATCCAAAACCGGGATGCCCCACTGTGTTAAACCCCTCAGGTCGCCCCATACACTTACCTTCTTTCCCAGTCCAACGACGCATGCGTGAGCCGCAGCCGCATCCCAGCTATCCCTCTAGCAAGGACCGTGCCCGTGCTGGCCAATCACAAATGGCTGGTGCGGACACACGCCCTGCTAGATAGAAAGCGGGGATGCAGGCGCGATCGTTGGACTGGAAAAGAATATAAGTGTATGGGGCGACCTGGGGGGTTTCACACAGCGGGGCATCACAATTTTGGATGGCCCGGGGGGAGAGAATCAATCAGCCCAGGAATCTTTGTTTTTTCTTTCTTTAAAGAGGAGCATCGGTGAAGGTTTAAATCTCCCCCAAACCTCACCAGACTGTCCCCTGCCCCCCCCCCCCCCCCCCCCCCCTCCAGTTTTACATTTGGGCACTATTTACTCACCTCGCCGGGGGGAGCAATCTTCTGGGCCCCTCGGATTCTGTGCCACCTTTTGACGGGCGGCGCTATCTTGTATCTCATTGGGATGCAATGGCGCCACCCGAAATCCCGCGAGACTTCGCTAAGCGCCACTGGAATTTGAAGAGCATGGCTTAAGCTGCGATGTCACTTACAGGCGGCTAAGATGGTGAGGGTGGGAATCAGGCCCTGAAGCAACCGGATCCAAAAGATAAGTAGGGACAGATGGGAGGGTCGGCCCCTTTTTATTTTAGGTCCAATGTTTCTCTTTAAAAGATTATATATATATTTATATATAGTGGTAGGTTGTCTACCAGAAGGTGTAAACATGCCTTTTCTTAGCATTTCTAGGTAGAAAAGGGATGGGATGGTCTAGGAGAGAATGCTATAATTTTTGTTACTGGCACGGACCTATAGAGGATCAGGCGTCTGTTGAACATGACTACCACCAGAGGCCCCACTGTGACAGCAGAAGAAGCCAGAGAGTCTGAGTACCAGAGCAGGCAGAAACTGGCAAGTACATGAACAGGCTGGAACCAGTGAGTACAGGATCAGACTGGACCCAGAGAGCACAGGGACAGGTTGGAACCGGTGGGTACAGGAACAGTCTGGAACCAATGAGTACATAAAGGCTGGAACCAACCCTGAGTGGGGAGTCTTCTGACTCGTGTTCACTGGAGCCCTCCCAGCCAGAGCAGGTAGTCAGACGTAGTTGGAGGGCTAGAAACCAGAGTAGGTAGTCAGATGTAGTCGGAGGATCAGGAGCCACTGCAGGTAGTCAGACATAGCTGGAGGGCAAGGAGCCAGAGTGGCTAATCAAACGTAGTCGGTGTGTCAGCAGCCAGAGCGGGTAGTCAGACGTAGTCGGAGGACCAGGAGCCAGAGCGGGTAGTGAGATGCAGTTAAAGGTTCAGGAGCCAGAGTGGGTATTCAGACGTAGTCGGAGGGTCAGGAGCCAGAGCGGGTAGTCAGACGTAGTCGGAGGGTCAGGAGCCAGAGCGGGTAGTGAGATGCAGTTAAAGGTTCAGGAGCCAGAGCGGGTAGTCAGACGTAGTCGGAGGGTCAGGAGCCAGAGCGGGTAGTGAGATGCAGTTAAAGGTTCAGGAGCCAGAGCGGGTAGTCAGACGTAGTCGGAGGGTCAGGAGCCAGAGCGGGTAGTCAGACGTAGTCGGAGGGTCAGGAGCCAGAGCGGGTAGTCAGACGTAGTCGGAGAGTCAGGAGCCAGAGCGGGTAGTCAGACGTAGTCGGAGGGTCAGGAGCCAGAGAGGGTAGTCAGATGTAGTTGAAGGTTCAGGAGCCAGAGAGGGTAGTCAGACGTAGTCGGAGGGTCAGGAGCCAGAGAGGGTAGTCAGATGTAGTTGAAGGTTCAGGAGCCAGAGAGGGTAGTCAGACGTTGTTGAAGGTTCAGGAGCCAGAGCGGGTAGTGAGAGGTAGTCGGAGAGTCAGGAGCCAGAGCATGTAGTCAGACGTAGTCGGAGGGTCAGGAGCCAGAGCGGGTAGTCAGACGTAGTCGGAGGGTCAGGAGCCAGAGAGGGTAGTCAGAGGTAGTCGGAGGGTCAGGAGCCAGAGAGGGTAGTCAGATATAGTTGTAGGTTCAGGAGCCAGAGAGGGTAGTCAGACGTAGTCGGAGGGTCAAGGGCCAGAGAGGGTAGTCAGATGTAGTTGAAGGTTCAGGAGCCAGAGTGGGTAGTCAGAGGTAGTCGGAGGGTCAGGAGCCAGAGCATGTAGTCAGACGTATTCGGAGGGTCAGGAGCCAGAGCGGGTATTCAGACGTAGTCGGAGGGTCAGGAGCCAGAGAGGGTAGTTAGAGGTAGTCGGAGGGTCAGGAGCCAGAGAGGGTAGTCAGATGTAGTTGAAGGTTCAGGAGCCAGAGTGGGTAGTCAGAGGTAGTGGGAGGGTCAGGAGCCAGAGCATGTAGTCAGACGTAGTCGGAGGGTCAGGAGCCAGAGCGGGTATTCAGACGTAGTCGGAGGGTCAGGAGCCAGAGAGGGTAGTCAGAGGTAGTCGGAGGGTCAGGAGCCAGAGAGGGTAGTCAGAGGTAGTCGGAGGGTCAGGAGCCAGAGAGGGTAGTCAGATGTAGTTGAAGGTTCAGGAGCCAGAGAGGGTAGTCAGACGTAGTCGGAGGATCAGGAGCCAGAGTGGGTAGTCAGATGTAGTCGGAGGGTCAGGAGACAGAATGGGTAGTCAGATGTAGTTGGAGGTTCAGGAGCCAGAGAGGGTAGTCAGACGTAGTCGGAGGGTCAGGAGCCAGAGAGGGTAGTCAGATGTAGTTGGAGGTTCAGGAGCCAGAGAGGGTAGTCAGACGTAGTCGCAGGGTCAGGATCCAGAGAGGGTAGTCAGACGTAGTCGGAGGGTCAGGAGCCAGAGAGGGTAGTCAGATGTAGTTGGAGGTTCAGGAGCCAGAGTGGGTAGTCAGACATAGTCGGAGGGTCAGGAGCCAGAGAGGGTAGTCAGAGGTAGTCAGAGGGTCAGGAGCCAGAGAGGGTAGTCAGATGTAGTTGAAGGTTCAGGAGCCAGAGAGGGTAGTCAGACGTAGTCGGAGGGTCAGGAGCCAGAGTAGGTAGTCAGACGTAGTCGGAGGGTCAGGAGCCAGAGAGGGTAGTCAGAGGTAGTCGGAGGGTCAGGAGCCAGAGAGGGTAGTCAGAGGTAGTCGGAGGGTCAGGAGCCAGAGAGGGTAGTCAGATGTAGTTGAAGGTTCAGGAGCCAGAGAGGGTAGTCAGACGTAGTCGGAGGGTCAGGAGCCAGAGAGGGTAGTCAGAGGTAGTCGGAGGGTCAGGAGCCAGAGAGGGTAGTCAGATGTAGTTGAAGGTTTAGGAGCCAGAGAGGGTAGTCAGACGTAGTCGGAGGGTCAGGAGCCAGAGCGGGTAGTCAGACGTAGTCGGAGGGTCAGGAGCCAGAGAGGGTAGTCAGACGTAGTCGCAGGGTCAGGATCCAGAGAGGGTAGTCAGACGTAGTCGGAGGGTCAGGAGCCAGAGCCGGTAGTCAGATGTAGTCGGAGGGTCAGGAGCCAGAGAGGGTAGTCAGACATAGTCGGAGGGTCAGGAGCCAGAGAGGGTAGTCAGACGTAGTCGCAGGGTCAGGATCCAGAATGGGTAGTCAGATGTAGTTGGAGGTTCAGGAGCCAGAGAGGGTAGTCAGAGCCGGAATGAGGAACAGAAACTAGTGAGGCTGGCGTCACTTCAAGACGATCTTCTGGTGACTTGCTAGTACCTCAGGCCTCCTTAAAGTGACCCCTATACATAGAGGCCGATTCATTAATAGCGCCAGGTAGCGACAGATGAGCGCCAGTAGCGTGATTTTCACAGCGCCAGCTAGTATTCGCTGTGCTTGGCCGGGGTTTGCTTGTTGACAGCGACTCAGAGCGGGTATTCAGACGTAGTCGGAGGGTCAGGAGCCAGAGCGGGTAGTCAGACGTAGTCGGAGGGTCAGGAGCCAGAGAGGGTAGTCAGAGGTAGTCGGAGGGTCAGGAGCCAGAGAGGGTAGTCAGATATAGTTGTAGGTTCAGGAGCCAGAGAGGGTAGTCAGACGTAGTCGGAGGGTCAAGGGCCAGAGAGGGTAGTCAGATGTAGTTGAAGGTTCAGGAGCCAGAGTGGGTAGTCAGAGGTAGTCGGAGGGTCAGGAGCCAGAGCATGTAGTCAGACGTATTCGGAGGGTCAGGAGCCAGAGCGGGTATTCAGACGTAGTCGGAGGGTCAGGAGCCAGAGAGGGTAGTTAGAGGTAGTCGGAGGGTCAGGAGCCAGAGAGGGTAGTCAGATGTAGTTGAAGGTTCAGGAGCCAGAGTGGGTAGTCAGAGGTAGTGGGAGGGTCAGGAGCCAGAGCATGTAGTCAGACGTAGTCGGAGGGTCAGGAGCCAGAGCGGGTATTCAGACGTAGTCGGAGGGTCAGGAGCCAGAGAGGGTAGTCAGAGGTAGTCGGAGGGTCAGGAGCCAGAGAGGGTAGTCAGAGGTAGTCGGAGGGTCAGGAGCCAGAGAGGGTAGTCAGATGTAGTTGAAGGTTCAGGAGCCAGAGAGGGTAGTCAGACGTAGTCGGAGGATCAGGAGCCAGAGTGGGTAGTCAGATGTAGTCGGAGGGTCAGGAGCCAGAATGGGTAGTCAGATGTAGTTGGAGGTTCAGGAGCCAGAGAGGGTAGTCAGAGCCGGAATGAGGAACAGAAACTAGTGAGGCTGGCGTCACTTCAAGACGATCTTCTGGTGACTTGCTAGTACCTCAGGCCTCCTTAAAGTGACCCCTATACATAGAGGCCGATTCATTAATAGCGCCAGGTAGCGACAGATGAGCGCCAGTAGCGTGATTTTCACAGCGCCAGCTAGTATTCGCTGTGCTTGGCCGGGGTTTGCTTGTTGACAGCGACTCAGAGTGGGTATTCAGACGTAGTCGGAGGGTCAGGAGCCAGAGAGGGTAGTCAGAGGTAGTCGGAGGGTCAGGAGCCAGAGAGGGTAGTCAGAGGTAGTCGGAGGGTCAGGAGCCAGAGAGGGTAGTCAGATGTAGTTGAAGGTTTAGGAGCCAGAGAGGGTAGTCAGACGTAGTCGGAGGATCAGGAGCCAGAGAGGGTAGTCAGAAGGTTTAGGAGCCAGAGAGGGTAGTCAGACGTAGTCGGAGGGTCAGGAGCCAGAGCGGGTAGTCAGACGTAGTCGGAGGGTCAGGAGCCAGAGAGGGTAGTCAGACGTAGTCGCAGGGTCAGGATCCAGAATGGGTAGTCAGATGTAGTTGGAGGTTCAGGAGCCAGAGAGGGTAGTCAGAGCCGGAATGAGGAACAGAAACTAGTGAGGCTGGCGTCACTTCAAGACGATCTTCTGGTGACTTGCTAGTACCTCAGGCCTCCTTAAAGTGACCCCTATACATAGAGGTCGATTCATTAATAGTGCCAGGTAGCGACAGATGAGCGCCAGTAGCGGCGCTGGGATTAGTAGCGGCGCTGTTCGTTGCAGTCGGCTACATGATGAGTCCCGCGCTAGCTGACGCTCTCGCCGGCGCTAGCCTCATTTAGCGTGATAAATGCGTCATTGTGACCGCCGCCGGGCGTACTTGAGTCGGTAGCCGCCGTTAGCTGGCGGTACCTGGCGCTCGTCAGACACTACCTGGCGCTAGCCCTTGATAAATAAGGCCCATAGAAAGGAAGTTTTTTTCATCACCTTTTTTCCCTAGCCCCAAAACACCCTTTTTTTAAGTGTTTGTCCAATATTCATAACAACATGAATTGGATGCAGTCAGCCATATTGCCTTGCTGAACAGCACCGCCCCTAGATGTGTCCCAGTAATGATACATTCAATTACTTTACACACAGCTCTAATTAGCATATGTCTGCCATTCACCATTATACTGCGCACAATTTTGCACTGCATGTTCCAGGTAGCCGCAAACGCTTGCGTAAGGTAGCCTGTACCCGTTTTGCTTAAAACCAAGGGGCGAATGAGCGAGCATGCCCAGGATCGTGATTGCGACCCCTGGCCTGCCATTGCACATACGTAGGAACAGAAGTGGCTGCAGGTAAGGAATTACTGTGACAGTTAACATTCCTTTAAGGTTCTGCTGTTAAGGTGCTTGTCACGTTGACCCACTTACCTGCTTCCCTATCCCGCGGCATCCTCTGCCGCCTGCTCGAGCGCACCGGCCCGGCGGTGTGCTGTTGCTCAGGTGGCACGGCAGCTTTGGGTGCCCATTCGAGCAGCAGTGCGGCCCTCCTCCTCTCCTTGCATCCCCAACTTTCGTGCTCGTGCACATGCTGAGCAGCCCATCAACCAGCTTAACCTAAAGTGTGCAGCAGCAGGAAGCTACTGTACAACTTACCTGAGCCCCACGATCCCAACGGTGACCTGCATCCAGCTGCACTCTCTGACAACTTGCTATGGTCGGGGATACAGAAATATGTCTGCCACTCCCATGAGTGAGGACACTGTCAGCTTGCACTAGAAGAACTGGCACTAGGAGTCTCATGGGAGTGGTGGCCATCTTTCCGTAGCCCTGCCAATAGCCTATTTGACAGTGCAGCAGAATGATGATCACCGACATCAGGACTGGCACCAGGTTTGTGGGGGCCCTTGGGCAAGAGAGTATTAGTGGACCCCAAAGTAGTGTGTCACATGATGTCCCCTTTTTTTAACTCTGCTGCCACAAATGGATCATCTTCTGCTAATGATCACCCTCCCGTCCTTATTGCCTCCCCTATAGCCACCAATCACCCTCCATCCTTATTGCCTTCCCTATAGCCACCAATCACCCTCCATCCTTATTGCCTTCCCTATAGCCACCAATCACCCTCCATCCTTATTGCCTTTCCTATAGCCACCAATCACCCTCCATCCTTATTGCCTTCCCTATAGCCACCAATCATCCTACAGTCCTTATTGCCTTCCCTATAGCCACCAATCACCCTCCAGTCCTTATTGCCTTCCCTATAGCCACCAATCACCCTCCAGTCCTTATTGCCTTCCCTATAGTCACCAATCACCCTCCAGTCCTTATTGCCTTCCCTATAGTCACCAATCATCTTCCAGTTCTTATTGCCTTCCCTATAGTCACCAATCACCCTCCAGTCCTTATTGCCTTCCCTATAGCCACCAATCATCTTCCAGTTCTTATTGCCTTCCCTATAGTCACCAATCACCCTCCAGTCCTTATTGCCTTCCCTATAGCCACCAATCACCCTCCAGTCCTTATTGCCTTCCCTATAGCCACCAATCACCCTCCAGTCCTTATTGCCTTCCCTATAGCCACCAATCATCCTCCAGTTCTTATTGCCTTCCCTATAGCCACCAATCACCCATCAGCCCTTACTGATCTGCTGCCACTAAAGACTTCATCATTGCTGTCAGATGTCACCTGGTTCTCGCCACCTTCTGAGCTTCTATCAATTGCCCTCCATCCCAGGCCACCTTCTCCTGATCATCTCCTGTTGCTGAGGCCAGCCATGAGAAGGTCTGCACACAACGCTTGGCATTCGACTGTTTGGGTGCACTGTAAAACAATAACATGGTCAAGTGTGAGTCTGAGTGGGCCCCTAAAGATGCTAGGGCCCTGACCGACGTGATATTGTGTCTCAGGTAAGTTGCACAGCCGCTTCCTGCTGCACAATCTGCAGGTTAAAGTGTGAGGAGTGGGGGGAGGGAACTTAGAGGCAGAATCACCCCCCAAAGTTCAGGTTCAGGTTCTGTTCAAGATACCCAAACTGAACTTTTGTTCAAAGTTAGGCTGAACCTAAACCTCTAAGGGTTCACCCAACAGTAGTGTTGAAAGTCATTCAGTGGAAGGGTACTGCATAAAAAATCTGTGCAGAAAGGCTGTTTGAGTTGTTCTTTAGCTCACAGGTGTTGCCTTCTTTAACAAGCGAACTCTCTTCCATGTGCTGAGCCTCTAATAGTAGAATGAGTCCTCAGCTCTGCTGCTGAATGTATCCCAATGGAGGACTGTGAATTCAAACAGGGGGCCCTGAACATCGAATCAGCAAAAAGGAACAAATTCTTTAGGTTTTTAGGAGGTTGCCCCTCTCACACCTTGGCCCGTATTGCAGATTATGCTGGGTTCAGGTGGGAGGCAAAATAATGTTTTTTTTTACTCTATGCCTTGTATGCTGGGTTCGTGTGGGAGGCAAAAAAAACCCATTATTTTGCCTCCCACCTGAACCCAGCATAATCTGCAATACGGGCCAACCCCACTATAAACTACTAAGAAAGGTAGGGGCTCTATGGCCTTGCATAACAGAATCTAATTGGAGCTCATCTCCAGATAAGGAAGGCTGTGGCATAGGGCAACACCTCCCCTCCCTCCCCCCTTTCATTCTTTCAGGGAATACGAAGTGCTGAATGAAAGATGCCGCCCCCTGACATCCAGCATAGGGGAAAGCAGAAAGCAGGCTAATATAACCCATCCCTTTAAGAACGTATGTACACAACTGCAGCTTAAGTGGTGAAGTCGTTTAGCATAATGGGATATTGTTTGATGTATTCCTACAACGCCACTTCAGCATTCCATAAACTAACGAGGACATGAAAAGAAAACCATCACGCGAGCCATTATGCAGACGCGTGGTGTGTGCCGCTAAATGAATATGGCGTTCATCCGTCATCTAAGTGTCCCCCTGAACAGGTTTTTGCTTGTCAGAAGAAAGCCGTTACTTTGTTAGATGCCCACGCGGCATCCCCGTAGTGCGAGGTGCATGCATGGCACAGTGGCAAAACCGTTCTCTCCCGATCGCTTCACACTCTACAATGAGCGTCGGATCTATCGCCGCGGGGTGATGTCCTCGGCCGAAGCTCCTGCTTTGTGGCCGAGGTGCGAAATGATGGCCGGGCCCCGACGTGCAAACCGCGCCCGATCGTTCTATATCGGCAGACTTCTGCAGACTTCTGTTACCGGGTGATTTCACGTTTTTTCTTGGAGCACGAATTGCATTTTGGTTATTATTCCGGAGCTGTGAACAGCGGAGCCGTAATGTCGGAATAATGGCGCCTCGCCTTCGGTGGAAGAGAAGGTTGTCGTTGGCATCATTCATCTTCCATAGATGTTTTGGAGATGGCAGCTTGTATGCGGCTTACGGAAATGCTAAAGTAATAAAAAAAAAATGTACTTTGCAGACGGCAAGAGAGTTCTGCTGGAATTTCATATTAAAACCTTCAACACTCAAACACTAGAAGTAAAACTATAAAGGTACTGGGCCCGGCGGAGGCAGCTCTCCCTTCTCAGTTACTACTGGGGCTGACCTATTATTATTATTGTTTATTAATGTAAGAATATTGGTCATTTACAGAACTATTATATATAAATGGGATATTTCTGTGAATGGCTACGTATGATTTGTTTTTTCTCCAGAAGGTTTATTCATCAAGGGCTAGCGGCAGGTAGCGCCTCGTAGCGGCAGGCAGCATCAGGTGAACGCCGGGCGCTGTACGCAATACCACATTTATGAAAGTGAATCTGGTGAGCGACTCTAACAGCGCCATGTAGCGTCCGATTCATCATTACAGGTGGCTCAGCGTATAGCGCCGGCGCTCTGGCTTCCAGAGCGCCAGGTATTACCTGTCGCTACCTGTCGCTCCCCCATGCATTTCAATGGACGTTCCTTTTCTTCTGTTTAAACAGGGTTTTTTGTTTTTAGTTTTTTTTCTCTCAAATAATTTTGTGACCTCTCCTGGCCTAGAAATAGAAACTTTTTAGATTTTTTTTATATTTTTATGCAGAATTGTCATTATAGGTTTGACACTAAAGTATTAATGTCGCAGAGTTATAACAATGTGATTCCATGTGTTTTCGCTTTGTTACTGGTGTCTATGTGTTCAAAAACAGACTTTAATCACACAGCGTCTGGCGCTCAATGCTACAGCGCCCAGATCCAGAGCGCCGACCCTGTGTGTGTCCGCAATGAGCTGCCGCTACCTTTCGCTCCCTGCAACGCTGCACTGGTGTTAGAGCGCCCAACACACATCACATTCATCAATGCCAGCCAGGTTACTACAGCGACTGAGGCGCTCTATTACAGTGACCAATAGCCGATCGCAGTGTATACTAGCGGTCGCTCTAAGCGCCTCTGTACAGGCGCTCATCTGCCAATACCTGGCGCTAGTCATGAATCAGCCTGCACGACGAAAGCTTCAAATGAGAAAGTGCCACATATGCCCACTACCTGTTCAAAATACTCTTACGGTTAAGGGCACAAGAGCTAGAGGAGATAGGTTCTCCAGTAATCATATTGTCAGGCCGAAGATTGACACAGGAACAAAGGCAATGCACTAAAGATAGTTTTGTTAATAAAGGTAAAAGGAAACAAAGACCTTAGATTCAGATTGTCAGGTCTGGAGTTCCCCCACAACATGGAGGCATGTTTCTGCCTTGTATAGACCTTGCCTGTCCCCACACACAGGGCCGGCGCTCTGGATCTGGGCGCTGTAGCATTGAGCGCCAGACGCTGTGTGATTAAAGTCTGCTGCAGAGGTGCTGGTGATCAGCCAGCACCTGTGCTATTGACTTGCTGCTCTTTATAAGCTGATCCAACCTTGCAGCCGGTGGATCAGCATTACATTGTCTTCTCGTACCCAGACTCTGTATCTTGAACCCAGAACCCAGGATTCCTGCCACAGCCTTTGTGATTTACCTTCCCTGTTGCAGCCTTTTAGGCTGTAGTTGCCAATAGGCTTTGAACTTTCACTGGATCCTTATGTTTCCTGACCTCACCTGTGTATATGTACAGCAGCCTGAGTGTGTATATGTTTCCCGGGTTTATCTATATTTCTGCACTGCAGCTGTAGCACTTGGTGATCACCTGTATTCTTGTATAGTTACCTCAGCACATGTATGTTTATATGTCCACTTGTAAATCTGTACAGCAGCTTGGTTGGAGTTTGCTCTGCTCACTTATCACTGTTTGTCACCATTAAACACGGCCTCAATTACTGGTCATTCTACAATTACTGGTCATTCTACAATAGTGATTTCTCTGCTGAGAAATCTGTAACACAGATACAAAGCAAAGGGAAAAGAAACAAGGCTAACTGACAAGATAACAACTAATAAGGAAAACAAAGGAAACCCTAAGGTGCTCGTGCACTCACCCAAGGGCCCAGGACAGGGGCCAGCAGCCTCCAGAAAATGATAGTAGACCTGCTGCAAGGATTTCAAAGAGCCAAGCAGCCTCAGGGAAGCCACTAGACTCCAATAGAGGTTCAGGTTCAGAGCACCAAAATGCACAGCAACAAACAGACTGATATCAGACTGATAACAAAACAAACAAAATCCTGCTGCACCAGTTGAAGGACAGATCCACTTAAATAGGCCTCACACCAGGTACAGCAGTAGAGGGGGAGAGAGAGCAGCCAGGGCTCTGCTGACACCCCCTGGCGGCTGATGGAACTGCAGGCAGGGTGATAAATGACGCCAACCAGCAGCCGGGCATCCGCCAAACCCGGGGGTGTCACACATATATGTTGTTCCATCAAAATATATGTCAGCACTGGTGCTTACAATATTAGAAATACAACAGGAAACTCTACAAATAATTAACATGTGAAGGAAGCATAAGAAAAGAAACGAGGGCACTACCATTTAGGACCAGATAAATCTTTAATTAGTTTAATCAACGCACTTACAAACATGAGCATAAAAACAGCCTTACAACAGAGGGTAAACAACAGACAGCTCTCACCGACCTCCCAAAAATCACTGCGGCCGATCGGGAATAGGGAAGATAGTAGGTTATCAGTCTGATCTGCCTCTTAAGTTTCTAATCAAACCAATCAAACCAAATTCCATGCCGCAACAACGTACTGGGCGAGTTAAGGTGGAAGTTTACAGACACCAAATAAATACGCACAGCCCGTCAATGTAAGAACTGGGCGTGCTGGACCCGTCCGTGCCTGTTTTGAGGCAATGAACACACACAATTTTGGGGTAGGCTCTGGAAATCTCCCCTCAGGTCCCCAGAAGGTCCGCACTCCACCCAGAAAAATATATGTCTACAAAAGGTCTATGTGAAAATATAACTAATTTTATTAGATTAAAAAGACTCATAAGCAAATACACACAAATACACAGAAGATGTGATCTACATTTTAAAATACATATACACAATGACAAAAAGAGGGTACCCCATGTAAAGGCTCCAAAAAGTATTTAAAAGTATAACCTTCCTAAATCTCACAAATGAATGAATAGGGGGAGGCCGATTCATTAATAGCGCCAGGTAGCGACAGATGAGCGCCAGTAGCGTGATTTTCACAGCGCCAGCTAGTATTCGCTGTGCTTGGCTGGGGTTTGCTTGTTGACAGCGACTCAGTCGGTGTGCGGTAATGTTGAATACGGGCTGGGGGGTCGCTGTTTCACAGGTTCAGCGTTGTATGGGTGCGCCTGACAACGAATGGCCAGAGCGAACGGCTTGCTGCAGATTCATTAACAAAACACGCTCCGAATTTATTCGCGCTGTGAATTCCTTGTTTAAACCCCTGAGCGCTGGCGGCGATGGGTGTAAAATAGTTTTTAACCCCCAAACAACCATATTTTTTGATTGTAAAATTATACAAGTTTTTATAAACATTTTGTAATATGAATACATTAATATCAGACCTGTAATATCAATTCTGCACAAATTTTTTTTTTTTTTTTTTTTTTACCTTAAAAAAAATTCCTAACATTGCAGAAGTGGTCACAGAATTTTTGACATTAAAAAAAAAAAACATTAATAGGAATTAATTATGATTAATTAAAGATTGCTCCATTGAAATGCATTGGACATCGCCAGGGAGCGACAGGTCATACCTGTCGCTGTGATGGGATTAGCAGCGGCGCTGTTCGTTGCAGTCGGCTACATGATGAATCCCGCGCTAGCTGTCGCTCTCGCCGGCGCTAGCCTCATTTAGCATGATAAATGCGTCATTGTGACCGCCGCTGGGCGTACTTGAGTCGGTAGCCGCCGTTAGCTGGCCGTACCTGGTGCTCGTCAGACACTACCTGGCGCTAGCCCTTGATAAATAAGGGCCTAAGTTAATTAATTAATATAGGTGTAATTATACGCCATGCTACTGGCCAGCGAAAATAATAATATGCTGGTGGATAATGTTATAGCCACCAGCAAATAGTACCGTATATTTGACAAGTGACACACAATGTAGAAAAAAGGAGAAAGTGCTAAGTGCAGTGTACTACAATGAACCGAAAACCAGAAAGAATGTGCAACATCAAATGTATCAAAAAGAGATAAACACCATATGTGACTGAATGTCTGTTTCCAAGGCAGATAATACTACACTGGCCAAAAATACAATGTGACAAATTAATAGTACTGGAAGGTATTCCATCACCGTTTTACGTAGTCATATGTAGCCAGGGATATCCCATATGCTGAGCCTGCCGACGCGTTGCGTGGAAGGACCACTTCACCAGGGCAGATGGCTGTCCCAATCGGTCCTTCCCGCTTAAAGTGGAAGTTTAAGCAATTTTTTTTTTACTACCAAGATAAAATTCTTTCAAATCTTACTGAATCAAGCCCTTTATATTAACCATTTTGTATAGGTCTCGGTTTATTTCTTACTAAGAGGAAGAAGATAAAGGGGGACTCCTGTGTTAATTCTCTAATTATTTTTTAGGCAGCCAGAACAAAATGGTTTGATGGAGAAGATAAATGTGATTGTGTGTTCACCCCTCACCACTTGGTTCGGGGATATGTCTAGCAGAGACTAAAAAGGTTCATGGAGAACCTTCATCCAGAAGAAGAAGGAAAGGAATGCCAGCCAAATATCAGGAAATACAAAACTCCACTCTCCGGGCAAGGCTAGAGTGCTCACCTCCAAACTTGGCAGAAATCCACACCGTAGAATAAGCCAGCCACGTAGTAGTAGGGAAATAAAAATTCCTTTTATTCGATACCATTAAAAAAGCCCGTCACAGCAGCACAGATAAAAGCAGCATAGAGAAGGTGTCCTCACACGTCTACGCGTTTCGGGTTCTCACCCTTACTCATGACAGAGAACTAGTTGCAAAGCATACGCTTATATGTCACATAATCAAAACAAAATCTGAGACATCTGTGGGTGGGAAGCATGGAAATTATTTGTCTTCATTAGGTGGAGGAGTTTCCTACCTATAACTGGTCGGCCAGCGCACGCAGAATATCCCCATCACACAGAATGCGCGCGGCGGCTCTACCGCCAGTAGGAGGAATCCAGAAGAAGCTAGCTTGAAAACCCAGCAAAAAAGTTTCAGAAAACCCAAAATTTTTACTAAAATTGCCATAAAAACGAATAAGAAAATACAGCATTGTTTACACCCATCGTGTTAACCTTCGAACAAAGCACAAATAAGAAGCACAAAAGTTAAGGATAGAGGACACCATCTCTTTCCATCCCACAGTGTGATACACACATCACATTGCTCTGTTAACTATCTACATTACATTAACAGGCTTGTGGCTGCTTTAGAAATTACAGCTGATTATAATGGAAACAATTAAGATAAATGAATTGCTATTTGGCTTATGTAATGTAACACAGTAGACCTCTCAGCAGGGAGCTGGGGGGCTTTTCAGAATGACTCATCTTGTTTGTTATAGTCTTAGCAGGAGGGCGAGGTGGTCCATCGCAAGGTCTATAAATGTAAACGTTTCTAATCAAACCAATCAAACCAAATTCCATGCTGCAGCAATGTGCTGGGCGAGATAAAGTGGAAGTCTAAGCAATTTTATTTACCACCAAGATAAAATTCTTTCAACTCTTACTGAATCAAGCCCTTTATATTAACCAAACAATCGGGTGAACCTGGATGGGACCTTGATTACATGGTGATATAAATTAATTGTTTACTTCTTGCCCTTTTATTTATTAATTTTCATATTAGTATCATTTGCACATGACACAGTTTACACATGAGTCTTTTACATACGGTTTTCTTTGTATATTTGTAGCACTAAGCACTTTACAATTGTATTATAAATGTATTTTTCTATGTAGGGTTCAAGTATACTATTATTTATAGGATTGCACATATATTCTGATTAGGTTTTACTGTATGTTGCACTTATATTCACTACTGTTTTGTATAGGTTCGGGTCATTTTTTAGGATTTTTTGATAAGGGTTGTATAGTTTTAATAATCTTTGATAATATATAGAGTCCCATGTATCTAGGCCACCCCTGTATATATTTTTCATTGTTTTTAATCTTGTGTGTTATTTGTTTGTACTTGATTGATTTTGATGGATAATAAAATGATTACTATTTTCATATAAGAATTTTTGGTTGTGCGGCTACTTTTTGGAGCCATAGTTGGCTTATCTGGCAGTCTTCTTTGTTCTTAAATCCTTTATATTAACCATTTTGTATAGGTCTCGGCTTTTTTCTTACTAAGAGGAAGAAGATAAAGGGGGACTCCTGTGTTAAATATCTAATTATTTTTTAGGATTGATGGAGAAGATAAATGTGATTTTCCTATTTTTTTTATCAGGTTTGCCTTGGGTTCATCCCTCACCACTCTGTTTGGGGATATGTCTAGCAGAGACTCAAAAGAAATCATGGAGGACCTTCATCCATTGAGAGAGCTAGCTTGAAAAAAACGCAAAAAAGTTTCAGAAAACCCTAATTTTTACAATAATTGCCTTAAAAATAAATAAGAAAATGCAGCATTGTTCAGACCCATAGTGTTAGCCTTAAAACAAAGCAAAAAAAAAGTTAAAGATAAAGGACACCATCTCTACTAGGGGGGTTATTCATCAAGGTCTAGCGCCAGGTAGTGCTTCGTAGCGGCAGGTAGCGTCTGGTGAACACCGGGCGCTATATGCAAAACCACATTTATGAAAGCGAATCTGGTAAGCGACTCTAACAGCGCCATGTAGCATCCGATTCATCATTACAGGCGGCTCAGTGTATAGCGCAGGCGCTCCATCTTCCAGAGCCAGGTATTACCATTCGCTCACTGTCGCTCTCCCATACATTTCAATGGCCGTTCATTTGCTTGTGTTTAAACAGCGTGATTGACATTTTTTATTTTTATTTTTTTGCTCCAATCATTGGCTGCAAACAAACATTTTTAGAAACTTTTTTGATTTTTTTTATGCAGAATTGTCATTATAGGTCTGCCACTAAAGTGTTAATGTCACAGTGTTGTAACAATGTCATTCCATGTGTTTTCGCTTTGTTACTGGTGGCTATGTGTTCAAAAACAGACTTTAATCACACAGCGTCTGGCGCTCTATGCTACAGCGCCCAGCTTTAGAGCGCCGACGCTGTGTGTGCATACTTTTTTGATGGTGTATTGGTGTTAGAGCGCCCAACATACATCACATTCATCAATGCCGGCCAGGTTACTAGAGCGATTACACACACATAACATTGCTCTGTAAACGATCTTCATTCCATTAACAGGCTCGTGGCTGCTTTAGAAATTACAGCTGATTACAATAGAAACAATTAAGATAAATGAATTGCTATTTAGCTTATATACTGTAACACAACGGGCCTCTCAGCAGGGAGCTGGCAGGCTTTTCAGAATGACTCATCTTGTTCTTTGTAGTCTTAGCAAGAGGGCAGTATAGCCCATCCCAAGGTATTACCATTCCATCCCAGTACATGACTCTTTGAACTATGTTGTCTCTGTATATAATTATAAAAGTTTCTAATCAAACCGAATGCAACAATGGACTGGACGAATAAAAGTGGAAGTCGGGGAGGCCGATTCATTAACAGCGGCAGGTAGCGACAGTTGAGCGACTGTAGCGGCATTTTCAGAGCGCCCGCTAGTAGTCGCTGTGCTTGGCCGTTGTTCGGTAGTCGGTTTGCCGTAATGTTGAATATTGGGTGAGGAGTCGCTATTTGACAGGTTTCGCGCTGTATGGGAGCGCATGATAGCGACTGGCCCTAGCGACCGGCTCCCACCATATTCATTAAAAAATCACGCTCAAAAAATTCTCGCGCTGTGAAATGCATGTTTAAACCCCAGAGCGCTGGCGGCGATGGGTTAAAAGTCGTTTTTTAACCCCCAAACAACCATATTTTTGGAAACCAAAAAAAAAAAAGTTTTTAAAATAATTTAGTAATATGAATACATTAATATCAGACCTGTAATATCAATTCTGTACAATTTTTTTTTTAATTTTTTTACCTTAAAAAAATTATCTAAAATGGCAGAAGTGGTCACAGAATTTTTCACATTTAAAAAAAAAAATAATAATAATAATTACGGTAATAATTAATTATGAATATTTAAAGATTGTTCCATTGAAATGCATTGGAGAGCGCCAGGTAGCGAGAGGTCATACCTGTCGCTGTTCAAGGTCGGACGCTGGCGCTGTGGGGTGAGGCTGGAATAATGATTAGTGATGAGCGAGTAGTATTCGACCGAGCCGGTATTCGATCGAATACTACGCTGTTCGTCATACTCGATTTCGATCGAGTACAGCGGCGATGGCGCACTCACAATTCGTTTCCCCTCCCACCTTCCCTGGCGCGTTTTTTACACCAATCACCATGCAGGGGGGGTGGGACAGGTCCTGGGAGGACGCTGGCATCGCGAAAACGGCGTCTACACGCATTGGCTGGAAAAACCATGTGACCTCGAATATACAAAACTCAGCACTTCCTCTTCGTCAGCATTAGCAGCTTGAACTTAGTGAGGGACAGACGCTCACAGCAGGGAAAGACAGGCTGTCGCTGGCAGGGCCCCAGAAGCTCAGAATATAGCTTTTACCACCATATATACCAGCTACCAGAAGACAAGAGAGTCCTTAAGAGCCCTTATTAGGGCTACTACGCTGAACAGTATATAGCTCATTTTCTATGTAGTCAGGCAGGGCCCCAGAGGCTCAGAATATAGCTTTTACCACCATATATACCAGCTACCAGAAGACAAGAGAGTCCTTAATCCCTTATTAGTGCTGCTATGTTGAACAGTATATAGCTCATTTTCTATGTAGTCAGGCAGGGCCCCAGAAGCTCAGAATATACCTTTTACCACCATATATACCAGCTACCAGAAGACAAGAGAGTCCTTAAGAGCCCTTATTAGTGCTGCTACGTTGAACAGTATATAGCTCATATCCTATGTAGTCAGGCAGGGCCCCAGAAGCTCAGAATATACCTTTTACCACCATATATACCAGCTACCAGAAGACAAGAGAGTCCTTAAGAGCCCTTATTAGTGCTGCTACGTTGAACAGTATATAGCTCATATCCTATGTAGTCAGGCAGGGCCCCAGAAGCTCAGAATATAGCTTTTACCACCATATATACCAGCTACCAGAAGACAAGACAGTCCTTAAGAGCCCTTATTAGGGCTACTACGCTGAACAGTATATAGCTCATCATATCCTATGTAGTCAGGCAGGGCCCCAGAAGCTCAGAATATAGCTTTTACCACCATATATACCAGCTACCAGAAGACAAGAGAGTCCTTAAGAGCCCTTATTAGGGCTGCTACGTTGAACAGTATATAGCTCATATCCTATGTAGTCAGGCAGGGCCCCAGAAGCTCAGAATATAGCTTTTACCACCATATATACCAGCTACCAGAAGACAAGAGAGTCCTTAAGAGCCCTTATTAGGGCTGCTACGTTGAACAGTATATAGCTCATATCCTATGTAGTCAGGCAGGGCCCCAGAAGCTCAGAATATAGCTTTTACCACCATATATACCAGCTACCAGAAGACAAGAGAGTCCTTAAGAGCCCTTATTAGGGCTGCTACGTTGAACAGTATATAGCTCATCATATCCTATGTAGTCAGGCAGGGCCCCAGAAGCTCAGAATATAGCTTTTACCGCCATATATACCAGCTACCAGAAGACAAGAGAGTCCTTAAGAGCCCTTATTAGGGCTGCTACGTTGAACAGTATATAGCTCATATCCTATGTAGTCAGGCAGGGCCCCAGAAGCTCAGAATATAGCTTTTACCACCATATATACCAGCTACCAGAAGACAAGAGAGTCCTTAAGAGCCCTTATTAGTGCTGCTACGTTGAACAGTATATAGCTCATCATATCCTATGTAGTCAGGCAGGGCCCCAGAAGCTCAGAATATAGCTTTTACCACCATATATACCAGCTACCAGAAGACAAGAGAGTCCTTAAGAGCCCTTATTAGGGCTGCTACGTTGAACAGTATATAGCTCATATCCTATGTAGTCAGGCAGGGCCCCAGAAGCTCAGAATATAGCTTTTACCACCATATATACCAGCTACCAGAAGACAAGAGAGTTCTTAAGAGCCCTTATTAGGGCTACTACGCTGAACAGTATATAGCTCATCATATCCTATGTAGTCAGGCAGGGCCCCAGAAGCTCAGAATATAGCTTTTACCACCATATATACCAGCTACCAGAAGACAAGAGAGTCCTTAAGAGCCCTTATTAGTGCTGCTACGTTGAACAGTATATAGCTCATATCCTATGTAGTCAGGCAGGGCCCCAGAAGCTCAGAATATAGCTTTTACCACCATATGTACCAGCTACCAGAAGACAAGAGAGTCCTTAAGAGCCCTTATTAGGGCTGCTACGTTGAACAGTATATAGCTCATATCCTATGTAGTCAGGCAGGGCCCCAGAAGCTCAGAATATAGCTTTTACCACCATATATACCAGCTACCAGAAGACAAGAGAGTCCTTAAGAGCCCTTATTAGGGCTGCTACGTTGAACAGTATATAGCTCATCATATCCTATGTAGTCAGGCAGGGCCCCAGAAGCTCAGAATATAGCTTTTACCACCATATATACCAGCTACCAGAAGACAAGAGAGTCCTTAAGAGCCCTTATTAGGGCTGCTACGTTGAACAGTATATAGCTCATATCCTATGTAGTCAGGCAGGGCCCCAGAAGCTCAGAATATAGCTTTTACCACCATATATACCAGCTACCAGAAGACAAGAGAGTCCTTAAGAGCCCTTATTAGTGCTGCTACGTTGAACAGTATATAGCTCATCATATCCTATGTAGTCAGGTAGGGCCCCAGAAGCTCAGAATATAGCTTTTACCACCATATATACCAGCTACCAGAAGACAAGAGAGTCCTTAAGAGCCCTTATTAGGGCTGCTACGTTGAACAGTATATAGCTCATATCCTATGTAGTCAGGCAGGGCCCCAGAAGCTCAGAATATAGCTTTTACCACCATATATACCAGCTACCAGAAGACAAGACAGTCCTTAAGAGCCCTTATTAGGGCTACTACGCTGAACAGTATATAGCTCATCATATCCTATGTAGTCAGGCAGGGCCCCAGAAGCTCAGAATATAGCTTTTACCACCATATATACCAGCTACCAGAAGACAAGAGAGTCCTTAAGAGCCCTTATTAGGGCTGCTACGCTGAACAGTATATAGCTCATCATATCCTATGTAGTCAGGCAGGGCCCCAGAAGCTCAGAATATAGCTTTTACCACCATATATACCAGCTACCAGAAGACAAGAGAGTCCTTAAGAGCCCTTATTAGGGCTGCTACGCTGAACAGTATATAGCTCATCATATCCTATGTAGTCAGGCAGGGCCCCAGAAGCTCAGAATATAGCTTTTACCACCATATATACCAGCTACCAGAAGACAAGAAAGTCCTTAAGAGCCCTTATTAGTGCTGCTACGTTGAACAGTATATAGCTCATATCCTATGTAGTCAGGCAGGGCCCCAGAAGCTCAGAATATAGCTTTTACCACCATATATACCAGCTACCAGAAGACAAGAGAGTCCTTAAGAGCCCTTATTAGTGCTGCTACGTTGAACAGTATATAGCTCATATCCTATGTAGTCAGGCAGGGCCCCAGAAGCTCAGAATATAGCTTTTACCACCATATATACCAGCTACCAGAAGACAAGAGAGTCCTTAAGAGCCCTTATTAGTGCTGCTACGTTGAACAGTATATAGCTCATATCCTATGTAGTCAGGCAGGGCCCCAGAAGCTCAGAATATAGCTTTTACCACCATATATACCAGCTACCAGAAGACAAGAGAGTCCTTAAGAGCCCTTATTAGGGCTGCTACGTTGAACAGTATATAGCTCATATCCTATGTAGTCAGGCAGGGCCCCAGAAGCTCAGAATATAGCTTTTACCACCATATATACCAGCTACCAGAAGACAAGAGAGTCCTTAAGAGCCCTTATTAGTGCTGCTACGTTGAACAGTATATAGCTCATATCCTATGTAGTCAGGCAGGGCCCCAGAAGCTCAGAATATACCTTTTACCACCATATATACCAGCTCCCAGAAGACAAGAGAGTCATTAAGAGCCCTTATTAGGGCTACTATGCTGAACAGTATATAGCTCATTCTAGCTATATACACACTGCACACAACGGCTGCTTTAGTGAGGGGTAGCTGCTGCTGCTGGAATAGGGACAGAAAGACTTCAGTGGTGTATTACCACCTATATACAAAACTATATACACTCTGCTCAAAACGGCTGCTTTAGTGAGGGGTAGCTGCTGATGCTGGAATAGGGACAGAAAGACTTCAGTGGTGTATTAGCACCTATATACAAAACTATATACACTCTGCTCAAAACGGCTGCTTTAGTGAGGGGTAGCTGCTGATGCTGAAATAGGGACAGAAAGACTTCAGTGGTGTATTAGCACCTATATACAAAACTATATACACTCTGCTCAAAACGGCTGCTTTAGTGAGGGTTAGCTGCTGATGCTGGAATAGGGACAGAAAGACTTCAGTGGTGTATTAGCACCTATATACAAAACTATATTTTGCACTACTGTTTTGTGTCCTCTGTGCCAACAAAACCTTGTTATATACCCGGTGCGTATATAGGCACCATTTCACCTTCTGGCAGTATACGGCTGTATAGCCAGGTGTTTTTCTTTAAAATATTTTTATATTTGGCACTACTGTTTTGTGTCCTCTTTACCAACAAAACCTTGTTATATACCCCGTGCGTATATAGGCACCATTTCACCTTCTGGCAGTATACGGCTGTATAGCCAGGTGTTTTTCTTAAAAATATTTTTATATTTGGCACTACTGTTTTGTGTCCTCTTTACCAACAAAACCTTGTTATATACCCGGTGCGTATATAGGCACCATTTCACCTTCTGGCAGTATACGGCTGTATAGCCAGGTGTTTTTCTTAAAAATATTTTTATATTTGGCACTACTGTTTTGTGTCCTCTTTACCAACAAAACCTTGTTATATACCCGGTGCGTATATAGGCACCATTTCACCTTCTGGCAGTATACGGCTGTATAGCCAGGTGTTTTTCTTAAAAATATTTTTATATTTGGCACTACTGTTTTGTGTCCTCTTTACCAACAAAACCTTGTTATATACCCGGTGCGTATATAGGCACCATTTCACCTTCTGGCAGTATACGCCTGTATAGCCAGGTGTTTTTCTTAAAAATATTTTTATATTTGGCACTACTGTTTTGTGTCCTCTTTACCAACAAAACCTTGTTATATACCCGGTGCGTATATAGGCACCATTTCACCTTCTGGCAGTATACGGCTGTATAGCCAGGTGTTTTTCTTAAAAATATTTTTATATTTGGCACTACTGTTTTGTGTCCTCTTTACCAACAAAACCTTGTTATATACCCGGTGCGTATATAGGCACCATTTCACCTTCTGGCAGTATACGGCTGTATAGCCAGGTGTTCTTAAAAATATATTTATATTTGGCACTACTGTTTTGTGTCCTCTGTGCCAACAAAACACTGTTTTATACACGGTGCGTATAGGCACCATTTCACCTTCTGGCAGTATACGGCTGTATAGCCAGGTGTTCTTCTTAAAAATATTTTTATATTTGGCATAACGCGTGGCCAAAAAAGTAAAACGTCTGAAATGCGGAGGGCTAGCGCAAAGGGACGTGGACGAGGACGGGGGCGCGGAAATGCTGGTGGGGGCACAAACCGCGTTGAAGCCAGTGGGGATACAATGCGTGCTGGTGAGGGGCAGCCAGCATTACGCTCATCCAGCTTCCCTGCCTTTATGGGACAGTTATGCGGGGGGCGGGGTACACCTCTGTTAAGGCCTGAGCAGCGTGAACAGGTGGTGCAATGGATGGCCGATAACGCTTCCAGTCACTTGTCCACCACCCAGTCATCCACACAGTCTCACTCTGACCCTCCTTCCTCCCAACCTGGCCAACAGAGTCAGCCCAACCTTGACCCCTCCCAGGACCTCTTTTCGGGTCCTTTTCCAGATGTGCTGCAAGAATCCCAGGAGCTAGCAGAGGAATTTGTTTGTAGTGATGCCCAAACACTTGAGTATCCGCCATCTGCTAGTGATGTGGACCCGGAACCAGCATCTGCTATCATTAGCGATGATGATGAGACGCAGTTGCCATCAAGGGAGGCTGTTGGAATGTCCAGTGGGCAGGAGGAGGAGCAGCGAGAGGAAGTGGAAGAGGAGGTGGTGGACGACGAAATGACCGACCCCACTTGGACAGGGGTGATGTCCAGCGGGGAAAGCAGTGGAGATGCGGTCTGCGCATCACCGAATAAGGCAACAAGAGGCAGAGGACAGTCCAGAGGCAGAGGACAGTCCAGACAGAGAAGGCAGGCCACAGCCAGCAGGGCCGAAGCTCTTCCCGGCAGCAGGCAGTCGCGCGAAGCTCCCCCATCGAGGCCTCGTACTTCTGTGGTGTGGAGATTTTTTAATGTTTGCGCGGATGACAAACTGAGCGCGGTTTGCGCAATCTGCCACTCAAAACTGAGTAGGGGCTCTGAGAAGAGCAATCTGACCACCTCAGGCATGCGCCGTCACTTGGAATTCAAGCACTGGGCTGAGTGGGAGAGAGCAAACGCAATACAACCTGCTTCCCGTCTTGCTGCCACTGCCTCTTCCCCTTTGTTGTGTGCTGCCACTGCGGTCCAGACCTCCAGCCAGGACACCTCCACATCTGCCTCTGCCTCGGCTACTTTGGGGCCTTCTCCTTCAGCCTCCCCTTCCCCCGCATCTTCGTCTGCACCTTCCATCTCCTCGTCCCATCAACTGTCCATCTCGCAGGCGTTCAACCGCAGGCGGAAGTACGCCTCCAGTCACCCCCAAGCCCAAGCCTTAACCTGCCTCATCTCCAAACTGCTGGCCCTGGAGATGTTGCCGTTTAGGCTTGTGGAGACGCAGGCCTTCCGCGACCTGATGGCGGCTGCCGCACCTCGCTATTCCGTCCCTAGCCGCCACTATTTTTCCCGGTGTGGCGTCCCCGCCCTGCACCAGCACGTGTCGCGTAACATCAGGCGGGCCCTGAGGTACGCAGTCAGCGCAAAGGTCCACTTGACCACCGACTCGTGGACAAGCGCTTGCGGCCAAGGACGCTACATCTCTTTGACGGCACACTGGGTGAATGTTGTGGAAGCGGGGACGGGGTCGCAAACAGGGACGGCCTACATACCACCCCCGCCCAAGATTGCCAGCACGGGTTCTGATAGACCCCCCTCCTCTTCCTCCTCCTCCTCCTCCTCTGCCTTAACATCGCCCTCAGCCCCTAGCTGGAAGCGTTGCAGCACTGGCGCGGGGAGACGTCAGCAGGCGGTGCTTAAGCTCATCAGCTTGGGCGACAGGAAGCACAGCGCCGCAGAGGTGAGGCACGCCATATTGCAGCAGACAGAGATGTGGCTGTCGCCGCTGCAGCTAGGACCAGGCATGGTCGTGTGCGATAACGGCCGTAACCTGGTGGCGGCTCTGGAGCTTGCAGAACTCAATCACGTACCATGCCTGGCCCACGTTTTTAATTTGGTAGTACAAAAGTTTCTAAAGACTTACCCCAACCTGGCAGAGCTACTGGTCAAAGTGCGGCGCTTGTGCGCTCACTTTCGGAAGTCAACTGTAGCTGCTGCTAGCTTAAAAAAAATCCAGCAACGCCTCCATTTGCCTCAACATCGGCTGTTGTGCGACCTGCCCACTCGCTGGAATTCCACCTATTGCATGTTGGCCAGGGTGTGTGAGCAGCAGAAAGCATTGATGGAGTACCAGATGATGCATCCACGCGTGCCTCCAACTCAGCTCCCTCAGTTTGCCAACCACGAGTGGCCATGGATGGCAGACATATGCGATGTATTGCGTATCTTTGAGGAGTCCACTAAGAAGGTCAGCAGCGAGGACGCTATAGTGAGCGTAACCATCCCGCTCCTAGGCGTCCTTAAAGAATCGCTCATCGCAATAAGGGAGAACGCATTGCACACAGAGGAGACGGGGGTAGGAGGAGACGCAACGCAGGTAGACAGTCAGACCACACTTTTGTCTGCTGCTCGGTGGCAGTTGCAGGAGGAGGAGGATGAGGAGGAGGAGGACAACGTGGAGGTGGCTGTGGAAGAGGATGCTGGCGGCGAGGGTAGCAGTCAGGCTGTGTGCGTCCCATTGGTTTAGCGCGGATGGGGCGGAGAGGAGGAGGAAGAGGAGGAAATGGAAAATGATCCTTCTGGTGGGGGCAGTGAGGTCATGCCTACTCAGAGTCTGGCACACATGGCTGACTTCATGCTGGGCTGCTTTTCCCGGGACATACGTGTTGTCCGGATATTGGAGAACAAACTATACTGGGTCTTCGCACTCCTGGACCCCCGGTATAAAGATAACTTCTCCTCTTTTATTCTGGTAGAGGAGAGGACGAATCGATTACTGGAATACCAGAGGGAACTCTTGCAGAACATGATGCAGATTTTCCCACCCAGCATCGCTGGCGGCAGAGAGGAGAGTGTCTCCCAGAGTCTGACAACATCGATCAGGCCCACAGCCACCAGGGGAACACTCTCCAAGGTGTGGGACACGTTCATGTCACCCCCTCGTGCAACTTCCATCACTGCGGGGCCCGCTATCAGCAGGAGGGACAAGTATCGGCGGATGTTGCGGGACTACCTGGCAGACCACACCCCTGTCCTCCCCGATCCCTCGGCGACCTACACTTACTGGGTCTCCAAGTTGGACACGTGGCTGGAACTGTCCCTGTACGCCTTGGAGGTGCTTGCCTGCCCTGCCGCCAGCGTGCTATCAGAAAGGGTGTTCAGCGCAGCCGGGGGCATTATAACCGATAAGCGCAGCCGCCTGTCAACCGACAGTGCCGACAGGCTGACGCTAATCAAAATGAACAGCAAGTGGATTGACCCGGACTTTGCTTGTACAACAGTGGAAAGCAGCCAAGAGTGAAGTGCCATCTGTATGAAGTGCCATTTCCTCCTCCTCCTCCTCCTCCTCCTCCTTAACCGCCGTAGAATTGCTGTATTAATAAAAAAAAATTATGGCTCACCTCTTGGGCTTAATACAATCAATTTTTAAGAGGTCTCAGCTCTTGGGCCTCCACACAATTTTTAAGAGGTCTCAGCTCGTGGGACTCCACACAATTTTTAAGAGGTCTCAGCTCGCGGGACTCCACACAATGTTTGAGAGGTCTCAGCTCTTGGGCCTCCACACAATTTTTAAAAGGTCTCAGCTCTTGGGACTCCACACAATGTTTGAGAGGTCTCAGCTCTTGGGCCTCCACACAATTTTTAAAAGGTCTCAGCTCTTGGGACTCCACACAATGTTTGAGAGGTATCAGCTCTTGGGCCTCCACACAATTTTTAAAAGGTCTCAGCTCTTGGGACTCCACACAATGTTTGAGAGGTCTCAGCTCTTGGGCCTCCACACAATTTTTAAAAGGTCTCAGCTCTTGGGCCTCCACACAATTTTTAAAAGGTCTCAGCTCTTGGGCCTCCACACAATTTTTAAAAGGTCTCAGCTCTTGGGCCTCCACACAATTTTTAAAAGGTCTCAGCTCTTGGGCCTCCCCTACTGCTGGGGTGACACACTGTAACAAACCTCCTCCTGTAAGCTTCCCCTACTGCTGGGGTGACACACTGTAACAAACCTCCTCCTGTAAGCTTCCCTGACTGCAGGGGTGCCACACTGTAACAAACCTCCTCCTGTAAGCTTCCCTGACTGCTGGGGTGACACACTGTAACAAACCTCCTCCTGTAAGCTTCCCTGACTGCTGGGGTGACACACTGTAACAAACCTCCTCCTGTAAGCTTCCCTTACTGCTGGGGTGCCACACTGTAACAAACCTCCTCCTGTAAGCTTCCCTGACTGCTGGGGTGACACACTGTAACAAACCTCCTCCTGTAAGCTTCCCTGACTGCAGGGGTGCCACACTGTAACAAACCTCCTCCTGTAAGCTTCCCTGACTGCTGGGGTGACACACTGCAACAAACCTCCTCCTGTAAGCTTCCCTGACTGCAGGGGTGACACACTGTAACAAACCTCCTCCTGTAAGCTTCCCTTACTGCTGGGGTGCCACACTGTAACAAACCTCCTCCTGTAAGCTTCCCTGACTGCTGGGGTGACACACTGTAACAAACCTCCTCCTGTAAGCTTCCCCTACTGCTGGGGTAACACACTGTAACAAACCTCCTCCTGTAAGCTTCCCTGACTGCTGGGGTGACACACTGTAACAAACCTCCTCCTGTAAGCTTCCCTTACTGCTGGGGTAACACACTGTAACAAACCTCCTCCTGTAAGCTTCCCTGACTGCTGGGGTGACACACTGTAACAAACCTCCTCCTGTAAGCTTCCCTTACTGCTGGGGTAACACACTGTAACAAACCTCCTCCTGTAGGCTTCCCTGACTGCTGGGGTGACACACTGTAACAAACCTCCTCCTGTAAGCTTCCCTTACTGCTGGGGTAACACACTGTAACAAACCTCCTCCTGTAAGCTTCCCTGACTGCTGGGGTGACACACTGTAACAAACCTCCTCCTGTAAGCTTCCCTTACTGCTGGGGTGCCACACTGTAACAAACCTCCTCCTGTAAGCTTCCCTGACTGCTGGGGTGACACACTGTAACAAACCTCCTCCTGTAAGCTTCCCCTACTGCTGGGGTAACACACTGTAACAAACCTCCTCCTGTAAGCTTCCCTGACTGCTGGGGTGACACACTGTAACAAACCTCCTCCTGTAAGCTTCCCTTACTGCTGGGGTAACACACTGTAACAAACCTCCTCCTGTAAGCTTCCCTGACTGCTGGGGTGACACACTGTAACAAACCTCCTCCTGTAAGCTTCCCTTACTGCTGGGGTGCCACACTGTAACAAACCTCCTCCTGTAAGCTTCCCTGACTGCTGGGGTGACACACTGTAACAAACCTCCTCCTGTAAGCTTCCCTGACTGCTGGGGTGACACACTGTAACAAACCTCCTCCTGTAAGCTTCCCTTACTGCTGGGGTGACACACTGTAACAAACCTCCTCCTGTAAGCTTCCCTGACTGCTGGGGTGACACACTGTAACAAACCTCCTCCTGTAAGCTTCCCTGACTGCTGGGGTGCCACACTGTAACAAACCTCCTCCTGTAAGCTTCCCTGACTGCTGGGGTGACACACTGTAACAAACCTCCTCCTGTAAGCTTCCCTGACTGCAGGGGTGACACACTGTAACAAACCTCCTCCTGTAAGCTTCCCTGACTGCTGGGGTGACACACTGTAACAAACCTCCTCCTGTAAGCTTCCCTGACTGCTGGGGTGACACACTGTAACAAACCTCCTCCTGTAAGCTTCCCTTACTGCTGGGGTAACACACTGTAACATACCTCCTCCTTTAAGCTTCCCTTACTGCTGGGGTGACACAATGACACAAGAGGACATATCTGACCACATCTCACACACACACACACACACACACACACACACAATGACAATTAGGGGTGGGGTCTATTTATTTTCCCCCTTGCCTATGCCATCTGTGGTTGTCATTAGGCAACGTGATTTTAAGGGGTGCAGAATTTTGTTCTTCTTTTTTGTACAGTTTGGCTTGGGGTCCATGGCAATGTAGAGGAAAGAAGGTTTCCTTGTCTTGTCTCACTTTACGTAGAAGTAATATTGTGTTTGGAGTGTATTGTTGAGAGGCTGTGATAGTGGCGTAATAGTGCGACTTGGGCGCGTTATATGCACTCAGACATGCTTCCCCTGCTGTCCCAGTTGCATTCCAGCAGTGTTGGCATCATTTTCTGATGTTTCAGGGTGGACTTGGTGACCTCCAAGTGGTCGAATTGAGATTTCCAAGTGTCGAGCATTTTTTTCCCATAGACTATAATGGGATTCGATATTCGGTCGAGTAGTCGAGTAACGCGGTCTATTCGAATCGAAATTCGAAATTTCGAATATTTCACTACTCGCTCATCTCTAATAATGATGAATGAGTCGCTATATGGCGCTATCTCAGTCGCTAAGCAGGATTGGCTTGATAAATGTGTGATTGTGGTGGGGAGCCGGCGTTCTCGTGGCGGGGCCCGTCATTACCGGCCGCTCACCAGTCGCTACCTGTCGCTATTCCTTCATGAATAAGGGCCTAAGCATTTTGTAATATAAAGTGATTTTTTTTTTTACTACCAGGAGAATTATTTCAACTCTGAATCAAGGCCTTTATATTATCCATTTTGTATAGGTCTAGGTTTATTTCTGACTGAGTGGAAGAGGATAGAAGGGGACTCTTGTGTTAATTATCTAATTATTTGTAGGTTAAACTAACTGTCCCAAGGGAAAAAAAAATAATAGAAGTCGGCAATAGCTCAGACTTGACCATGCTGTGACAGATGGGTCGGCTCCAAGCCTGAGATTTATCAACCTGCCCGCGGCAATGTGCTGAGCGTCTCCGACCCGGGCCTGACTGGGGTCATTCTTCACGTGTTCAGTATAATAATAATGGTGTAGGAAACATGCAGTCAGTCTGGATGAAGACATTGGCCATTTTAACACATGCGATAGTTAAGCTTACATCAGTAAAACACTCAAAATATATAAATATGAATCATTCCTAAACAGAACCTTGACTAGAACGCGAATAGAAAACTCCCATCTGTGTGCATTAGATGTGATGCGCAATATCTAAGCACGATTTTCCCAGCATGTTGTGCACTGCTATAAGCATATTAACGAATTGCTGCCTTCACCCTGAATAAGAGCCTATCTTATATGCCCCCCCCCCCCCCGTACATACAGATTGCTCACATTATTTCAGACCCTCACCCTGAATTAGAGCCTATCTTGTATGTCCCCCCCCCCCCCCTGTACATACAGATTGCCCACATTAATCCTGACCCTCACCCTGAATAAGAGCCTATCTTGTATGTCCCCCCCCCCTGTACATACAGATTGCTCACATTATTCTGGACCTTCACCCTGAATAAGAGTCTATCTTATATGTTTCCCCCTGTACATACAGATTGCCCACATTAATCCGGACCTTCACCCTGAATAAGAGTCTATCTTGTATGTTTCCCACACCCTGTACATACAGATTGCCCACATTAATCTGGACCTTCACCCTGAATAAGAGCCTATCTTATATGTTTCCCCCCGTACATACAGATTACCCACATTAATCCGGACCTTCACCCTGAATAAGAGTCTTTTTTATATGCCCCCCCCCCCCGTACATACAGATTGCCCACGTTAAAAATCATCCTACCTGCACCTATTGTGTGAGAGCCCTTTAACATCCAAGATGGCGGCACAGACTGCCTGTAAACAGGTGCCGCTCTGCATTCTGGGATTGATGTCCTTTTCCTGACCCCAGCTCTGCTCTGTCTGTGCAAAGCACAGCTATAACCCCGCCCCCTGTACTTTCCCCCTCTTCTCAGTATGTGATGCTTCTGAGGCAAGATGGCAACGCCCGTGTCCTAATGTCCTGAACAGAATTGCAGCCCAGTGGGGGAAAGAATAAAAAGTGACTAAAAATTATTAATTTTAGATGCTGGGGAATAGTTTTTTAAGGGTTTGGGCTTTTCATTAAACGATGCTGAAGGTCCGGTTTAAGTCTGTGCCCTCAGGGGCACACCATTTCAGGATGTCCTGAATTTGACGAGAGGATGAGAGGCCATAAATGCACCTAAAGGTGGGCCTGGCACTTATTTGGCAAGGAAGGAGGAGGGTGAGCTGTGCCTGGCAGGAAGAAAATGACAGCTGCCAAACTTCCAACTCACCAAAAAGTATGGCACCCGTCGGGGCACAGATTAAATAATATGTGGCAAAGGTCAGTTCTTTTTTTTATTTTAAAATTGTATTTTTTAACTCTTTGTGAACCTATATAGGGGTCCACATAGTGGTGGCTGGCATGCTACCTGCCAGCACTGGCTGGTGGCATGCCAGATAATTTGACCCGGATCTCACCGGAATCCATGATGGGACAAACTGGACCTAAATAATAAGGGTCCAATCTAGCTCTGGCCCGAATCCAAACTAGACCGAGATGTCAGGGTCAGGGTCCAATCTAGCTCTGGCCCGAATCCAAACTAGACCGAGATGTCAAGATCAGGGTCCAATCTAGCTCTGGCCCGAATCCAAACTAGATCGAGATGTCAAGATCAGGGTCCAATCTAGCTCTGGCCCGAATCCAAACTAGACCGAGATGTCAAGATCAGGGTCCAATCTAGCTCTGGCCCGAATCCAGACTAGATCGAGATGTCAAGATCAGGGTCCAATCTAGCTCTGGCCCGAATCCAAACTAGACCGAGATGTCAAGATCAGGGTCCAATCTAGCTCTGGCCCGAATCCAAACTAGATCGAGATGTCAAGATCAGGGTCCAATCTAGCTCTGGCCCGAATCCAAACTAGACCGAGATGTCAAGATCAGGGGCCAATCTAGCTCTGGCCTGAATCCAAACTAGACCGAGATGTCAAGATCAGGGTCCAATCTAGCTCTGGCCCGAATCCAAACTAGACCGAGATGTCAAGATCAGGGTCCAATCTAGCTCTGGCCCGAATCCAGACTAGACCGAGATGTCAAGATCAGGGTCCAATCTAGCTCTGGCCCGAATCCAAACTAGACCAAGATGTCAAGATCAGGGTCCAATCTAGCTCTGGCTCGAATCCAAACTAGACCGAAATGTCAAGATCAGGGTCCAATCTAGCCTTGGCCCGAATCCAAACTAGACCGAGATGTCAAGATCAGGGTCCAATCTAGCTCTGGCTCGAATCCAAACTAGACCGAGGTGTCAAGATCAGGGGCCAATCTAGCTCTGGCCTGAATCCAAACTAGACCGAGATGTCAAGATCAGGGTCCAATCTAGCTCTGGCCCGAATCCAAACTAGACCGAGATGTCAAGATCAGGGTCCAATCTAGCTCTGGCCCGAATCCAGACTAGACCGAGATGTCAAGATCAGGGTCCAATCTAGCTCTGGCCCGAATCCAAACTAGACCAAGATGTCAAGATCAAGGTCAAATCTAGCTCTGGCTCGAATCCAAACTAGACCGAGATGTCAAGATCAGGGTCCAATCTAGCTCTGGCCCGAATCCGAACTAGACCGAGATGTCAAGATCAGGGTCCAATCTAGCTCTGGCCCAAATCCAAACTAGACCGAGATGTCAAGATCAGGGTCCAATCTAGCTCTGGCCCGAATCCAAACTAGACCGAGATGTCAAGATCAGGGGCCAATCTAGCTCTGGCCTGAATCCAAACTAGACCGAGATGTCAAGATCAGGGTCCAATCTAGCTCTGGCCCGAATCCAGACTAGACCGAGATGTCAAGATCAGGGTCCAATCTAGCTCTGGCCCGAATCCAAACTAGACCGAGATGTCAAGATCAGGGTCCAATCTAGCTCTGGCCCGAATCCAAACTAGACTGAGATGTCAAGATCAGGGTCCAATCTAGCTCTGGCCCGAATCCGAACTAGACCGAGATGTCAAGATCAGGGTCCAATCTAGCTCTGGCCCAAATCCAAACTAGACCGAGATGTCAAGATCAGGGTCCAATCTAGCTCTGGCCCGAATCCAAACTAGACCGAGATGTCAAGATCAGGGGCCAATCTAGCTCTGGCCCGAATCCAGACTAGACCGAGATGTCAAGATCAGGGTCCAATCTAGCTCTGGCCCGAATCCAAACTAGACCAAGATGTCAAGATCAGGGTCCAATCTAGCTCTGGCTCGAATCCAAACTAGACCGAAATGTCAAGATCAGGGTCCAATCTAGCCTTGGCCCGAATCCAAACTAGACCGAGATGTCAAGATCAGGGTCCAATCTAGTTCTGGCTCGAATCCAAACTGGACCCAGATGTCAAGATCAGGGTCCAATCTAGTTCTGGCCCGAATCCAAACTAGACCGATATGTCAAGATCAGGGTCCAATCTAGCTCTGGCTCGAATCTAAACTAGACCGATATGTCAAGATCAGGGTCCAATCTAGCTCTGGCCCAAATCCAAACTAGATCGAGATGTCAAGATCAGGGTCCAATCTAGCCCTGGCCCGAATCCAAACTAGACCAAGATGTCAAGATCAGGGTCCAATCTAGCTCTGGCCCGAATCCAAACTAGACCAAGATGTCAAGATCAGGGTCCAATCTAGCTCTGGCTCGAATCCAAACTAGACCGAAATGTCAAGATCAGGGTCCAATCTAGCCTTGGCCTGAATCCAAACTAGACCGAGATGTCAAGATCAGGGTCCAATCTAGCTCTGGCTCGAATCCAAACTAGACCGAGATGTCAAGATCAGGGGCCAATCTAGCTCTGGCCTGAATCCAAACTAGACCGAGATGTCAAGATCAGGGTCCAATCTAGCTCTGGCCCGAATCCAAACTAGACCGAGATGTCAAGATCAGGGTCCAATCTAGCTCTGGCCCGAATCCAAACTAGACCGAGATGTCAAGATCAGGGTCCAATCTAGCTCTGGCCCGAATCCAAACTAGACCGAGATGTCAAGATCAGGGTCCAATCTAGCTCTGGCCCAAATCCAAACTAGACCGAGATGTCAAGATCAGGGTCCAATCTAGCTCTGGCCCGAATCCAAACTAGACCGAGATGTCAAGATCAGGGGCCAATCTAGCTCTGGCCTGAATCCAAACTAGACCGAGATGTCAAGATCAGGGTCCAATCTAGCTCTGGCCCGAATCCAGACTAGACCGAGATGTCAAGATCAGGGTCCAATCTAGCTCTGGCCCGAATCCAAACTAGACCAAGATGTCAAGATCAGGGTCCAATCTAGCTCTGGCTCGAATCCAAACTAGACCGAAATGTCAAGATCAGGGTCCAATCTAGCCTTGGCCCGAATCCAAACTAGACCGAGATGTCAAGATCAGGGTCCAATCTAGTTCTGGCTCGAATCCAAACTGGACCCAGATGTCAAGATCAGGGTCCAATCTAGTTCTGGCCCGAATCCAAACTAGACCGATATGTCAAGATCAGGGTCCAATCTAGCTCTGGCTCGAATCTAAACTAGACCGATATGTCAAGATCAGGGTCCAATCTAGCTCTGGCCCGAATCCAAACTAGATCGAGATGTCAAGATCAGGGTCCAATCTAGCCCTGGCCCGAATCCAAACTAGACCAAGATGTCAAGATCAGGGTCCAATCTAGCTCTGGCCCGAATCCAAACTAGACCGAGTTGTCAAGATCAAGGTCCAATCTAGCTCTGGCTCGAATCCAAACTAGACCGAGATGTCAAGATCAGGGTCCAATCTAGCTCTGGCTCGAATCCAAACTAGACCGAGATGTCAAGATCAGGGTCCAATCTAGCTCTGGCTCGAATCCAAACTAGACCGAGATGTCAAGATCAGGGTCCAATCTAGCTCTGGCTCGAATCCAAACTACACCGAGATGTCAAGATCAGGGTCCAATCTAGCTCTGGCTCGAATCCAAACTAGACCGAAATGTCAAGATCAGGGTCCAATCTAGCTCTGGCCCGAATCCAAACTAGACCGAGATGTCAAGATCAGGGTCCAATCTAGCTCTGGCTCGAATCCAAACTGGACCCAGATGTCAAGATCAGGGTCCAATCTAGTTCTGGCCCGAATCCAAACTAGATCGAGATGTCAAGATCAGGGTCCAATCTAGCCCTGGCCCGAATCCAAACTAGACCAAGATGTCAAGATCAGGGTCCAATCTAGCTCTGGCCCGAATCCAAACTAGACCGAGTTGTCAAGATCAAGGTCCAATCTAGCTCTGGCTCGAATCCAAACTAGACCGAGATGTCAAGATCAGGGTCCAATCTAGCTCTGGCTCGAATCCAAACTAGACCGAGATGTCAAGATCAGGGTTCAATATAACTCTGGCCCGAATCCAAAGCCCATCACTAATTATGAACTTGATTCTGCAATCTCAGACCAGACACTGCCAGAGGGCAAGAGATGACCCACTCAAGTGCATAGTGTCATGACTCACTTACCTCACTCCCGCGGTGTCCTCCATTGGCTGTTGGCAGGCCCGGAACTCGGTGAGTCGTGATATAATGCATTGAGGTTGATTTAAAGGGCCAAGGAGCCCTAATGTTACTACACCATAAACACCCTTATGACACATTGGGGCAATCAGCCCACAGGTTGTTGTTGGGCCAATGAGCCAGAGTTTCTGCCCCAGCTGATCCCGTCCACTTCCAGACCTCATAGGTGTTCCCAGCTCACTGCCCGGGATAGTGTGCTGCTGGATGTGATAGTGTCCATGTTCGTGTCTGTTGCTGACCTTGTCTTGCTTGACCAGCCCGTGATTGCCGCTTGGACCGACACCTGCTTGTACCCTGACCACGAATCTGCCTCATCCCTTGTGCTGCGTACCCGTGACCTCCCGGCTTGACCTTCGGCTTGACCTCGTCTCTTCTCTTGTGTCTCCCTTTGGTGCTGCGCTAGTAAGGACTGACTACCAGTGTATGACCCCGGCTTACCCGACGTCGCCCAGTCTTGCCTCTGGTTCACCCGCCTTCACCCCCTGTAAGTTCACATCCTTTGTGCTATGAAGTCCTGGGGAAAACCGTGTCCAGCAAGGCGTGTAAAGCGTCCCGGCAAACGGGGGGTTGGCTATAGGTGAAGCTAGCAGTGGAGATTGGGGGTTGTGGACTTACCTAGAAGGCGGGTGTCCCACGGGGGCATGAATATATGGAACCATACCACAGGTTCTTTTCGAGTTAAACCGGACCTTCAGCATGATTTCATGAAAAGCCCAAACCCTTAAAAAACTTTTCCCCAGCATCTAAAATTAATATATATTAAGTTTTTAGTCACTTATTCTTTCCCCCACTGGGCTCCAACTCTGTTCAGGACTCTAGGATACGGGCGCCGCCATCTTGACTCAGAAGCATAACACCTACTGAGGAGAGGAGAGTGGGATATACTGCTGGGGGTGGGGTTATAGCTTTTCTTTGCACAGACAGAGCAGAGCTGGGGTCAGGGAAAGGACAGCAACCCCAGAATGCAGAGTGACACAGTCAGAAGACACTTCCTGTTTGCAGGCTGCCTGATGCTCCATGAGCCGCCATCTTGGATGTTTAAAGGCTCATAACATGCAGTAGATGCAGGTAGGATGATTTTTAATGTGAGCAATCTGTATGTACAGGGTGTGGGAAACATATAAGATATGCTCTTATTCAAGGTGAAGGTCCGGATTAATGTGATCAATCTGTATGTACGGGGGGGGGGGAGTAACATATAAGATAGGCTCTTATTCAGGGTGAAGGTCCAGATTAATGTGGGCAATCTGTATGTACAGGGGGGAAACATATAAGATAGGCTCTTAATCAGGTTGAGGGTCCGGATTAATGTGGGCAATCTCTATGTACAGGGGGGGAACATACAAGATAGGCTCTTATTCAGGGTGAAGGTCCGGATTAAAGTGGATCAACACCCTCCCCCGATCAGCCCGGGAATCTTATAGATCAGCTCCCTGACTGCGGGCCAGCCCGATCGGGGGGTGCCCCGCTGTGTGAAACCCCCCCAGATCCCCAAAAATCCTACCTGATCCTCGTTCCAGCGGCGTATGCGCGGGATGCCGCCGCCTCCCGCGCGTCCCTCTAGCAGGGCGCGCACCCGCGCCGGCTGTATGTGAATGTCCGGCGCGGGCACGCTCCTTGTAAGAGGGACACGTGGGAGGCTGCCTCTCCTTGTCCATCGGCGGGATTGGACGAGCGAGTCACGTGGGGCTTTCTGGGGGGTTTCACACAGCGGGGCACCCACGATCGGGGTGTCCCGTGGAAGTGGACCAATACCCAGGATAGTCAAAATCCTGGGTGTTGGTCCACTTTAATGTGGGCAATCTGTATGTACAGGGTGGGGGGACATACAAGATAGGTTCTTATTCAGGGTTTAAAGACTTTAGTGCAATGTGTCATGTCTTTGTGTCTAAATATGTTGCAAAACCACATGGAACTTGCTGTGACTCTCTATTAGAGATGAGCGAACTTCTTGAAAGTTCGATTCGGGCGATTCGCCGAATTTCCCCAATAAATTCGGGTTCGCCCGAATCGAACTTTCACGAATCGCTCATCTGAAAAAAAAAATGCCGGCATGGTGGCAGCGGGCAGGCCGGCTACGCTATCAGCGGGCGGCGGAAGCCTCCCACCATGCCGGCATTTTTTAAAAAAGCAAACACTTACCTGCATGGTCGGAGCGTGGAGGCCGGCGCCGCTCTCAGGCGCCCTCTGATGACGCGCTCTCTGATGACGCATCCTCTGATGACAGCTGAGAGCGGCGCCGGAGCGTGGAGGCCGGCGCCGCTCTCAGCTGTCATCAGAGGACGCGTCATCAGAGGGCGCCTGAGAGCGGCGCCGGCCTCCACGCTCCGACCATGCAGGTAAGTGTTTGCTTTTTAAAAAAATGCCGGCATGGTGGGAGCGGGCAGGCCGGCTGCGCTGTCAGCGGGCCGGCGGCGACCCGCTGACAGCGTAGCCGGCCTGCCTGCTGCCACCATGCCGGCATTTTTTTTTTTTTTTTGTATTTCAGGGAAAATTCGATCGGCACGAACCAAAAAAAATTTGGGTTCGTGCCGAATCGAATTTTCCCTGAAATTTGGAGCGAATTCCGGTTCGTCCGAACCGGTTCGCTCATCCCTACTCTCTATGGATCAGCTCACCCCAAGCTATTTCTGGACTCACACCTCCGGGGTTGTGCCCCAAGAGGTTAATACATGCCAGAAGATGCCGCAGCTCTACCTATAACTGGAGTGAAGACACACAGAGGGTGAAAGTTTCCTGCCTTTTCTATTAATTCCCTGACAGTGATAAAGCCTGGATTCAGCAACACGAGGCGATGGAAGCTGTCAGTCAGAGATGGGTCATAAGCTCTGGAATTCTACGTTTGACATTTGTAAATAGAAACATACATCTTATCAAATGGAAGATATCATTAAAATGGCACTCGATATAAAATGCTCAAAAACACATTATCGCACAAACATCAATGTTGGCATACAGTATATGCTCACCAACACACTTCTAATTTGACTCAAGACATGACAGGAGCACAATCGTTGCTGTAGCTTTACCGCAAAATACAGGGAAAAGTGAATTCTAGAAAAAAAGAAAACATACTGCAAAAATTAATTTATTTCACAAATAGCGATATGGAAGTTTAACTCTTCATGTTTCTACAGACAATCACAGATGTTCTATGTTGATGCTGTCTGGCATCTTATCTTATTATAGAGAGGCGACAAAGTTTAGGGAGCCATATATTGGGATGTGATGTTAAAATCTTTTGATGCGCTATCTTTCCCTCCTGCTGGGGCTATAACAAACAAGATGAGTTATTCTGAAAAGCCTGCCAGCTCCTTGCTGAAAGGTCCATTGCGTTACATTATTTAAAGGACCTCTGTAGGCAAAGTCAGTTGTTAGACCATTGTGCTGGGCTACATCTGGCACTGTCCTAAACTGTTTTCCATTTTTAAGTTGTAGAAGAAATGGCCAAGATATCGGGGTTTACCAATTCACATTATGATTTTTATTATGAAGCAAGTGGACGTGGCCCTTTGGCTTGTGATTCTGCAGCATAATGGGGGGCGTCTGTAAAAGCCCGATATTGTGCTATTGTGCATGTATGCATATATGTATATACAAAATAAATATATACACATATTTATTGAAATGCTTTTCAGTGGCTTATTTGTGATATATTGCATTGGGATGAGCTGGGATGTGACGGTTAATGATTGCTATATATATATATATATATATATATATATATATATATATATATTTTTTTTAAATATTATTATATAAATATATATAAACATTATTGTATACTATAAGCACATTAATAGACAAGAAATATGGCAATAATATTTTTTTTGTGCATTTATAAACTATTACCAGTACCAGTGTTTGAATGCATTGGTTAGAATCCGTTTATATACACCAATCCAATGATCAGGTCCATATATGTATATATAAAATGAATCAGCTTTTTTATACAGATGCAGCTTTCTTTAACCCTCCATCTATTTATTGAAATGCTTTTCAATGGCTTATTTGTGATATATTGCAATGGGATGAGCTGGGATGTGACGGTTAACGATTGATATATATATATATATATATATATATATATATATATATATATATATATATATATATATATATATATAATATTTATATTATTATAAATATTATTATATAAATATATATAAATATTACTGTACACTATAAGCACATTTTTATTATATAACATAAGGCAACCAATTGACAAGAAATATGGCAATAATTTTTTTTTTGTGCATTTATAAACTATTACAGTGTTTGAATGCATTGGTTAGAATCCGTTTATATACATCAGTCCAATGATCAAGTCCATATATGTATATGAAAAATAAATCAGCTTTTTTATGCAGCTTTCCTTAACCCTCCATGTATTTATTGAAATGCTTCTCAATGGCTTATTTGTGATATATTGCAATGGGATGAGCTGGGATGTGACGGTTAACGATTGCTATATATATATATATATATATATATATATATATATATATATATATATATATATATATATTTTATATTAATATATTTATATTATTATAAATATTGTTATAAATATATATAAATATTACTGAAACATCCGCTAAATGAGACATCAGCTGTGTTACAACATTATTTTTAGAAATTGTGTAGATTTTAAATGAATTGAATGTGTGTATGATATATTCTAGTTGTATTTAATTGTTGAGGTGGTAGTAGGTGGAGGACAGTAAAGAAATAAATATAGAGCTGTTTATCAAGATAATGAGCTGCTCATAGAGATACTGAATAATAAGCAGGGCTCAAAGTGGCACAGTGGCCGATCTAATCATGCACGCACTCTGCGCTACTGAGCATGTGCAACAGGCACTTCCTGGCACTAGTGGCCTTTAAAAGCAGGCCTGAGGCACTGCCTGCAGATCTTCCCCATACTGCAGCCTTGTGCCTGCATGCGCCTGAACTCTGAATGTCCAGCTCTGTTCTTGCACGCACCTGAAGTCTGAATACCCTGCTCTGTTCCTGAATGTACCTGAACTCTAAACAAGCAGCTCTTTTTCTGCATTTACCTGGACTCTGGGCTTCTTGGCTCTGTTCCTGCATGCATGCCATACCAGACTCAGGCCTGTTTGCAGCGCAGTCCAGCTCCTCTTGCAGGGAGCTCTGGCAAAAATGATGGCAGATTCCCCACTCTGAAGCTGCCTTGAGGTGTAGTACTGCAGACATTCCCTGCTGGCCTCCTCCCAGCTCAGCCTATATTTTGCCCTCCAGCTCCTGAGTTCCAGTTCAGCTCACCAGAATCTGTAATTCATCATTACCTGACACTCTGGCCTTTCCTTCTGCTGTGTTTCCCTGTAACCACCAATCAGGGGAAGCCGCAGGCTGTACTGCTAGCAGTAGTCTGTGTCTGCATCGGCCAATCCATAACAAGGTACGTGACACTACCCCTGCTTTATAACTGTCCTTAACCCCATCGTCGACAGAGCAGGGGCTGCAAGTGCCTACAACAACATGTTTCATCCGGAGCACTGGGACTGGGATGCAGCTAGTCCTGCTGCAGGGTGATTTGAGCTGCTAATTGGTTGAGGGAGAGTCAAAACCAGGTGACTCCCTGGAAAACCGGGTGACTTGGCACGTCTGTGTTATGTTCTCTGCAGACACAATATGGTGACTTTCTGGGACTTCGTAGGTAAGTCACACAGATGTTTTCCACCATTACATTGACGGATGATTCCAGCACTTTTTCCATTGCATAAGCTGCCACTCTCACCAAACAGTTTCACCCACCTTGTGATGCCGTGTTGTCCAAAAATGTCCCTGAAGAACGGTTATCGATCAGATTTTTGTGTTTTACAACACACACTTAGGCCCTTATTTAACAAGGGATAGCGACAGGTAGCGGCCCTGTGAGCGGCCGGTAATGATGGGCCCCGCCACGGGAACGCCGGCTCCCCACCACAATCACACATTTATCAAGCCGATCCTACTTAGCGACTGAGATAGCGCCATATAGCAACTCATTCATCATTATTCCAGCCTCAGCCCACAGCGCCAGCGTCCGACCTTGAACAGCGACAGGTATGACCTCTCGCTACCTGGCGCTCTCCAATGCATTTCAATGGAACAATCTTTAAATATTCATAATTAATTGTTATTAATTGTTTTTTTTTTTTTTTTTAAATGTGAAAAATTCTGTGACCACTTCTGCCATTTTAAATAATTTTTTTAAGTTAAAAAAAAAAAAAAATTGTACAGAATTGATATTACAGGTCTGATATTAATGTATTCATATTACTAAATTATTTTAAAAACTTGTTTTTTTTGGTTTCCAAAAATATGGTGGTTTGGGTGTTAAAAAACTACTTTTAACCCATCGCCGCCAGCGCTCTGGGGTTTAAACATGCATTTTACAGCGCGATAATTTTTTGAGCGTGATTTGTTAATGAATATGGTGGGAGCCGGTCGCTATGGCCAGTCGCTATCATGCGCTCCCATACAGCGCGGAACCTGTCAAATAGCGACTCCTCACCCAATATTCAACATTACGGCAAACCGACTGAGTCGCTATCAACTACCGAACAACGGCCAAGCACAGCGACTACTAGCGGGCGCTCTGAAAATGCTGCTACAGTCGCTCAACTGTCGCTACCTGCCGCTATTAATGAATCGGCCTCCCCGGTTTTTCTTGTGCTGGTGCCGCCATTATGAATAAAAATGTCAGAATAACGAGCGTTTCATAATCACTGTTTCTGAATAAAGATTAGAATTGGAAAGTTACACTCTCATGGTATGTCTGTATTTATGAAGTAAATTCATTATAGCAGTTATGTTTTCTTTTTTACTATTCTTTACTATTCTTTTTAAATTGTTTTGTAGTAAACATCTTATTTACCAATATACTTTAATATCACATTAGGGTTGACCAAATGACATCAGTCAGAAAGTCGTCTGGAGAACCGAAACTCACCCAATAGAATAGTAATGACTAGCATTGCCCAAAAGGTGCTCCGGTCTTTGCCTCCCCTATTTTTTAAATTGACATTTTTTTTGGGACTCCTTAGCAAATTACAATGTACAGAGGAGATACGCTTCACAGGGTTCTCACCAGCATGATGAACACATCACAGAAAGTTGTGAGCTATTTACATTTCAATATCGGGCTCATGACTGCTTTACCATGCATCACAGCTGTTTGCAAAAGAAACAATGATGCTACATCAGCTGCTCCTTGGCTTTAACAATGTAACCCAATGTAACTCTCCCCGAGGAGATGGCAGGCTTTCAGAATGACTCATCTTGTTTGTTATTGTCACAGCAGTAGGGAGAGATAATGCATGCCGATTTTGAAAACTCCCAGTGCAATGTATAGCACTGTGAGATCTGTCGCCTCTGTAAAAGTGCAGCTAGCAATGACTCTCTAGGCCTGCGACCAATGAAGTGGAGGCTGATTCATTACTAACGCCAGGTATCGGCAGATGAGCGTCTGTATAGCGGCGTTTAGATCGACCGCTAGTAGGCGTTGTAAGCGAGTAGGGGGCGCTGTAACCTAGCATCTCAGTCTCTGTATTAACCTGGCCGGCATTGATGAATGTGATGTATGTTGGGCGCTCCAACACCAGTACAGCGCTGCAGGGAGTAAAAGGTAGTACCAGCTCAGTGCGACCGACTCTCAGGGCTCCACACCACACTTATCAAAAATGGGCACACACACAGTGTGGACGCTCTAAAGCTAGACAACGTAGCATTGAGCGCCAGACGCTGTGTGATTAAAGTCTTTTTGAACACATATCCACCAGTAATAACACTGTGACAATAACACTTTAGTGTCAGACCTGTAATGACAATTCTGCATAAAAATATAAAAAGTCCCAAAAAGTTTCTAAAAGTGTTTGTTTGCCGCCAGGAGACGTCACACAATGATTGGAGCAAAAAAAAAAAAAAAAAAAAATTCAAACACGCTGTTTGTACACAAGCAAGTGAACGGCCATTGAAATGTATGGGAGAGCGACACTGAGCGAAAGGTATTACCTGGCTCTGGAAGCTACAGCGCCGGCGCTATATGCTGAGCAGCCTATAATAATACATCGGACACTCGCAGGCTGATTCATCACTAACGCCAAGTAGCGACAGATGAGCGTCTGTAGCAGCATTTTCAGAGCGCCCGCTAGTAGTCACTGTGCTCGGCTGTGAGTCGCTAGTTTATAGCGACTCAGTCGCTGTTCAATAATGTTGAATACATTGTGAGGAGTCGCTATTTGACCAGTACAGCGCTGTATGGAAGCGCATGTTAGCGACTGGTCATAGCGACCGACTCACAACATATTCAGCAAAAAAACAGCCTCACAAAACTCAGGCGCTGAAAAATGCTTGTTTGAAGCCCAGAGCGCAGGAGGCTGTGTGATTAAAGTCTGTTTTTCAGCATCTGTCCACTAGTAACAAAGCGAAAACATGGAATTACATTGTAACAACATTGTAACATGAACACTTTAATGCCAGACCTGTAATGTCATTTCTGAAGAAATATATCAAAAATGAAAAAATTATGAAAAAACTGCTTATTCAATGTCAGGAGAGGTCACAGAATTATTTGTGATTTTTTGAAAAAAAAAAAAAAATAAACAAAAACCCCGTTTAAAGAGAAGAAAAGTATAGTCCATTGAAATGTATGGGAGAGCGTCAGGTAGCGAGAGGTCATACCTGCCGCTGTGCAAGGCTGAACGCCGGCGCTGTTCGCTGAGGCTGTGAAAATGATGAATCAGACGCTACATGGCGCTATCCCAGCCGCTAAACAGATTCTGCTTGATAAATGTGTAATTGCTGCCGTGTCCGGCGTTCACCAGTCGCTACCTCTCATTAACCAGCCACTAACTGACGCTATCCCTTCTTAAATAAGGGCCTATATGGCGCTGTTAGAGTTGTGTACCAGATTTGCTTTTTATAAATGTGGTTCTGTGTACAGCGCCCGGCGTTCACCAGACGCTAACTGCCACTACGTGCTGCTACTTGACGCTATCCCTTCTTAAATAACTTCTTAAATAACTTCTTAAATAACTTCTTAAATAACCCCCTATAACTTCTTAAATAACTTCTTAAATAACCCCCTATAACTTCTTAAATAACTTCTTAAATAACCCCCTTAGTGTAGCCTGTTTCTTGCATGGAAGAACAAGCTATTCATACTGATCAGTCTGCAGTGCTATCAAACATTAGGTACAGTCTCCATGATGCAGTGCACATCTATATCAAATCAGAAGCATTGCTCTTGTAGTGGATTGCCCTTACGCATGTCTATCTTGGGTCTGTGTTCCAACAGCCCCTTTTAATTGTATTTCTTCAATCGTCGGATAAATATTAATCTCTGATTGGAGTTCTCCTGTCTGAAGGCAATTTTGTGTTGATCTATGGCTGCCTCTTGTCAGTATTTATCATCAGCTTTTATTCTGCTCTCCGTTCTTTATCTGAGATAATTGCCTTGTTCTGCGCTTTTGTCTTCATTTATGTGTCGCATTCCTTACTAAAGCAAATCTTTAGGAAATAATTGTTAGTTTCAGTAATGAGATTCCTCTCGTCTTGGTTTTCTTTTAACTCTTCTGCAGTTTGTAAAACTTTGCAAAAAAGAAAAGCTCGAATGAAGATATAAAGGCTTGGAACTGCTTAACGGGGAGGCCGGTTCATTAGTAGCGTCAGGTAGCGACAGTTGAGCGACTGTAGCGGCATTTTCAAAGCGCCCGCTAGTAGTCGCTGTGCTTTGGCCGTTGTTCGGTAGTTGATAGCGACTCAGTCGGTTTGCCGTAATGTTGAATATTGGGTGATGATTCGCTATTTGACAGGTTCCGTGCTGTATGGGAGCGCATGATAGCGACTGGCCCTAGCGACCGGCTCCCACCATATTCATTAAAAAATCACGCTCAAAAAATTCTCGCGCTGTGAGATGCATGTTTAAACCCCAGAGCGCTGGAGGCGATGGGTTAAAAGTAATTTTTTAACCCCCAAACCACCATATTTTTGGAAACAAAAAAAAATAGTTTTTTAAATAATTTAGTCATATGTAGGGATGAGCGAATCGATCCGGACGAACCTGGATTCGATCCGAATTTCAGGAAAAATTCGATTCGGATCGAATCCGAATTTCCCCGCGATTCGATCGCTCGAAGTTTTCCTTTAACATCCATTCATTTACATTACAGGCATTCTAAGATGGCGGACGGGACATGTCCAGACATCAACCCCGCGCCAGTGCAAGCTGGGACAGTCACATGCGGCCTATCAGCAGCCAGCAAGCCCGGTGACGTCACAGCGCTATTTAAGGCCGGCCATCTTGCTTTCCTGCCTCATTTCTCTATTGCATTCATGAGAGACAGAACGTTGTGTAGCTGAGGGAGAGAGGCAGTTAGACAGGCAGGGACAGACAGGGACAGGCTGGAGACAGGCAGGAGACAGACAGGAGACAGACAGAAAGTCAGCGAAAAAACAGGGAAAGGTAGAAAAATCGGAGGCTGTCACAGGGAGTTTTTTTTTTTTTTTCATCCAGCCTGACAGGCTTTGTTAGCGTTTTCAGGCTGCTTATACTAACTAACTGTGCATATATACTGAACTGATCTTAAGTCTGCTGTGAGGCATCCCATTCTGTGACTACAGCAGCCTCTGTTTAAGACCATATAACCATTTGCTCTTATTATAATTGAAATTAGCCTGATAAAGACACTTTTGCTGGGCATAGTACTTCTGGACCCTGCCAGGGCATCCCATTCTGTGACTACAGCAGCCTCTGTTTAAGACCATATAACCATTTGCTCTTATTATAATTGAAATTAGCCTGATAAAGACTCTTTTGCTGGGCATAGTACTTCTGGACCCTGCCAGGTGCACTTCTGTTGTGGCATCCCATTCTGTGACTACAGCAGCCTCTGTTTAAGACCATATAACCATTTGCTCTTATTATAATTGAAATTAGCCTGATAAAGACTCTTTTGCTGGGCATAGTACTTCTGGACCCTGCCAGGTGCACTTCTGTTGTGGCATCCCATTCTGTGACTACAGCAGCCTCTGTTTAAGACCATATAACCATTTGCTCTTATTATAATTGAAATTAGCCTGATAAAGACACTTTTGCTGGGCATAGTACTTCTGGACCCTGCCAGGTGCACTTCTGTTGTGGCATCCCATTCTGTGACTACAGCAGCCTCTGTTTAAGACCATTTGCTCTTATTATAATTGAAATTAGCCTGATAAAGACATTTTTGCTGGGCATAGCACTACTGGATCTTTTTTTGGGGCATCCCATTCTGTGACTACAGCAGCCTCTGTTTAAGACCATATAACCATTTGCACTTATTATAATTGAAATTAGCCCTGATAAAGACACTTTTGCTGGGCATAGCACTACTGGATCTTTTTTGGGGCATCCCATTCTGTGACTAAAGCAGCCTCTGAAATTAGGCATGATAAAGACACTTTTGATGTGCATAGTCTTACTGCTGCCTGCCAGGTGCTCTCTGGTTTTTGGGGCATCCCATTCTGTAACATACCATTAGCCTCTGCATTTACTGTAAGCTGCACAGTTATTTAAAGAAATTTGGCCTGTATGAGCCTGCTAACACACTGCTGCTGTGTGCATATATACTGATCTCAAGTCTGCTTGGGGCATCCCATTCTGTAACATACCATTAGCCTCTGCATTTACTGTAAGCTGCACAGTTATTTAAAGAAATTTGGCCTGTATGAGCCTGCTAACACACTGCTGCTGTGTGGATATATACTGATCTCAAGTCTGCTTGGGGCATCCCATTCTGTAACATACCATTAGCCTCTGCATTTACTGTAAGCTGCACAGTTATTTAAAGAAATTTGGCCTGTATGAGCCTGCTTACACACTGCTGCTGTGTGCATATATACTGATCTCAAGTCTGCTTGGGGCATCCCATTCTGTAACATAACATAACCTACCTACCATACTAAGCAGCTCTCTTATTTAAACTAAGCAGGCCTCTTGGAGGCTGATTGTCCACTTTTGGGTGTGCATTTATATTCGGTTTCATATACAGTGGGGTATCCCAATTTGTAAGATAACCTACCCCAACCATGTAAACTAAATAGGTCTGTTGCAGCCTGAGTTTCTCTGCTTGCGTATGGCCTGCATTACAATCTGTCTCTTTCAATGACACTGCTGCCTGGGGTATCCCAATTTGTAAGATAACCTACCCCAACCATGTAAACTAAAGGTTACGTCCTTCCAGAAGGAAAACTTATGCCGAACACTATTTTTGTTAGGGGCATTGACCTTTGGATTGATCAGCATGAAATTAATTTTTTTTTTCAAAGTATGGCGCTGTAAAGAAGGTCAAAATTATGTCTCATACTTGGATTATTGTTACTTTTTGTTCAGCTTGAAATATAACAGGCCACACGGGCATCCCAAGGCACATGCTATCTGTTATACAACATAAGCGTTGATCAGCATCAGCTGCTTTATTAAGCTACTTCAGTTTGCACTTGTTTTTGACTGCTTTTAATAAACCAGGCCGCAGGGCACCCCAAAGCTGCACCTTGCACCCTTTCTGGTATACAACATAAGCGTTGATCAGCATCAGCTTCATTAAGCTACTTCAGTTTGCACTTCCTTTTTGACTGATTTCATTTAACCAGGCCGCAGGGCACCCCAAAGCTGCACCTTGCACCCTACCTGTTTATACTAAATAAGCATCTACAGCCTCAGCTTTATTAAGTTATTGCATTTTGAATTGGTTTTGGTCTGCTTTAAATACACCAGACCGCAGGGCATCCCAAACCTGCATGTTGCACCCCATCTGTTATACTAAATAAGCGTTGATCAGCATCAGCTTTATTAAGCTATTGCATTTTGCATTGGTTTTTGTACTGCTGCCAAAACACTAGCCCATATGGGCATCCCAAACCAGCACATGTCACCCTATCTGTTATACTAAATAAGCTTCTACAGGCCCTTTTTTTATTTATTTATTTTTATTTATATAGAGCTGCAATAGCTTATATTGTGAGGTAAATTTGCCATTTTGCAGCATAATATAGAGCAGCCCCTGTGTAAATCTGAGGGGCAATAGCTTATATAGTGAGGTAAATTTGCCATTTTGCTTCGTTATATAGAGCAGCCCAGTTGCCATCTAAATCACCTACTGTCCGGCCAGTACAGCTTTTCCAGGGCAAACTCTGCTAGTTGCGGGCACAAGTCAAGTTTGGCTTCCGAGCAAATCCAGTGGATCCTGAAGGTGTGTTGGCATGGTCATGTCAAGGTATGACATGACCTGCTGTTTGAGGTCCAGCTCCAGGTCTTCCTGCTGCTCATGAGTAGACTCACTATGCGGGTGTAGAAAGCTACTCACTAGTGACTGAAGACTGAGGCTGCTGCTGATGGAGCTGCTGCTGCTGCTCCTTCCACCCCCCCAGCAGCCATGGCAGTGGAAGGTGATCGCAGAGGTCCCCCCGAGTCAGACCTGCGGGAGTATGGGCCATGGAGCAGATAGACATCGCCCAACTGACTACGTGGGATGTCTCTGTAGTAGGTCAGTTTGTCCTCCCTCTCAGTGGGCGTAAAAAATGCCCCCATTTTGTGCCGGAAGCGAGGGTCCAATAAGTTGGAGAGCCAGAAGTCTTCCCGCTGACAAATGGAGACAATTCTGCGCTCACTAGTACGCAAGCATGTGAGCATGCATCGTGCCATTTGTGCAAGTGACTCGGAGGGACTACCTGTCTCCATCTCCACTGTAAACTGCCACGGTGTGTCTGGGTCCTCTGTCTCGCCTTCCTCACACCCCTCTAGCTCCTGTGGCTGCTCCTGCTCCTCCTCTCCTGTCAGATGACTAGATAAAATGGTCATTTTGTGAAACCTATACTGTGGTTTGCTGTGCCCCACCCCCTCCTCCTCCTCCACTTCAGCCCCCACAGGCTTCATGTGGCTGTGAAATGTATGTGCCATGTCTCCAGTGCCCTGACCAGCCATGGTTTCCAACATGTGTTGTAGTACATGAAGCAGTGGAATCTCATCGTTCATCTCATAGTCCTGGCAACTGACTAATAACGTAGCTTCCTCAAAGGGCCTGAGCAAACGGTCGGTGTCACGTATGAGCTGCCAATGGTTTACATTGAATTTACACAGGGGTGTCCCCCTATCCATTTGGATCATCCAGAAATCCGTGATGGCTTTTCTCTGTTCCTATAGTGCAGTGGTCCTCAACCCTGTCCTCAAGGCCCACCAACATGTCATGTTTTTTGGATCTCCAAATAGCCAGCTCTATTGCTCTGCAGCTGCACTAATTACTCGACCTGTGCATCTTTGTGGAGATCTGCAAAACTGGCCTGTTGGTGGGCCTAGAGGACAGGGTTGGGGACCACTGCTAAAGTGGATCCTGCATATGGAGGGTGGAATTCCAACGGGTGGAATCATCGCAAATCAGACTATGGTGGGGTACACCGTTGTGACGCTGAGGCTCAATAAGGTTGTGCTTGGTGGTGTAGGAGTGCCAGAAGTGCATGCTAACTTTCTTTCCTGTTGTTCTTTCAGATGGAGGCAAGACTTCAAAACTAGACTGAACACGTGTGCCATGTCAGGACGCATGACTCTGGCTTCCTTGTCGCAGCGCAAACAAGATGTTCTTCAAAGTGTAATGCAGCAGGCTGGACTTATGGTGACGCTGTCTGAGAGGAGAAATCCCTCAGACATCAAGATTAAAAATTCCAAGAATTTTTGAGGGCTAATTATTCAGAGGCAAATGATAGCTAGTTGTTTCTGATTTAATTACAAGGTGGAAACACACCCTCAAACAAAACTTCACTTTGGCAATACTATTGCATTTGTCTATTCATAATTTTATGTATATATACTAACTAACCTACTTTTTCTCCACAGGATTGTGGATGCAACATGAAAAACTGACACATCGCTGAGTAGCTGATTTTTCCTATCAACAGTCCCCAATAATTCACTGCTGCTGCTGCCGCCACCACCGCAGACTCCAGGGACCCTCTTCCACTACCTCGGCTTGCAACACCTCCTCCCACGACACTCTCCTCATCACTAAATGCCAGCTAGTGGAAGAAGAGGCGAGTGTCTCCTCCACTTCTTGGCTGGGCAGTAGCTGCTGAATTTTATGATTATCAGATCTTCATCAATGGATAGTGGAGCTGAACCCAAAGCATAACAGACAGACAACAGACAGTTGACTGGGGGTGTCAGATGCCACTTGTGATGCAGTGGACTGCTTTTGCAGCACTTCCAGACAAAGTTGCTTCATTGGCTGACACAATGACTGGTAAAGCTGTGGAACATATGGTTTAAAAGCAAAAATAACCATTTGTTTTTATATGAAAAAGACCCTGGTTTATACATAGTTTTTTTTTTTCCAGAGACTGCCCTGCGTGGAAATGAATGGCGCATGGATCATCCAAGCTTTCCTCCCAACAATGCCTGATGTATTCCAGTAGATTGATGACGGGGCCAGACCTACACTAAAGAAAGATGGATCGTGCAAACCAGATTTAAGGCGCTGCTCTCCAGTTACAGACATTCCTCCGCATCGGACCACAAGTAAGTATTGATAAAAAATCCTTTACGTTACTCTTACTTTTTATTAATATTCTTCGGATAAGACGGATCAGACATGATTCCAGATTAAAAATTCCAAGAATTTTTGAGGGCTAATTGATGATACCTTCTTGTTTCTGATTTAATTAAAAGGTGGAAACACACCCTCAAACAAAACTTCACTTTGGCAATACTTTTGCATTTGTTTATTCATAATTTTATGTAGATATTACTAACTAAGCTACTTTTTCTCCACATGACTCTCCACAGGGCGTGATTCATCCAATTTTTGGGCTCCTGAAGCCAACCCCAGGGTCTCTTTAAAGTAATGTTTGGGCTCCTGCTGCTGCTGCTGCCAACTTCTGCCAACTCCAGGGTGTGATTCATCCAATTTTTGGGCTCCTGAAGCCAACCCCAGGGTCTCTTTGAAGTAATGTTTGGGCTCCTGCTGCTGCTGCTGCCAACTCCTGCCAACTCCAGGGTGTGATTCATCCAATTTTTGGGCTCCTGAAGCCAACCCCAGGGTCTCTTTAAAGTAGTGTTTGGGCTCCTGCTGCTGCTGCTGCCAACTCCAGGGTGTGATTCATCCAATTGTTGGGCTCCTGAAGCCAACCCCAGGGTCTCTTTAAAGTAATATTTGGGCTCCTGCTGCTGCTGCTGTCAACTCCTGCCAACTCCAGGGTGTGATTCATCCAATTGTTGGGCTCCTGAAGCCAACCCCAGGGTCTCTTTGAAGTAATGTTTGGGCTCCTGCTGCTGCTGCTGCCAACTTCTGCCAACTCCAGGGTGTGATTCATCCAATTTTTGGGCTCCTGAAGCCAACTCCAGTGTATATTTGGGCTCCTGCTGCTGCTGCTGCCAACTCCAGTGTGTGATTCATCCAATTTTTGGGCTCCTGAAGCCAACCCCAGGGTCTCTTTGAAGTAATATTTGGGCTCCTGCTGCTGCTGCTGCCAACTTCTGCCAACTCCAGGGTGTGAATCATCCAATTTTTGGGCTCCTGAAGCCAACCCCAGGGTCTCTTTAAAGTAATATTTGGGCTCCTGCTGCTGCCAACTCCAGGGTGTGATTCATCCAATTTTTGGGCTCCTGAAGCCAACTCCAGTGTCTCTTTAAAGCAATGTTTGGGCTCCTGCCCCTCATAGTGATGCCACTTCAACTCTCTTGAATTCAATTGTGCCGCTCTGCGATTCTATTAGCGATGCCTCTGATCTGCATGTGATATTTATTCAAAGTATTATTTAACTTACCCAGCACGCATCCTGTGCGTGTTACAGCAAGGCAGAATGGTTTACAACCCTATTGAGGCTCTAGGAGGCTCAGAAATAGCCGTTTTTAATAGCGATTCGTCGCGAATTTATTCGGGTCGAAACGATTTTTGTCGGAAAATTCGGCGAATCAGTCGAATCGAATGTTTCAAAAGTTCGCTCATCTCTAGTCATATGAATACATTAATATCAGACCTGTAATATCAATTCTGTACAATTTTTTTTTTTTTTTTCCCTTAAAAGAATTATCTAACATGGCAGAAGTGGTCACAGAATTTTTCACATTTAAAAAAAGAAAAAAAAAGTATTTACAATTAATTATTAATATTTAAAGATTGTTCCATTGGAATGCATTGGAGAGCGCCAGGTAGCGAGAGGTCATACCTGTCGCTGTTCAAGGTCGGACGCTGGCGCTGTGGGCTGAGGCTGGAATAATGATGAATGAGTCACTATATGGCGCTATCTCAGTCGCTAAGCAGGATTGGCTTGATAAATGTGTGATTGTGGTGGGGAGCCGGCGTTCTCGTGGCGGGGCCCGTCATTACCGGCCGCTCGCCAGTCGCTACCTGTCGCTATTCCTTCATAAATAAGGGCCTAAGGTTCGGAGGTTTGTCTTTTTAAGTGATTTTTCAGGCATAGCCAGTTGTCATGATTAAGGACCCTTGCGACTGAAACGTGTAGACTGGAGGACCTTATTTTCGCTTGATTTTACGGGATTGTCTGTTTAATATGCATTTTAATCTCAAACAATAACTTGGATTTTTATCGCATGCTTTGCCGGCATTTCTGGACTTTATAGCCAATTGTTAGACCATTGTGTCAGGCTACGTTTGCCCCTGTGCTAAACTGTTTTCTGTTTTTATTTTAAAGAAGAAACCGCCAACATATTGAGGTTATCACATCCTTTGGCCATGCACGGCAATCCAGTTGCATGGCCGCTCACAGACGAAAGGGGATGCTTCCATGGCCGGCCGAGCATGCACCATGGCCTCGAGAGAGAGTCAAGCATTCTGGGTGAGCTCCAGGCTTTCACACAGCGGGGCATCCCAGTTTGGGATTACTCAGGGAGAGAGATAAAGGTAGGGATGTTCGGCCTGCCCTAGCAACAACATCTTGGGCATGGCTGATTGGCCAGACAGGAAATGTGACCCGCCAGATAGGTCTAGATAGGTTGTTAAGCATGCTATTGTCCTTTTCAGGACATTTGTTTAGGGAAAGCGGCAGGAGTGAGGGCTAGATAGGTTAGGTATCAGTACTGTTTATTACCACTTGCTCCAACCGCTTGGGTGTGAGTACTCTTTAATAGCACTTGCTGCAACCACTTGGGTGTGAGTACTCTTTAATACCACTGGTTCAAACCACTGCTGTGTCAGTTCTCTTGAATACCACTTGCTCAAACCACTGGTGTGTCAGTACTCTTTAATACCACTTTCACAAACCACTGGTGTCAGTACTGCTTAGTACCACTTGCTCAACCCACAAGTGTGTCAGAACTCTTTAACCCCACATACTCAAACCACCTTGCTCAAACCACTGGTGTATCAGAACTCTTTAACCCCACTTGCTCAAACCACTTGTGTGTCAGTGCTGTTTAATACCACTTGCTCAAAACACTGTTGTGTCAGCACTCTTTAATACCACTGGCTAAAACCACTTGTGTGTCAGCACTCTTTAATGCCACTTGAGCAAACCACTGGTGTGATTCCTTTTTAATAGCACTTGCTCAAACCACTGGTTTGTCAGTACACTTTAATACCACTTGCTCAAACCACTAGTGTGTTAGTACTATTTAATACCACTTGCTCAAACCACTTGGGTGTGATTACTCTTTAATGCCACTTGCTCAAACCACTGTTGTGTCAGTACTCTTTATTATCATTTGCTAAAACCAATTGGGTGTGATTACTCTTTAATATCACTTGCTGAAACCACTGTTGTGTCAGTATACTTTAATTCCAATTGTTCAAGGCACTGGTCTTTCTGTCACTGCTCTTTAATATCAATAGTTTGAGGAATGTGTGTGTCAGGTTCAGGGCCTGGTCGAGTCCGTGGACCCGAACCAGACTATAGCTGCACTTTCGCCTGAACTTGGCGGGATAGCTCATCCCTAGAAATAGGCCAGCCCTGGAGTCTAATAGACTTAGGACATAGGGACAGTTTTGGTCCACTTTAGGGACATCATTTTGGCACACAATAATGGAGACTTTTTAAAATGCCATTGTAAGCGGAATTATTCTTTAGGGCAAGTATTCTGGGTGAGCTCCAGGCTTTCACACAGCGGGGCATCCCAGTTTGGGATTACTCAGGGAGAGGGAAAAAGGTAGGGATGTTCGGCCTGCCCTAGCAACAACGTCTTGGGCATGGCTGTGATTGGCCAAACAGGAAATGTGACTCGCTAGATAGGTCTAGATAGGTTGTTAAGCATGCTATTGTCCTTTTCAGGACATTTGTTTAGGGAAAGCGGCAGGAGTGAGGGCTAGATAGGTTAGGTATCAGTACTGTTTATTACCACTTGCTCCAACCGCTTGGATGTAAGTACTCTTTAATAGCACTTGCTGCAACCACTTGGGTGTGAGTACTCTTTAATACCACTGGTTCAAACCACTGCTGTGTCAGTTCTCTTGAATACCACTTGCTCAAACCACTGGTGTCAGTACTGCTTAATACCACTTGCTCAACCCACAAGTGTGTCAGAACTCTTTAACCCCACTTGCTCAAACCACTTGTGTGTCAGTGCTGTTTAATACCACTTGCTCAAAACACTGTTGTGTCAGTACTCTTTAATACCACTGGCTAAAACCACTTGTGTGTCAGCACTCTTTAATGCCACTTGAGCAAACCACTGGTGTGATTCCTTTTTAATACCACTTGCTCAAACCACTAGTGTGTTAGTACTATTTAATACCACTTGCTCAAACCACTGGTGTCAGTACTGCTTAATACCACTTGCTCAACCCACAAGTGTGTCAGAACTCTTTAACCCCACTTGCTCAAACCACTTGTGTGTCATTGCTGTTTAATACCACTTGATCAAACCACTAGTGTGTTAGTACTATTTAATACCACTTGCTCAAACCACTTGGGTGTGATAACTCTTTAATGCCACTTGCTCAAACCACTGGTGTGTCAGTATACTTTAATTCCAATTGTTCAAGGCACTGGTCTGTCACTGTCCGTGGACCTGAACCGGACTTTAGCTGCACTTTCGTATGAACTTGGCGGGATAGCTCATCCCTAGAAATAGGCCAGCCCTGGAGTCTCATAGACTTAGGACATAGGGACAGTTTTGATCCACTTTAGGGACATCATTTTTGTACACAATAATGGAAACTTTTTAAAATGCCATTGTAAGCGGAATTATTCTTTAGGGCAAAATTAAGGATTTGTGTTGGGTCTCCAGAAATCAACTAAAGCTGTCCCGCTGCACATTGCCGCCATGAAAACAAGAAACCGGGCGCCCGGATACTCACCACTTCCGGCCCTGTTCTGCGGCTGCTGCAGTGCAGCCTATCAGACTCGTGGGCCAGCGCTGATAGGCTCGTCCGCTGGCCACGCTGATAAGCCCCTCACAGTGATGCTCCCATGTGAATGTAGCTGGGAATGCAGCCCTGTAATTAGCCACCAGTGGTCACGTGGGTCGGAGTCCTCAGTCTTGGCAGCAGATAGGTCCCACCAATGTGACCACCAGTGGCCAATCACGGGGCTTCATGCCTGGCCGAGGATCGAGGGACAGGTTAGACAGCTGGCGTTCTGTGGAGTGATGTGGAGGGGCTCCAACGTTTTGGAAGCCCCCTAAAGTCTGTGGTTTTGTGGCCAGATGTGGACCAACACCCGATAGCGGGCAGACGGATGTTGGTCAGCTTTAAGATGCAGAGCCACTGATATTTTTTTTTTTTTTTTTTTGGAGTGTTATTCTGCCACTCAAACCAGATGAAGATGTCCAAATCATAATTGGAGAGGCTCTCAACATTTTTATTTCCCCACAAAGGACAGGTGGTATGGTTATTGTATTCAAAAATAAAAATGATAGAAGAAACCTCCATTAAAATGGACCAACACGAGGTACTAGAAGAACACGAGGGCTGCCTCTTTGCTAGAGTAGTACGAGGAACTCAATAATATTATGAGGATGGAGGAGCTAACGGCGGACCTGAGGGGGGAGAGTTAGACATTCTTGCACACGTGGGCAGCCTAGATAATGTTCAAGGGTTCGGATGTTGGTCAAAAGAGGATATTGGAACTACTGTAGGGAGTGAAGTGGATCGGGAGAGCGAGGTGTCGGGAAGGAGAGAGGAGCATAGCCCCGGGATGGGAAGAATTCGGTTTATGGTGGGGGGTTTCTTCTCCTTTTCGGATTTGCGTGCATGCACCCACCCCCCCCTTCTTTTTTTTTCTCCTGCCCTCCACCCCAAAACCTTAATGTTTCAGTGTCTGTGTGGTGCGTATTTGTGTGTGTATTCCCTTTCATCTTGTGAGTTTTTGTTTTTACTTCTGGCGGAAGAGTAGATAAATGTCAAGAAGGCAGAGAGCTCCGGAGGTTTGCAGACCTTCGCTAGGTGGCCCTACGGGAAGCACACCGGGGCACTCCTCTGGGTCTCGGCTCCCGTCATCTGATATGCCGCGGAGGTTGGCCAGCTCTTCATGCCCCATGGGAGATAGTCAGCAGGGGAAGTGGACTGTTTGCCCAAACGGTGGTTGCCACCAGGTCGGCAGGGGTGTCTATGAGAGAAGGGGCTGAGAATGCCGGGACATGAGTTATTCGGTAACACAGGTGGCTGATATGTTTTTTTTTTCGAAGGCTTTGATATGTTACTTGTACTGTATTTTGTTTTATGTCATGTATATTTGTGATAATGTAATGTGACTAAAAGTTCAATAAAATAAGATTAAACATAAATGGACCAACACCCGTCTGCCCGTTAGTTAGTCCGTGTCTGGCTGCATTAGGACAGCCTGGGGGAGGGTATCCAAAATGTTGGAGCCCCATCCATATCACCCCCCCTGAACTGCAGCAATTCTTACCTGTCTAAATTCTCAGCTGGGAATGCAGCCCTGCGATTGACCGTCAGTGATCACATTGGCCTATCAGAGGCTGGAACCGAAGACTTGACCCCAACCCACGTGACCCCTGGGGCTGCATTTCTGGCCGAGAATCGAAGGACAGGTAAGAATTGCGGGGGTTCTAGGGGGTAATGAGCCTGTCTTATTGTGTCCAGATGTGGACCAATACCCGTTAGTGGTGTTGGTCGGCTTTAAGATTCTTCAATAGATCGCTGGAAGCCAGGGTCTTTCCAAAAAGCTTGAAGCCTTCTACTATGATACCAGTGCCCAAGAAGACCTTGACCAGGGGTGTAGTTAGGGGGGAGCCAGGGGGGGCATGTGGGGGGTGGGGGGTGCAATTTCAAATCTTTGGCCTAGGTGCCAGATAGTCTAGCTTCTCCTATGACCTTGAATCCAATCTAAATGACTATTAACCAAATAGCACTGACTTTGATAGTGAGGAAGACCTTCGAAGGCTGGACCTGTCGACAACATCTCAGGCACATTGGGATCCACTCCAACTTTCCTAAAGGCCAAACAGATCAACTGTTGCTGTTTGCTGACCTTGTTCAGTGATCCTGACATACTGGAAACTGAGACAACTAACTGACTGCCCCCCTCCCAAATTCTTGTGATTGGATTAGGAGTTTCCTAGAAGGCAGACCCCCTTGAGTAATACTTAGGAGGGGCGAGTCCATCAGCAGTGTCGTCAATACAAAATCCAAGTCAAGTCAGCCAACTCTTACAACTTCGTCATTCGCTTTTATGGCTGCCAATCACGCGATGAGTGGGCTTGCACATGAAACCTGAATAGTCTCCAGTGGTCACATGGTTGCATGTCGTTTGCTGCCATACAAGTGAATAAGGAAGTGTTGACTTGACTACTTTTACTATGGGGTTTATTCATCAAGGGATAGCGCCAGGTAGCGCCTCGTAGCGGCAGGCAGCGTCTGGTGAACCCCCGGGCGCTGTACGCAATACCACATTTATGAAAGCGAACCTGGTGAGCGACTCTAACAGCGACCTGTAGCGTCACATGTATTATTACAGGCGGCTCAGTGTATAGCGCCGGAGCTCTAGCTTTCAGAGAGCCTGGTATTACCTGTCGCTCAGCGTCGCTCTCCCATACATTTCAATGGAAGTTCCTTTTCTTCTGTTTAAACAGGGTTTTTTGTGTTTATTTTTTTTCTCTCAAATCATTGTGTGACATCTCCTGGCCTAGAAAGAGTCATTTTTGAAAACTTATTAGATTTTTTATATTTTTATGCAGAATTGTCATTACAAGTCTGGTATTAAAGTGTTAATGTCACAGTGTTATAACAATGTAATTTCATGTGTTTTCACTTTGTTACTGGTGGATATGTGTTCAAAAACAGACTTTAATCACACAGCGTCTGGCGCTCTATGCTATAGCGACCAGATCCAGAGCGCCGACGTTGTGTTGAATATGATGTGAGTCGTTAGCACTGAGCTGGTGCTACGTCTCGCTCCCTGCAAGGCTGTGCTGGTGTTAGAACGCCCAACATACATCACATTCATCAATGCCGGCCAGGTTACTACAGCAACTGAGGAGCTCTGTTACAGCACCCGATACCCACTTACAGCGTATACTAGGGGTGGCTCTTAGCGCCTCTGTACAGACGCTCATCTGCCGATACCTGGCGCTAGTAATGAATCACCATCGTTCTAAGAGACTTAAAGTATTTTTAGACTGTAGGACTATTTAAAAGTGGAACACAATGCGGTGCTATTTGCGGATTGGGATGCCCTGCTGTGTGAAAGCCCCTGAGGTGCTATTAATCACTCGCACTCGGGGGGTTATTTAAGAAAGGCTAAGGCCACGTAGTAATCTATATATAACACAGAGCAACACATAAAGAGTTTCTTTCACAAAACAGTCCTTAAAACTGTATCAGAAAAAAGGATCCCACGGTGCATACATCAAGCATGAAAAGATGTGATTCAAATCCTCCACCATCCAAAAGGGCTGCTTACCAGATATACCTAGGAAACAGGCATTTAGGGCAATTTTAAACTTCTAGCTCTCCAGTTATTTTGCTGGTCACGGTCCCTTTTTGCTGTATAGGCTCTCTTTTGAATAAGGCGACAGAGATAGAGAGACCTAGTGCAACTCTGTATAGAAAACTAAATATTTTAATAAAAATAATGCACTCACAATCCAAACGTCAGTAAAAGGCGTTTTTCAAAAACCAAGGTACAGAACTGCGCAGAAGATTTGCTCCTCTCAGAGTCCAATACATATAAAAGCCGATAGTCATCCACAATTTCAGACTAATAAAAGCTTTCCTTATAATAAAACCATATCCCGGCCTGACGCGTTTCGTTGCGACTGCAACTTTAACGAAGGCTGGGGATATGGTAAAAAACTGCTAAATATATACTCACATGTGCAGAGATCAGCTTCCGTCTTCTCCGGCTGCTCACAGCTGCGCTGGATACGTCACTGGAGGTTCAGCGTCCTCCGGCCAATCACAGACTGCCAAAGGGAAAGCGTCATAGCACACTAGTCCTACTGCAAACGCAAGAGGGGGCGGGAGTCTATCCGTCCGTCAGAAGAAGGGGCGGGGTTAGCCGCCACCTATTGAAACTTTCTTCCAGCAAATCAGGGTTAGGCGTCCCATTACAAAGAGGAAATACAGAGTTTGGGAGGAGTAATTAAACCATCTCCCACTATCTCCACATAATAGAAGGGCATAGTTGCGCTGCACAAAGGGCGCCCTTCCACCGCATCTAGGCGGGGTTGCCGCCATCTACTGGGACTTATAATAAGAAAGCCAGGATGTCAGTCTTCAATAGGAAGATCATAATATGGCAGTGTGATTTAAAACTTCTCCCATATACCAGGAGAGCACCATACATGGCACCTTTCCATAACTACAATGGGTTAGTACCACAGTCAATTCAGAGCTCATTAAATTAGAGTGACATAGCTACATGCCATCTGTAATAGTCAGGCCACGTAGTGCCACGTAGTGCCAGGTAGTGCCAGATAAGTGTCAGGTGAGTGTCAGGTTCCAGTGCAAAAGGTGTATTTATCAAGTCAAAAATTCAGAGCGCCTGTGATAGTGCCAGGTATTGTCCCATCTATCAACAGCATCAATGATGGGATGAATATGGGAGCTGAGTTTCCTACAGCGCCAGAAGGGACCAGGTGCTCACCCTGCACTGTGTGGCCTGATCCCATACAGTTCAATGGGCTGGGTTCAATGGATACAATTATTTAAGCATTTTAGTTGAATTTTTTACAATTTTTTTGGGCTGGTGCATGTGTGAGCTGGTTGGGATTATTTTTATATGCGTTTTTAGCACTTTTTTTTGTGCTGCAAACATGATTTGGGCCATGATAAAGATATGTCATGTTTGTCTAATGTCTCAAAAGCAATTCCCATTTTTAATTAAAAAAAAAATAAAAAATAGGGAATCCAACAGGTGCTGCGTGCATAAATTCCCTTTTTTTAGCGCCTGGTATTTTTTTGATACATTTTGCCAGCTTGTGACGCTCTCGGCTACAGCTAGGTGTCGCTAGCACATAGGCTTATATAAGCCGCGCACTGCGGACGCTGCCTGGCCGAGGACGCTACGGCTGACAGCACCGATGGACAGAATCCGAAGCTGTGGTGCGGGCGCTGTTGAGCGTCTCCGACGAGGCGCTCAAGTGGCGCCTACACCAATAATAATAAATTCTAAATAAATAAAAGTAAAGTAAATAAAGTAAAATAAAATAAATAAAATAAATTCTAAATAAATAAAAATAAAGTAAATAAAGTAAAACAGAATAAATAAAGTAAAATAAAATAAAGTCTCCCCATCGGCTCTGATGGGGCTCCCATCCAACAGCTTAGAACCAGTTTACAATGGGCCGCATCCTAAGGGCTTGTGCTCGAACCCCAGCCTTTCAGATAGGTGGGCAAGTGGCTGCTCTCACTCCCTATTGATGTCAAGTAGAGCCATTTGCCGAATGATATAAACATGAACAAGGGCTCTGATTGGACGAGAGCCCATACAGACGTCATTGGACTGTGTTAGCCAGGACTTCGGAGGAGAGAGATTTAGGGATACTGCTTACTGATAGCTGCAAGATGATTGGACAGTGTAGCCAGGCAGTGGGAAATGCAAGGCTGCATAGCTTGAGGCATCACCAGTAGGAAGAGGGAGGTTGTGATGCCGCTGTATAGAGCCCTGGTGAGGCCACAGCTAGAATACTGTGTGCAGTTCTGGAGACCTCCCCTGCAAAAAGACATTATTCAAATAGAACGGGTCCAAATGGTGGAAGGACTTAAACTTAAAACTTATCAAGAGAAACTTAAAGAACTTAATCTGTACAGTCTGGAGGAAAGAAGAGAGAGAGGGGACATGATGGAGACCTTTATATATGTAACAGGAGGGAATAAGGTTCAGGAGGGAAGTGTTTTTAAGAAGAAACTTAATGATAGAACAAGGGGCACAACCTGAAGCTAGTCGGAGGGAAGATCAGGAGCAATGTTAGAAAATATTATGTTACAGAAAGAGTAGTAGATGCTTGGAACAAACTTCCAGCAGAGGTGGTTGAAAAATCGACAGTCAGTGAATGAGCACATGCCTGGGATAAGCATCCATCTATTCTAAGATAAAGAGAACATACATTATACACATAAGATACAGAAAACATACAGTATATACATAAGATAAAGAGAACACACAGTATATACATAAGATACAGAGAGCATACAGTATACACATAGGATAAAGAGAACATACAGTATTCACATAAGATACAGAGAACATACAGTATACACATAGGATAAAGAGAACATACAGTATTCACATAAGATACAGAGAACATACAGTATACACATAAGATACAGAGAACATACAGTATACACATAAGATACAGAAAGCATACAGTATATACATACGATACAGAGAGCATACAGTATACACATAAGATAAAGAGAACATACAGTATACACATAAGATACAGAGAACATACAGTATACACATAAGATACAGAAAGCATACAGTATATACATACGATACAGAGAGCATACAGTATACACATAAGATAAAGAGAACATACAGTATACACATAAGATACAGAGAGCATACAGTATATACATACGATACAGAGAGCATACAGTATACACATAAGATAAAGAGAACATACAATATACACATAAGATACAGAGAACATACAGTATATACATAAGATACAGAGAACATACAGTATACACATAAGATAAAGAGAACATACAATATACACATAAGATACAGAGAACATACAGTATATACATAAGATACAGAGAACATACAGTATACACATAAGATAAAGAGAACATACAATATACACATAAGATACAGAGAACATACAGTATATACATAAGATACAGAGAACATACAGTATACACATAAGATAAAGAGAACATACAATATACACATAAGATACAGAGAACATACAGTATATACATAAGATACAGAGAACATACAGTATACACATAAGATAAAGAGAACATACAATATACACATAAGATACAGAGAACATACAGTATATACATAAGATACAGAGAACATACAGTATACACATAAGATAAAGAGAACATACAATATACACATAAGATACAGAGAACACACAGTATATACATAAGATACAGAGAACATACAGTATACACATAAGATACAGAGACCATACAGTATACACATAAGATAAAGAGAATATACAATATACACATAAGATACAGAGAACACACAGTATATACATAAGATACAGAGAACATACAGTATACACATAAGATAAAGAGAACATACAGTATATACATAAGATACAGAGAACACACACTATACACATAAGATACAGAGAACATACAGTATACACATAAGATACAGAGAACATACAGTAGACACATAAGATAAAGAGAACATACAGTATACACATAAGATAAAGAGAACATACAGTATATACATAAGATACAGAGAACATACAGTATACACATAAGATACAGAGACCATACAGTATACACATAAGATACAGAGAACATACAGTATATACATAAGATACAGAGAACACACACTATACACATAAGATACAGAGAACATACAGTATATACATAAGATACAGAGAACATACAGTATACACATAAGATACAGAGACCATACAGTATACACATAAGATAAAGAGAACATACAATATACACATAAGATACAGAGAACACACAGTATATACATAAGATACAGAGAACATACAGTATACACATAAGATACAGAGACCATACAGTATACACATAAGATAAAGAGAATATACAATATACACATAAGATACAGAGAACACACAGTATATACATAAGATACAGAGAACATACAGTATACACATAAGATAAAGAGAACATACAGTATATACATAAGATACAGAGAACACACACTATACACATAAGATACAGATAACATACAGTATACACATAAGATACAGAGAACATACAGTATACACATAAGATAAAGAGAACATACAGTATACACATAAGATAAAGAGAACATACAGTATATACATAAGATACAGAGAACACACACTATACACATAAGATAAAGAGAACATACAATATACACATAAGGGCCTACTAGGTGGACGGTATGGTCTTCTTCTGCCCTCAACCTTCTATGTTTCTATGTTTCTATGTTGAACCAAGGGGAGGTGAGTTTTACTGGGCGATCTGTTCACACAGCGGGGCATCCCAATTCAGGAATTGTTCCCAATTTGGGGCACGAAACAAAACCCAGGAAAGTCAATATCCCAGGTTTTGTTCCTCTTTAAGGGATAACATTAACAATGCTGAGGTATAGAGATTCGTCTTCTAAATGTCCCCCCGGCAGAAGCATCGCACTCTCCGCATACAGTAAATCATTAATGAAGACGTAATTACGGTATAAACGGCGGAGTCTCGGCTCAACAAAGCGGCTTGTTAAGTAAATAGGGAAATTTTTTAGCAGGGGCTTCAGAGGCTTTATTATTTTCACAGCCGATTATAAAAGTTGCGACTTGTTCACAGTAATTTACCCACAGGGAGCGTGGGAAATGATGACACTATGACGAGACAATAAATGCCCCGCCAGGGACTCAACCACTGGTATTAAGCCCCCACCAATTAATGATGTGATAGCTTTATCTCTAGACACAGATTTAAAGATCACTTAGAATATAAATGAAGGAAGTGATACGATGCGAGAATAAATGAGCATGGCGGGTAGTGAACGATTTGGGAGCTGCGAGAGAAAGAGAGTGGCCATATTGATCTGAAGGGGAAAAATGCGTTCCTCGATCCTGATGCACAAATTCCATTTCTAGCAACAGACAGGTAGTGTCTGCTCAAGGTAGTGTTCTGGTCAGACTTTGCAAGTTCAGATTCCCGAACCCAAACTTCAGCCAGAAGTCCGTGTTTGAGTTTGGCGTTTGGCCTGAACACGGAAAAGCTGGCAGTGCTGGCACTAGGAGTGTTCTCCCTTATTGGAGCGGCGGCCAACTTTCTGTAGCCCATTTGACAGGAACGCCAACCATATGGTGGCCCAGATGAGTTACAGCAGTGCTTCCTACTGCATGCTCTGCTTTCATTGAGGGACCATTGCTTTCATTGGGGACCAGGATCGGGTCTCCGATCCCAAACGTTGGTTCAGAGTTTGGTCGAACTTGCCAAACCTGAACATTGGGGGATTCGCCCAACACTACTCAAGGATGGATCTTGTGGCCATCAGTTGCGCTGTGTGAGTAGGAGTGGTAGGTTATTCGGGCCTGGAGCATACTTCTGGGCTATTCCACTAAAAGGTGCCAGGCTTTGGCTTAGAGGACACTCCTGAGGGCTCCCCTTTTCCTCCTAACACTGCATACGAACAATTTTAATTATATAAATTATACAATCAAGCTATTGCGTGATCACACTCAACCCAACTTCTAATGTGATCATGCAACAGCTTAACTCCATTGGGAGCCTAAATAAGGGGAGGCATGAGCACAGGTGAGGGGTGACATTTAGAATTTTTGCCCCGGGTGCCAGAAAGCCAAGCTACTTCTCTGCAGTAAAGACCAGGCTGAGGAACGGAACTACAAAACACAACCAGAACTAAAGGAAATTATAATTTTTCCCTTTAAAGTGGAACAAAACTCATGCAGTCTTTTACATTCCCGGGCCAGCCGCTGGCTTTCCCTGAGGCATCAGAATGCCCCACTGCGTAAAAACCCTCCAGGCAGGGGTAAGCACACTCAACTTTTTTCAACGGCACATGACTATGCCATCGGCAAATGGCTCTCTTTCTTTTTAATAGGAAACGCAAGCTGCTGCTTCCCCTTCAACCACGGGGCGTTGGTGCTCTCCCGCCCCAGCCATTCATGACAGACTAGGATGGGAGCTTGTGCGTTGCCAGGGGTGCGTCCAGGGGTGCTCATTGTGCCCTAGGCACTTTAAGTGCTTGCACCCCCTTTTGGAGGGAATTGTGGGGGGGGCAAAGGGTGCAATGGGCTAGATGCAGAGTACGGTATGTGTTTGGAGGAGGGAGAGGGCACAAAGGAGGAAATGCAGAGAATCAGGCAGGCATGTTTCATCTTTTACGACTTTCTGACATATAGGAGTCACATGACCACACCAGTGGAGGGGAGATGCTCTGTCCCGTGTTTAAAACACTGCAACCCCCACCTTCACACAAATACACGCTTCCTTCTGTGGCTGGGGGGTGCTTGTTAGCAGGCATTAATGTACTGGCTATGGAAGTCTTAATTTCTTTTCTTTACTACAGTACTAAGGGCACCGCCCTCCCCCCCTTCCAGGTTGCCACCCTAGGCACGTGCCTAGGGTTGCCTAATGAGAAACACAGCCCTCGGTGCGTCAGCTTGCACTCCGCATTGAAGTCAATGAGAGCCGTTTGCCAAATGACATAGTCACAGCATGCGGCTCTCAATGGACAAGAGCCCATGCATGAGCCATTGGACTGGGGAAAGGTGAGTGAATAACGATGTTCTTGGGGGGGCTCCCTAAATAGAGCCAACACAAAAATGTTTCTGGATCAAAGAATGATCCGATTAGCTTACTTCTACATAGTCCTGTATTAATAGTGCTGATCATGTGGCCAGACGGTGAACAATGGTATTCTCTGGTTAGCTGTATCTAGCAACTGAAATGCAACCCAATTTGGGATGCCCCGGGGGAATAGAACAAAACCCGGGAAAGTTAACTTAAAATAAGTTAAACTTTAAACAGAAACATTTTGTTTATTGATTGACAATTTTATTCCCAAGTGATTTTCATGATATCTTAGCGCGCCATTATTCACCACTTACAACACTGTTCCCAATTTTATTGTTTTAAAATGAGAAAATGTGTAAATGTCATTGCAGATGTTACTCGCTCCCTTTATGAAATGTTATGCAAAGCTCGACTGAGCAACGCCGACATAAATTCATTTACAATTATGAAGCTGAACTGAGGTTATTTAAACCAAACTGCTCTTACAAACACTACAATTGCTACAAGTACCGCGTTCGCGGTGCGCGCTCCGATGGCAATGACGGTGGTAACAGACACCCGATCAGAGTCCTTCATCGTTGCTAACTGCCCGTCCATTGGAGCCATCGAAGGCCACCATCACAATCAGGCTTAATTTCGGACTCTTCTTTTGATATTATGGCCCTTATTTATGAAGGAATAGCGACAGGTAGCGACGGGTGAGCGACCGGTAATGACGGGCACCGCCACGAAAACGCCGGCTCCCCACCACAATCACACATTTATCAAGCCGATCCTGCTTAGCGACTGAGATAGCGCCAGATAGCGACTCATTCATCATTATTCCAGCCTCAGCCCACAGCGCCAGCGTCCGACCTTGAACAGCGACAGGTATGACCTCTCGCTACCTGGCGCTCTCCAATGCATTTCAATGGAACAATCTTTAAATATTCATAATTAATTGTTATTAATGTTTTTTTTTTTTTTTTTTTTTTAATGTGAAAAATTCTGTGACCACTTCTGCCATGTTAGATAATTTTTTTAAGGTAAAAAAAAAACAAATTTGTGCAGAATTGATATTACAGGTCTGATATTAATGTATTCATATTACTAAATTATTTAAAATTTCTTATTTTTTTTAGGTTTCCAAAAATTTGGTGGTTTGGGGGTTAAAAAACTACTTTTAACACATCGCCGCCAGCGCTCTTGGGTTTAAGCATGCATTTCACAGCGCGAGAATTTTTGAGCCTGATTTTTTGATGAATATGGTGGGAGCCGGTCGCTCTGACCAGTCGCTATCATGCGCACCCATACATCGCGGAACCTGTCAAATAGCGACTCGTCACCCCGTATTCAACATTACTGCTATCAACAACCGAACAATGGCCAAGCACAGCGACTACTTGCGGGCGCTGTGAAAATACTGCTACAGTCGCTCAACTGTCGCTACCTGCCGCTATTAATGAATCGCCCTCCCCGTTTAGGTCACAAACAAAACAGTGGTGCTCTCATAGGGCATACCTCCCAAGTGTCCCTGATTTGGAGGAATTGGCCCTCTTTTGAGTCAATGTCCCCCTGTCCCTCGTTGGTCTTATTTGTCCCTCTTTGAGGTGTAACATGCAGATATACACCAATAAATGATTAATTTGCCTATTTAAAGTTTCTATTGTTTTAACTGTAACACCCTATCCCCTATCCATCAATCAATGAGGGTAGTGGCCTAATTTAACTTTCCCACCTGCCAAGTTGGTAGGTATTGTTAGGGAATAGATGTAAAATTTGACCAAATCCACTTAAAATTCAATTCCATTAGATATACCTAGAGAATCTTTATTTAGCAGAGTCCTTGAAACTGTAAGAGCCAAAAAAAAATATATATAGCTTATCTCATTTTACACGCAGGCAAGGAGACAAAAGCAGCTGTCACTTGTCAATCACAAGTGTATATGCATACGTCATGCATCTATTTCAAATACATATGCTAATGTATATGGATGTAAAAAAGCATGATGTCATTTGTAAAGGATTTGCTGCATTGTAGCATGTTTGAGTGCCACACATTACCAGAGGGGTCATTACCTAACTCAATTATCATGTACTTCTTACAAGGACCTTATAGGGTCCAGGTGGGATAAACTGACTGTATAGCATGGTGTACTCAAGTCCCTAGTATAGTAATCCTTAGCCCAAGGGATATGTCCAACTGGATGATATGGTCCCATCTGGGACCAGGGTGGCGATTCCCACGACTCCGTAGTAGCCGAGGGACAGAAGTGAAGATAGGGATGGGGGAGGAGAAATGCCTGTGGTGTTTACAGCGCCGCGTCACTCTTGAGCATGCTTTCCATCTACCGGGGCATTGATGGCGGTGAAGGGGAGGGGGGGTTGCGTGGGGGGGTGGGTGAGGGGGGAGTGATCAGCGGCAGGCTGCGGACGCCAATGTTATTATATCAGCCGCCGGTCTGGCGGCGTAGCGTCGAGCTATAAACATGGGGGCGTGGTTAGACATGCCATTGTCATGTCCAGCTGTTCACTTGCCCTCCTCCCCTCCCCCGGTCCTCCCCCTCCAGCCTCCCGCCCCGTTGGCCAGATTGACAGGGACGCTGTTTCCCCTCTCACCCGTGCATCAGCGTACGCGCACTCCTCCGGGCGGCACGTGGTGATACACGTGCGGCGCGATGATGTCATCAGAGGTGGACGCTGATGCGTCTAGCAGTTGAGGCGGGCGAGGTACAAAGCCCGCTCTCACTGCTATCTCACTTCCGGGCGGTACAGTCAGCGGGATGCGTGCCGCTGACCGGCATTGAGTCAGTTCTATCTACCGCCGTAATTGGCGGATTTGGGCAGTGAAGCGGTTTCCTCCATAGCCTCCTCTGCCGAGTACAAGCCATCGCCATCAATCCAACCTGTGAGTACCATTTATTTTTTTCAATCAGTGCAGAATATGGATAGATGTAGGATTGGACCAATGGGCTAATAATGTAATTGCATATATATTATTTTAGGGTACAGAGCAAACCCTGAGCTGGAGACCAATGGTTGCCTTTGAACATGGGTGCATTGAACTATCGCTGACCATGTGGTGTATTCAGTCCCTTTCCATACCCAGATACACATATGTGGGTGGGATGTTCAACCATTAAGGGACATGTATGTGGCTTATTGACAGCACACCAGATATATGACCTAGTTTTTTCTGTTTTGTCTTCTTTTGTGTTAATCAGCATGTGACTTGGGTCCCATATTTGGATCTGTATCAGTGAAAATAATTACTACTGACCAGATTGGGTCCTTTAAGAGTGAATAAGAAGAGTGGATTGGTGCAGATGAAGCCCCCCATGTAGGGGAGAAACTAGTTCACCACCACCGGATTTAAAGTATTTACTGTAATATAGTGAGGAAATATGACCAGAATATATTGAACTGTTATGTATATGACTAAATGCTTTATTGAACAACCAGCTGTATTGCATTGTTGATTATCTCTACTGTCAAAATCTCATATAGCTTTTTGTACTATGTTTGTATATATGTAGGTGCCTTTTGGAAAAATTGACCTAAAGCCAATGGGGGCTAAGGTCATTTCCACATGCAACTATTGCATGCTTTTAAGGAAACTGAAGAAACAATAAAAGAATTTTGCCCTTATTCATCAAGCGATAGCGCCAGGTAGTGTCTGACGAGCGCCAGGTAGCGGCAGCTAACGGCGACTACCGACTCAAGTACGCCCGGCGGCGGTCACAATGACGCATTTATCAAGCAAAATGAGGCTAGCGCCGGCGAGAGCGACGGCTAGCGCGGCATTCATCATGAAGCCGCCTGGACCGAACAGCGCCGCTGCAAATTCCCTCACAGCGCCAGGTATGAGCTGTCGCTCCCTGGAGATGTCCAATGCATTTCAATGGAGCAATCTATAATTATTCATAATTAATTGGTATTATTTTTTTTTTTTTTAATGTCAAAAAATCGGAGACCACTTCTGCAATGTTAGGATTTATTTTTAAGTAAAAAAAAAATTAAAAAAAAATTTGTGCAGAATTGATCTAACAGGTCTGAGATTAATGTATTCATATTACAAAATGATTCTAAAAACATGTATAATGTTACATTCAAAAAATATGGTCGTTTAGGGGTTAAAAACTAGTTAATACACATCGCCGCCAGCGCTCTGGGGTTTAAACAAGGAATGGACAGCGACAGCACATTCGGAGCGTGATTTGTTAATGAATATGAAGCTAGCCGTTCGCTCTGGCCATTCGTTGTCAGGCGCTCACATACAACGCTGGACCTGTGAAACAGCGACCCCCCAGCCCGTATTCAACATTACCGCACACCGACTGAGTCGCTGTCATCAAGCTAACGCCGGCCAAGCACAGCGAATACTGGCTGGCGCTGAAAAAATCACGCTACAGTCGCTCATCTGTCGCTACCTGGCGCTATTAATGAATCGGCCTCCCCGTCTTTTTATACATGCTACAGTGATATTTTGAGTTCATGTGGCGCGGTCACACTTAAGGTTCCACCAACTAATGGGTCGGTTCATACCCAGATATCTTGTTTTGCATGCATTTGTAAAAAGGCTTGTATTGTGATTGGATGAGACATATGCATTTCCTGATATGGGATTGTAATACAACCCTCTGCTTGACTATAAAATAAAACGAGCCTGCTGGACAGACATAGACGGCCTAGAAGAAGGGTAAAAGCATGTTTCTGTGTATGTCTGTGTTCTGAAATGACATGATCAAGGAAAGATGGCCAATTTCCCTGACAGTCGTAGGGTCCCTTTAGGGTTTCTCAAGTACAGTATCACACATATGTCCTTATTTAGACTTGGACTAGGCTAGATGTGTTGTGAAATGTATGCAATATGGGAAACTACAACTATGATGAACGGTGCACCGCAAAAACGATCACAGATAGGTGCAGGCCAAGGGGGGGGGGAGACAAAGCCAATGAGAAATATCTGTAGGGGATCCTAGACTAATCCCAAAAAAACCCCGCCCAAAAGAGCTGCACACTACATATAATTAAAAAGCCAATAAATTTAATGAATATTAATTATATACATAAACACAGATAAAGGCACTGAACCAGACATATACAAAATTAAAAAACATAAAGACAAAACATTGGGGGAGTACCCAGCAATAGGTGAATATTCAATGTCAGATCTATAAATCTTAATTGTATATATACACAATAAAAGCCACGTGGTGTAAAAATACTATGGGGGGGCCCAGATAGAACCAATCTAATTGAGTGAATGCTCTAAGTAAAACAAACTACTATCAAACAACCATACAAATGAAATGTATCCAGTGGATGTGATAGACACAAAAACAAAGTGCTAAGTGCATGTAGATAATATTTACAAAAAATAGCAACAAATATAATATGTGCATTTAGTGGGACAGCCTGCGCTGTGCATATATGCCAGGCCGTTTATACAAAGTATCACCAGAGTGGATACCTAAGTAAGGACTTAGAAAAATATATACTGTACAGGCTTAAGGCAAGCCCAACTGGGCCCTGGAATAATAGACACCAGATGGCAGCATATAATCACATAGAAATGATAAACAAATAAATTATAACATCAACATATCCCAGGGGGTCCCCCGCAGCAGCCGGGGTACCAATCACTTTTCGGGTCCAAAAGACCCCAGGGCTAGCCAACTAGCCCTTTGGGCATCCTGATTTGGTTGCCCCACTGTGTGACCCCCCCAATTTTCTGCCGGTCATTTGCCATGATCGTAGGATGTGGTCACATTCACAGATGTTAGGGCTGCCACCTTACCCTACGAAAAATTCCGGCCTTGTGGGGGGCATGGCCATGTGGGTGTGGTCTTCTGTTAATGCAGATACTGGAGGTTGGAGCACACAGATGAGGGAGGTAAGGGAGGGCACGAGGGGCGGGGCATGGCTGACATTACGCTAGGGCCGATGGAGATAGGAGGGAGGAGCATACAGGTGAGGGAGGTTGTTGGGAGACCGAACCCCTCTTTAGGTTTACCAGGCCCCGCTCACTCAACCTTTATCGTCGCTTCTTTTGGCTGCCGGAGAACACATTTGGATAGGACTATGAAACATATGCACAATACAGTTCAAAGCATGATCTAGTTTTATTAGAAATCATCTCTTGTATTTATACAGCATGTCACACACAAAAAAGGGCATTTTGACTATCCTGGGTTTTGGTCCTTTCCCCTGGAGCAGCCCAATCGGGGCTGTGTGAAACCCCTTGTATCGCTGAGCGCAACTCACCTCTATAGGTCACCCTATACACTTACCTTGCTTCCCGGTCCTATGGCGCATTTGCAGTCGCTCATCCAATCAGCGCGCTCGGCGAGCTCACCACGCCTTCTAAGGGGAGGGGGGGGGGGGAATCAAACAAAATCTTATAGATTCCCGGGCCGATCACGCTGGGTACTTTAAACTTGCCCTGTATCTGCATTTCCCAGGTTCACCTTTTTGACACCTTATTAAAGCGGACAAAAACCAACTAAGCTTGTGAAATACATTTGGCCAAAGCCTCTGCCAATATTCCCTTTTTGGGGTGTAGAACTAGAAATGGATATTTTGGCTTTTCGGATCATCTCACACTTTTTTTTTGCTATTCCTCTTTGTAAGATGTCAGGAGATTAGTCATTGCATACGTGTGGCAATTACATCATTGCCATACACATTAGTGGCAATGAATGGAGGAGGTGGGGCTTTACAGATAAAATAAAAGCCATTATCTGGGATTAAAGTGAAACAGGAGCAGGGAAAACTGTCAAAAGGTACTTTTAATAGGAGGAGCAGTTGAGGGGATGCTAGTTAAAAATGTGGATTTTGATACGCTTTAACATTGGCACCACATCTGCTATGCGCCAATCCAAGGAAAAGCATGCTGAGCCAGCCAGGGATAGATGGCACTAAGTTACTGGCAATTAGGATATACAAGTCTTAAATGGGCCACGGTACAAAAGATCCACCACCCCCGAGGGAATCCCGCAGCCTGAGGAAGGGTCAGATGCTCTTTTTCCCCCCATTTTCTATAGTTATAAATTGGTTTGAGTGGCTGCCACCCCTCCATTGTTACTAAGTTACCGGCACCAAGACAAAATCAGCATTCCGAAATGCATCTTTAGCCAAATATATGAATGCAGTGGCAGTTTTGTGCTATACTGTCTGGCTAAGGGAAGGCCGGTCTAAATATCTGCATACCTCCCAAGTGTCCTTAATATGGAGGGACTGTCCCTCTTTGTTTTTCTCTATCCCTCCACGAGTTGTAACATGCAGATGTGCATCAATAAATTATTAATTTGCCTATTTTAGTGAGGGGAGGCAGTGGGGCATTCTTCCATCCTAAAGACAGTGAGGCATTGTCCTTCTTCCATAGGCAGTGAGGCTTCCCCCCATCTTATAGGCAGTGAAGTTTCCCTGATCCCATAGGCAGTGAGGCATTCCCCCATCCCATAGGCAGTAGGCATTCCCCCATCCCATAGGCAGTGAGGGCATCACCCATCCCATAGGTAATGAGGCATTTCCCCCATCCTATAGGCAGTGAGGCATTCCCCCATTCCATAGGCAGTGAGGCATTCCCTCATCCCATATGTAGTTAGGATATCCCCTATCCCATAGGCAGTGAGGCGTTCCCCTTTCCCATAGGCTGTGAGGGCACCCCCATCCCATAGACAGTGAGGCATTCCCTCATCCCATAGTCTGTGAGGCATCCCCCATCCCAAAGGCAGTGAGGCATTTCCCTCATCCCATAGTCAGTGATGCATTCCCCCATCCCATAGGCAGTGAGGCATTCCCTCCATCCCATAGGCAGTGAGGCATTCCCCCTCCCATAGTCAGTGAGGCATTCCCCATCCCATAGGCAGTGAGGCATTCCCCATCCCATAGTCAGTGAGGCATTCCCCATCCCATAGGCAGTGAGGCATTCCCCATCCCATAGGCAGTGAGGCATTCCCCATGCCATAGGCAGTGAGGCATTCACCATCCCATAGTCAATGAGGCATTCCCCATACCAAAGGCAGTGAGGCATTCCCCATCCCATAGGCATTGAGTCATTCCCCCATCCCATAGTCAGTGAGGCATTCCCCCATCTAATAGGCAGTGTGGTATTCCCCCATCCCATAGTCAGTGAGGCATTCCCTCATCCCATAGGCATTGAGTAATTCCCCCATCCCATAGGCAGTGAGGCATTCCCCCATCCCATAGGCAGTGTGGTATTCCCCCATCCCATAGGCAGTGTGGCATTCCCCCATCCCATAGGCAGTGAGGCATTCCCCCATCCCATAGGCAGTGTGGCATTCCCCCCATCCCATAGGCAGTGAGGCATTCCCCCATCTCATAGGCATTGAGGCATTCCCCCATCTCATAGGCATTGAGGCATTCCCCCATCCCATAGGCAGTGAGGGCATCCATCCCCCATCCCATAGGCATTGAGGCATTCCCACATCCCATAGGCAGTGAGGCATAAGCCCCATCCCACAGTCAGTGAGGCATTCCCCCATCCCATAGGCAGTGAGGCATCCCCCCATCCCATAGGCAGTGAGGCATTACCTATCCCATAGGCAGTGAGGGCATTCCCCCATCCCATAGGCAGTGAAGCATTCCCCATCCCATAGGCAATGAGGTATCCCCCATCCCATAGACAGTGAGGCATTCCCCCATCCCATAGGCAGTGAAGCATTCCCCATCCCATAGGCAATGAGGTATCCCCCATCCCATAGGCAGTGAGGTATCCCCCATCCCATAGACAATGAGGGCATCCCCTATCCCATAGGCAGTGAGGCACCCCACATCCCATAGGCAGTGAGGGCATTCTCCCATCCCATAGGCAGTGAGGCATTCCCCCATCCCATAGGCAGTGAGGGCATTCCCCTATCCCATAGGCAGTGAGGGCATTCCCCTATGCCATAGGCAGTGAGGCATTCCCCCGTCCCATAGGCAATGAGGGCATTCCCCTATCCCATAGGCAGTGAGGCATTCCTCCATCCCATAGGCAGTGAGGGCATTCCCCCATCCCATAGGCAGTGAGGGCATCCCCCCATCCCATAGGCAATGAGGCATCCCCCATCCCTTAGGCAGTGAGGCATTCCCCCATCACATAGGCAGTGAAGCATTCCCCATTCCATAGGCAATGAGGCATTTCCTATTTAAAGTGTTTCAATTGTTGTAACTGTTACATCCTATCTTCTATCCATCAATCAATGAGGGGGCGTGGCCTAATTTAACAATTGTCCTTCTATTTTTTTTTATTTCAGGCCAGCTTGTGCCTCAATAAGCAATTCACGCCGTTTCAAAGCCTTCTTTTTTACTTCCTTTGATTTCACGGCATGCATGAAATGAAAACAGCGTTATTATATTTCATTTCTCGGAGAAGACTCTCGGGATTTTCCCAAAGAAAACAGACTTCACGAGAGAGCCTGAGAATGACTTTAATAATAGAGGAGATTGTTTGTTTTCAGGGTCCGGGAAGCTGAAACAAACAATCCAGCTCTCAAATTTAATTTTTTTTTTTTATATATATATTTATTTGCAGTTGTTGTTGTTTTTTATGTGTTCACAAATCAGTTTAGCCAACAAAAGCAACAGAAAGTGGTAACAGAATTAGTTCACAAGGAAAGAAAAACATGAACTTGTTTTAAGTTTTTGGTGCAGAGAGGAGAGGTCAGAGAGGAGAGGAGCGAACTTCGGGTTTGTCCAAATGGAAGTTTTAAAGAAACGCTGTTAAGGTGGACCAAAACCCACGCCGATCGGCGCGGAAATCTTCTAGATTCTCGAGCCAATAGATTCCCTCCCCTCGAGGCATCCAAATTTGGGATGCCCCGCTGTGGGAAACACCCCATATTGCCCCATTCATTAACCTTGTTTCCCGGTCCAACGGCATCTGCGCGAGCCGCGACTGCATCCCTGCTGTCTTCTAGCAGGGAACGTGCCCGCACCAGGCATTTATGAATAGCCGGCGCGGGCGCGCTCCCTGTTAGAGGGTAGCGGGGGATAAAGCTCGGAGATGTTGCTCTTAGACGAAGCCTGCTCTTTGACGACATGATGTCAGCTGTTGGACGGGAATGAAGATGAGTTTTCGGGCGACCTGGGGGGTTTCACACAGTGGGGCACCCCCGCACGGGGTGCCTGCCCTGGAGTCTTTTAGTACCACACTTACCACCACTAATACAGATTTTCTCGGGAGGGGAAGGTCCTTTACCGGCTAAGAAGGCCAGCTCCTCTGCTAGCAATGCAGTCCTCCCAAGAGGATCCACTTCTGCACTCCTGTAGCTTGGAGCAGTAGCTTGTCACCATACAATGAAGACATGGATGGAAGGCGTGGCCACATGGGTCTGGTGAGTATTGGTCTCTAGGACTCTAGGACCACAGATAAAATGCAGATACTGTATTTATTGTGTAAAATTCACTCACCCCCAACTTACACCACCGTTGGCCTGGCCTTGAGTATCACTAGGGGGGAGCTCGAGTAACATCAGTGGTACCACCAGTTGGGATTCCCTGATCTAGAACCCCCTCATCCCAGGGTGTGCTCAGCAATTGTTGTGGGTGCACCAACACAAGGTCCTGGAGGTTCTGTATTAGTATTTTAACAGTGAAACCTTATTCTTTAACAGTGAAACCTTCAAACGGGGTGCCCCGGGGGAAAGGACCAAGACCCAAGATTTTTGTCCACTTTAAAGAGGAAGGACACACAGGAATTTTGCTTTCCTGTCTGTTGTTCCTCTCAGCCCCGCTGTGTGTATTTCCCAAGGTCACCCGATTCCCTCACATTCCAGGCTCGGTCCCAACATAGCGTGCTGATTGGCTGTTCGCAATCAACGCACTTGAGAGGGAGCTGAGTGCACTGACGGCCGCATACCCTACTCAGCTCCTAGCTGTGGCGAGCCTGCTCCATCACAGGTTGGGGTACAAATCAGTCTGCAGCTTCGCTGAGTATCACCTGATGGAATCTGGAGTATCACCAGTAGTACGTATATGTACCCCTGCTCTAGATTGGTAGGTCTCAAACTTTTTATGCCAAGTACTTCTATGCTAAATTAAGTAGGGTTTAATACAAGAAAGAATAATGTTTCACTGTTAAAATAATAATCCAGAGCCTTGTGTTGGTGCACCCACATCAATTGCTGAGTACCCCCTGGGATAAGGAGTTAAGTCTAGTGTTCTAGATCAGGGATTCCCAACTGGTGGTATAAATATCACTGGTGTTACTCGAGCTCCCCTCTTGGTGATACTTAGGGCCAGGCCACAGGTTGCCCCCTGGAATAAGGGGTAAAGAAACAGTGTTCTAGATCAGGGATTCCCAACTGGTGGTATAAGTACCACTGGTGTTACTCGAGCTCCCCTCTTGGTGATACTTAGGGCCAGGCCACGGGGTACCCCCTGGAATAAGGGGTTAAGAAACAGTGTTCTAGATCAGGGATTCCCAACTGGTGGTATAAGTACCACTGGTGTTACTCAAGCTCCCCTCTTGGTGAGACTTAAGGCCAGGCCACCGGGGGTGTAAGTTGAGGAAGCGTTATGAATGTTACACAATAAATACAGTATCTATATTTTATCTGTGGTCTATCACTGTGTCCTAGAGACCAATACTCACCAGACCCATGTGGCCATGCCTTCCATCCATGTCTCTATTGTATGGAGACAAGCTACTGCTCCAAGAGGATGTGCCAGGTGGCCATATCAACAAGCTACATGAGTGGAGAAGTGATGAATTGCTGGAAGAAGAGCTTGCTTTGTTAGCCAGTAAAGGACCTTCACCCTGCTGGCAAAGTCTGTATTAGTGGTGGTAATTGTGGTACTATGAGACTCCAGGGCAGGCACTCCGATCGGGGGTGCTCCGCTGTGTGAAACCCCCCAGGTCACCCGAAAGCTCACCTTCTTTCCCAGTCCAACAGTGCATACACGAGCAGCGGCCGCATCCCCGCTCTCCCTTAAGCAGGGCCCGTGCCTGCGCCAGGCATTTGTGAATGGCCGGTGCCAGCACGCTCCCTGTTAGAGGGTCCTGGATGAAGGGGCTCGAGCAGATCCGAGCTCACTGATTGGACAAGAGGGCAGAGCATGAGCTGTTAAGGGGTAAGTGAGATCGGGCGACCTGGGGGGTTTCACACTGCGGGACACCCCTGATCGGAGTGCCCGGAGGGCAAAGACCAAAACCCAGGATAGTCAAAATCCTGGGTTTAAAAAAGATCTTTTTCCCTTCCTCTCTATTTACATTTCTTTACATTTGACATTTCTGCTCCTGGACAAGCACGTGGATCCAAGCACACTGATTGGACGAGAGAGCTGCGCATGCACCGTGGGACCGGGAAAGGGTAAGTGAGATTGAGCCACCTGGGGGGTTTCACAAAGTTGGGCACCCCTGATCAGAAGGGGGGGGGGGAGGCAAAAACCAAAACCCTGGATAGTCAAAATCCTGGGTTTGGTCCACTTTAAGATAATTGGGTATACCCTGCTCTAGATCATTACATACCTAGCTTATGCCATTGCCGGCAGGGTGCTCCACTGACTATCTGCCGGGTGCCCGAAAAGGTGGCTGACCCCTCTCCATGCAATGGAGCCATGGGTGAAAGCCTGGCCACGTGGGTCTGGTAAGTACCAGTCTCTAGAAAACTTAGACAGACAAGATGCAGATAGTTACTGTGTAAAATTCATAACTCACCATAGTTAGAAACTTAAATGTTGTACATTTTCAGTAGTGGGACCAAACTCGTCAAATTAACCTTTTTGCGATTTTTTTTTTTCAGGTGAGGAGCTTCCATTTAAATTCAGCATTAGCTGCACTATGTTTAACTTAACATTTCTAAGCAGAGAAGTCATCGGAGATTACCCCTAGATTTGCCCATTAGCTGACTTCCCTGCAAATACAAAACTTTCTGCTTTCATTTTCAGAGTTTTAATAGAGCCCCCTGCAACCACTTACTCCCCCTCCTCCGCCCCGATCACCTCGGTCCATCCTCGATACAGACCGGGTTAAAGCCTTTGGATCGTAGCACAGTCCCATGTTCCAAAATTCTGCATAACCTGAAGCCTGTCTGACATTTTCTCCCCGCGAACGCGACTCCCTTTCATGAGGGTCCCAGAGCGCGGCAGCAGGCAGCCATCGCTTACATTTTTTTGGGACTTAATGATAGCTACTCGGTGAATTCAAAAAAATTAGCATTTTAAGAAGGCAAAAAAAAAGTCGAGGAATGCGAAACGCAGGCAAATGCTTCATTTATTTCTCATGATCTTTCCTGTTGTGAAATCAGTCATCTCTGCGCCGCATTATATTTGCAAATGTCAACGTGTTAGGGAATCGGCAATAGAATATGCCAACTAACTGTTAACTTTCCCATGGGTGGACAGCTTCTGGAGTGCAGGAACATTTCCAGATTTAACTCTATGGGGTTGGTTCAGAGCCCCTCTCTCGACATATTTTTGCGTGAAAATTTCCGTTCTTGTCCTTTTTTCCCCCTCGTCTGATTCAGTGGAGCATTTTTTCTGCTAGATTTTTTGCGTGATTCAGAGCCCCTTTCTTGACATTTCTTTTTTTGCGTGAAAATTTCTGTTCTAGTCCATTTTTACTCCTCGTCTGATTCAGCGGAGCCTTTTTTCTGCGAGAATTTTTGTGTGAAATCTTTGCGTAATTTTTTTGTTTGGTAGCAAGACCTCCAAAAACAGCGAGAAAGGGGCTCTGAATAAACCCTTATGAGCGTCTTGCCATTCCCAGTCAGGCGGAGAAGCTATGGCAACTGCAGCACTGAATGTAATGAAACTCGGGCTGGGAATTTTTCAACCCGTAATCGCTGCCTTGAGAAAAGGGCTGATAGGCCTGAAACATTGGCAAATTCTAGCAATCCGCTCTTTTCAGATACGGGTATACTTTCTTGTTTACAATGCTGTGATTTCATTATGTAATTATGTAATTGTGTCCATTGTACTGTACCACTGTTACATAGTTAATACGGTTGAAAAAAGATATATGTCCATCAAGTTCAACCAAGGGTGTTGGGGTAGGGGAAGTTGTTTTTTAATTTATAGGGCTAATAGTAACTGACACTGTTAATGTTATTTTCTTCGAAATAAGCACCTGATCCTTTTTTGAAGCTGTCAGCGGTTGATGCTGTAACAAGCTTCTGTGAGAGGCTATTCCATAGATTTATAGTTCTTGTGGTAAAAAACGATTGTCGACTCCGGAGACTAAATTTCTTTTTTTCCAATCGAAGGCAGTGCCCCCTTGTCCTTAGAGAGGATTTTACATGAAATAGCGTCCCCCCATATTTTTTGTATGGTCCATTTATATATTTATACAAGTTAATCATGTCCCCCCGCAATTGTCTCCTTTCAAGACTAAACAGATTTAATTCTCGTAATCTTTCCTCATAACTAAGATCCTTCATTCCTCTTATAAGTTTGGTGGCTCCTCTGCTCCCTTTCCATAGTCCAGGTGAGGGCGCACCAGTGCCTTTTAAAGAGGCAAAATTACATCTAAGAGGCAAAATTACATCTACACACTGCTTGTCATTTAATATGTAGCAGGCTGTTCTGTGTACTGACTACAGGGCTCATTGATCTTTATTGCTCAGAGTTAAGCATATAGCTATGCTCTCATGTGCCTTAACTATATGTAAACCGCCAGCCGCTACAAATAACCCTCAGGAGGACCTAAAGCAACACCTCTTTTGCTTTCACATACACGGTAATTGCTTATTACTAGAGATGGGCGAACTTCTCAAAAATTCGATTCGGGCGATTCCCCCGAATCTCTCAAAGAAATTCGGGTTCGTCCGAATCGAACTTTAGTGAATCGCTCATCTCTGGTGGGAGCGGGGAGGCCGGCTGCGCTTCCGCCGTCTGCTGACAGCACAGCCGGCCCCACGCTCCCACCAAGCCCTGAAATGGAAAAAAAAATGCCGGCATGGTGGGAGCTGCTGCTCTTAGACGACGTGATGTCAGCTGTTGGACCGGGAATGAAGATGAGTTTTCGGGCGACCTGGGGGGTTTCACACAGTGGGGCACCCCCGATCGGGGTGCCTGCCCTAGAGTCTCTTAGTACCACACTTACCACCACTAATACAGATTTTCTGGGGAGGGGAAGGTCCTTTACCGGCTAAGAAGGCCAGCTCCTCTGCTAGCAATGCAGTCCTCCCAAGAGGAACCACTTCTGCACTCCTGTAGCTTGTTGATACTGGAGCAGTAGCTTGTCACCATACAATGGAGACATGGATGGAAGGCGTGGCCACATGGGTCTGGTGAGTATTGGTCTCTAGGACTCAGTGATAGACCACAGATAAAATGCAGATACTGTATTTATTGTGTAAAATTCATAACTCACCCCCAACTTACACCACCGTTGGCCTGGCCTTGAGTATCACTAGGGGGGAGCTCGAGTAACATCAGTGGTACCACCAGTTGGGAATCCCTGATCTAGAACCCCCTCATCCCAGGGTGTGCTCAGCAATTGTTGTGGGTGCACCAACACAAGGTCCTGGAGGTTCTGTATTATTATTTTAACAGTGAAACCTTATTCTACAACAGTGAAACCTTCAAACGGGGTGCCCCGGGGGAAAGGACCAAGACCCAAGATTTTGGTCCACTTTAAAGAGGAAGGACACACAGGAATTTTGCATTCCTGTCTGTTGTTCCTCTCAGAGGGGGTATTCCGAACAGGGATGCCCCGCTGTGTGTATTTCCCAAGGTCACCAGATTCCCTGACGGTGCACTCTGGTGGGAGCGGGGAGGCCGGCTGCGCTTCCGCCGCCCACTGACAGCGCAGCCGGTCTCCCCGCTACCACTATGCCGGCATTGTTTTTTTCATTTCAGGGAAAATTTCGGTCAGCACGAACCACTAAAAATTTGGGTTCGTGCTGAATAGAATTTTCCCGATTCGCTCATCCCTACTTATTACCTAGCTATAGAATATATTACTACTGTATATGGTTACTGGTAATAATGGGGGGAGAGGTTTAGCCTCCTGAGTGGGAGGGGGAAAAACCTAGTGTAGGGAGCTTTTTGTATTTGACCCTGGAGGAATGTCCCTTTCCTTCATATCATATTTGATGTCATAGACAGTACCAGGTGAGCAGAACAATATATAGAACTCAGGTATTGCTGGTTTAAAAACACACAGTCAGTGTGATTTATTCCATACCTTGTTGTTATTTATTATTCCTTAATTGGTAGCAACATAAGCCTCTAAAAGGGTCCCCCCCAGTGTTTGTTGTGTTATATGTTTTTTAATATGTCTTTTCATGTCTGTAATCTTTTTTAAAGCCTTTATTCAATAAAATTACATATTTTTATATACATACTTTTGTTCTTATAGCATAGTGTGCGGCGGTGACAGGGAAAACTGGGGGTTTATCTAGGGCCCCCAATCTTTGTTGTTTCTTATTCCGTATTCCAGTCCACAGTTTGTAGCAAGCAATCAATGGTTTGTAGCAAGTAAAACAGTTCAAGAAAGGCTTTTGTACAGACGCGTTTCGTGGAAAAACCGCTTCATCAGTGCATGTAGCCATATACATCTGTAGTACAATTCCTTCCTGGCATGTAATAACATTTCCAGCTATGGCTACTAGACCACTGGAAGGAGATCTATAGTGGCCGGGATGTCCTCCTTGCATGTAATAACATTACCAGCTATGGCTACTAGACCACTGGAAGGAGATCTATAGTGGCCGGGATGCCCTCCTTGCATGTAATAACATTACCAGCTATGGCTACTAGACCACTGGAAGGAGATAAACAGGCTGAACTGGATGGACTAAAGTCTTTATTCAGCCTTACATACTATGTTACTATGTTACTATGTTACAATTACATAGAACGAGAGGTAATAATGAATGGGTTTGCTTGAGAAAATTCAACATTTGTAAATATGTGTGTATTAAACATTGCTCAGGTAAAATGCAGTTGCAGGTAAATGCTGTAAATACATGCGCATGCATACATTAAATAAGGACTGTAATTACCTTGTGCAGTTTAGTTTATGGCAGAAGTGTTTGGCCTTGTTGAAATAATAGTAGTAGAGCTGATTTGTTTGGCCACCTGGTTTGGGATGTGAGCATAAAAGAATGTTATATATTTATTTCATACATCTATATGGACCACGTGTGTTCATTAGTGTGATAAAGTAGGTTTCGTTGGTGCGCTATGCTTGGCAAGGGAGGTGTGTTGGAACACCGTTGAATGTGCCTTTAAGAAAACGGTTGTATAAGTGAAAACCAGCCAAGATACATTAGTGAGGGAGTAAGGATGGACAGTTAAAAAGTACTTACTGAGCTGAAAGCGGACCTTCACCCTGAATAAGAGCCTATCTTATATGTTTCCCCCCTGTACATACAGATTGCCCACATGAATCCGGACCTTCACCCTGAATAAGAGCCTATCTTATATGTTTCCCCCCTGTACATACAGATTGCCCACATTAATCCGGACCCTCACCCTCAATAAGAGTCTATCTTATATGTTTCCTACACCCTGTACATACAGATTGCCCACATTAAAAATCATCCTAGCTGCATCTACTGCATTGAGCCTTTAAACATCCAAGATGGCGGCTCATGGAGCATCAGGCAGCCTCACCCCACAGCGCCAGCGAGCGACCTTGAACAGCGACAGGTATGACCTCTCGCTACCTGGCGCTCTCCAATGCATTTCAATGGAGCAATCTTTAAATATTCCTAATTAATTGCTATTAATGTTTTTTTTTTTTTTAATGTCAAAAATTCTGTGACCACTTCTGCAATGTTAGATATTTTTTTTAAGGTCAAAAAAAAAAAAAAAAAAAATTGTGCAGAATTGATATTACAGGTCTGATATTAATGTACTCATATTACAAAATGTTTTGAAAAACTTGTTTTTTTTTTTTCCTAAAATATGGTTGTTTGGGGGTTAAAAAACTACTTTTAACCCATCGCCGCCAGCGCTCTGGGGTTTAAACAAGCATTTCACAGCGCGAGAATTTTTTGAGCCTGACTTGTTAATGAATATGCTGGGAGCCGTTCGCTATGGCCATTCGCTGTCATGCGCTCCCATACAGCGCGGAACCTGTCAAACAGCGACTCCTAACCCCGTATTCAACATTACCACACACCGACTGAGTCGCTGTCAACAACCGAACAACGGCCAAGCACAGCGAATACTAGCGGGCGCTGTGAAAATACCGCTACTGTCGCTCATCTGTCGCTACCTGGCGCTATTAATGAATCGGCCTCTTAATTCATTTTTGACTGTTGGTCTGCTTTAACCATTTGCTGCTCATTATTGTTCTAACTTTGTCAATAATACAGAAGTGTTTGACTTAAAGGGGTTCCTATATTTTGATTGCTGGAACACACAACAGCACCACCAAGCAGCCATTTTCTAAAACATTGTTTTCTTTTATCTCATTGTTCCAGCATGATGCATATCTATGGTATGTTACTACTGATTATTTAATGTGCACTCGTTTCTATTAAACTCCCTTCAATTTTCCTGCATTATATTGTAGTTGTTCGTCCTTCCACATAGTTCTACTGACCTGAAGACGAATGTTAATGAAAGAGTGATGTGGCTCCCACTCCTGGAGGTGGACAAAGGAGACTACTGCTCAGGACCCAATCCTCAAACCTAAGGGCTAAAAATCTAAGGGTCACCCTGATCTTCCTTGAAGACCCCTTTAAGAGAGAATAGATTTGCTGTGGGGGCAACCCCAGTTCTTTCCCGGGGTGTCAAAGGCCTGAGCAAGCAGCAGTGGTCACCGGTTGTTTGTGAAGCAGACAATGAGATGGTAGCCAAAGTCAAAGGTCACATGCAAAGGTGCAGGTGAAAGGAGTAGCCAAGGGTCATACACGTAATAAGTGTCACGAACAACTCATCTTCTCGCCGGTCCCGCAGCGTCTGCAGGCGGCACGGGCTCCGGCGCCTGTCTGCCTCCGTCCGGGACGAGCAGACACGCCCCCTCTCCTCCTCGCTCCTCTCTGACAGCTTGTGCTCGCGCACCAGAGTCCAGAGTTCTGGGCAAAAACGCCCTTGTAAATTAAACTGGGCAATCAGCCCAAGGTTCAGTATGCCCCAATCAGTCCACTCCTTCCCATCCAATCCCATCAGTTCCCTCCTAATAAAGTTTTGTTCCCCGCAGTTGTTCGTTGCCCGCGATAGCGTGCTGCTGGGTGTGATTATCTGTACTTTCCGTTTGATCTTGCTGTGTATTGAGCATCCCGTGATTGCCGCCTGGACCGACCATTGCCTGTTTCTGACTACGATTTGCCTGCTTCCTTGTACTGCATACCCGTGACCTTCCGGCTTGACCCTTGGCTCGACTTTGACTACTCTTCCGTCTCATCCTTTGGTGCCACGCTTGCCCGACCTCGCCCAGTCTCGTTCCTGGTTCATCAGCCTTCCTCCTCGTAAGTCCGCATCCTTTGTGCTACGAAGTCCTGGGGGCAACCGTGCCTGGTGAGGCGTATAAAGCGCGCCGGAAGCAGCGGAGATTGGGGGTTGCGGACTTACTCAGAGGGCGGGTGTCCCACGGGACCTGACAATAAGCAAGTCCAACCCTCTTCTTGTGAGCCACCAACAGGTTTTTTTTTGCAGATCTCCACACTGATGCACAGGTGATGTAATTAGTTCTCAGATAGAACAACAGTATGGAGCCAGAAATTTAGAGATTCACAAAACATGACCTGTTGGATTGGAGAGCACTGATAAAGTCCAATGTATAATTCAGAAACAAAGTCCAGGAAGGTAGCCAACGTTTGTACACAGGCGAGCAGTCCAACAAAGGGTAAACCAACAATGACATCGAGGAAGGTAGCCAAAGGCTGTACACAGGTATCCAAGGATCGCAACATGAGCAAAACTCGGGGCCTGAGAGGCACAGCAGAGTAACACGGGAATCTTTGGACACCATATTGACACCAGAAGAAGTCAAGGTCCTGAGCAAGCAACAGTGGTCACCATAGTTGGTGAGGAAGATGATGAGATGGTAGCCAGGGTCAAATGTCACAGGCAAAAGTCCAGGTCAAGAGAGTAGATATGGGTCATACATGTAGTTAGCAGGTCCAATGTATAATCCAGAAATAAAGCCCAGGAAGGTAACCAAAGGCTCTACACAGGTGAGCAGTCCAACAAAGGGTAAACCAAGACTAAAGTCCAGGAAGGTAACCAAAGGCTGTACACGGGTGAGCAGTCCAACAAAGGGTAAACCAACAATGAGGTCCAGGAAGGTAGCCAAAGGCTGTACACAGGTTAGTAGTTCAACAAAGGGTAAACCAACAATGAAGTCCAGGAAGGTAGCCAAAGGCTGTACACGGGTATCCAAGGATCGCAACATGAGCAAAACTCGGGGCCTGAGAGGCACAGCAGAGTAACATGGGAATCTATTGATACCATATTGACACCAGAAGAAGTCAAGGGCCTAAGCAAGCAACGGCGGTCACCGTAGTTGGTGAGGCAGATGATGAGATGGTAGCCAGGGTCAAAAGTCACAGGCAAAAGTCCAGGTCAAGAGAGTAGATATGGGTCATACATGTAGTTAGCAGGTCCAATGTATAATCCAGAAACAAAGCCCAGGAAGGTAACCAAAGGCTGTACACGTCTGAGCAGTCCAACAAAGGGTAAACCAACAATGAGGTCCAGGAAGGTAGCCAAAGGCTGTACACAGGTTAGTAGTTCAACAAAGGGTAAACCAACAATGAAGTTCAGGAAGGTAGCCAAAGGCTGTACACGGGTATCCAGGGATCGCAACATGAGCAAAACTCGGGGCCTGAGAGGCACAGCAGAGTAACACGAGAATCTATTGATACCATATTGACACCAGAAGAAGTCAAGGGCCTAAGCAAGCAACAGTGGTCACCGTAGTTGGTGAGGCAGATGATGAGATGGTAGCCAGGGTCAAAAGTCACAGGCAAAAGTCCAGGTCAAGAGAGTAGATATGGGTCATACATGTAATTAGCAGGTCCAGTGTTTAATCCAGAAACAAAGCCCAGGAAAGTAACCAAAGGCTCTACACAGGTGAGCAGTTCAACAAAGGGTAAACCAAGAATGAAGTCCAGGAAGGTAACCAAAGGCTGTACACAGGTGAGCAGTCCAACAAAGGGTAAACCAAGAATGAAGTCCAGGAAGGAAACCAAAGGCTGTACACAGGTGAGCAGTCCAACAAAGGGTAAACCAAGAATGAAGTCCAGGAAGGTAACCAAAGGCTGTACACAGGTTAGCAGTTCAACAAAGGGTAAACCAACAATGAAGTCCAGGAAGGTAGCCAAAGGCTGTACACAGGTGAGCAGTCCAACAAAGGGTAAACCAAGAATGAAGTCCAGGAAGTTAACCAAAGGCTGTACACAGGGGAGCAGTCCAACAAAGGGTAAACCAACAATGAAGTCCAGGAAGATAACCAAAGGCTGTACACAGGGGAGCAGTCCAACAAAGGGTAAACCAACAATGAAGTCCAGGAAGGTAACCAAAGGTTGTACACAGGTTAGCAGTCCAACAAAGGGTAAATCAAGAATGAAGTCCAGGAAGGTAACCAAAGGCTGTACATGGGTGAGCAGTCCAACAAAGGGTAAACCAACAATGAAGTCCAGGAAGGTAGCCAAAGGCTGTACACAGGTATCCAAGGATCGAAACATGAGCAAAACTCTGGGCCTGAGAGGCACAGCAGAGTAACATGGGAATCTATAGATACCATATTGACACCAGAAGAAGTCAAGGGCCTGAGCAAGCAGCAGTGGTCACCGGGTAGTTGGTGGGGCAGATGATGAGTTGGTAGCCAGGGTCAAATGTCACAGGCAAAAGTCCAGGTCAAGAAAGTAGATACATGTAATTAGCAGGTCCAATGTATAATTCAGAAACAAAGTCCAGGAAGGTAGCCAAAGGTTGTATACAGATGAGCAGTTCAACAAAGGGTGAACCAACAATGAAATCCAGGAAGGTAGCCAAAGGTCATTCACAGGTATCACAATAGGAGCAAAACTCAGGAGAGGCACAGCAGAATAACATGGGAATCTTCTGGCACCATATTAAAACTGTAAAACACCAGAAGCTTCCTTATAAAGATCCCAGATTATATGGGATTGACTCCCCCCTGGTCAGCTAGCTAGGTGCACCTGCGAACACTATGAGGCCGATTCATTAATAGCGGCAGGTAGCGACAGTTGAGCGACTGTAGCAGCATTTTCAGAGAGCCCGCTAGTAGTCGCTGTGCTTGGCCGTTGTTTGGTAGTTGATAGCGACTCGCCGTTTGCCGTAATGTTGAATATTGGGCGAGGAGTCGCTATTTGACAGCTTCCGCGCTGTATGGGAGCGCATGATAGCGACTGGCCCTAGCGACCGGCTCCCACCATATTCATTAAAAAATCACGCTCAAAAAATTCTTGCGCTGTGAAATGCTTGTTTAAACCCCAGAGCGCTGGAGGCGATGGGTTAAAAGTAGTTTTTTAACCCCCAAACCACCATATTTTTGGAAACCAAAAAAAAAAGTTTTTTAAATAATTTTGTAATATGAATACATTAATATCAGACCTGTAATATCAATTCTGTACATTTTTTTTTTCCCTTAAAAAAATTATCTAAAATGGCAGAAGTAGTCACAGAATTTTTCACATTTAAAAAAAAAAAAGAAAAAAAAAAATCATAACAATTAATTATGAATATTTAAAGATTGTTCCATTGAAATGCATTGGAGAGCGCCAGGTAGCGAGAGGTCATACCTGTCGCTGTTCAAGGTCAGACGCTGGCGCTGTGGGCTGAGGCTGGAATAATGATGAATGAGTGGCTATATGGCGCTATCTCAGTCGCTAAGCAGGATCGGCTTGATAAATGTGTGATTGTGGTGGGGAGCCGGCGTTCTCGTGGCGGGGCCCGTCATTACCGGCCGCTCACCAGTCGCTACCTGTCGGTATTCCTTCATAAATAAGGGCCTAATTGCACAATCTGCCCCCACCGCTTGTGCAATCACCAGCTGGCCTCCAATGGATACACAATAGAACAGATGACATCTTATGTAACAGTATATCTTAAATACACATTTGTGTGTAACACTTTGGAAGAAAGGACAGGTTTGTAATAATAATTAATAGAATGGGGTCAGGTAAATCTTTTCACTGTAGTTTTTCCTTTAGCGGCATTAAAATGATTAAAATTATTCATCATTAACACTACCCCTCATAAATAAATTACCTAGAAGGTGCCCCCTTGTCCTTGCGGGCCAATGCCGAGCATAGGTGTTATATGTTAGATTAATGAGAACCCAATCGCAGCGTGTCCCTTTTTCCTGGGAAAGGCTCATTTTACAGGGAGCTGGTATAGGTTATCCCGGACAATCGGTGGCGCTCATTAATCTCCTATAAGATTTATTAGGTGTAGTCATTTATATTTCTTTATTTTTTAATTAATTTTGAAAATCAGATAATACTAAAAAGGGGCGGTAATCCCAATATCGTAAAAAAAAAAAAAAAAAAAATCATGATCAATAATTCAGATATTTGTATTGTATTGTATTATTTATCATGTGGTATTACACAAAAATATCCAAGTAAATCAATTCTCCCAGTTAAAAATGTTTTATTCATACAAAAAGAGAGAGAAAAAGAAGAGATGGGGAGGAAGGAAGCTTTACAGGTGTAAATTTCTGGGGCCCCCGTGCAAAGTTGTGTCTGGGGGCTCTAATTGAAAGCAAATTTTGTATAGTGGAATACAATATTAATGCACCTTGTTTGGGATGTAGCCGCAGCCTGCTCATACGCTGTGGGAGTGTGCAGGGCCGGCGCCAGCACAGGGCAAACCTGGGCAATTGCCAGGGTCCCTGGCTTCTTCAGGGGCCCACTCAGGCTCACATTTGGCCATGGTAATATTTTACAATGGACCTGAACCACGGAATGCCGTGTGCTGGGTTCAGACCTGCTCATGGCCGGCCTCAGCAACAGGGGCTGATCAGCAACAATGGAGAAGGTGGCCTGTAATGGAGGGCAGTTGATGGAAGTTCAGAAGGTGGCGAGAACCAGGTGACAGCTGACAAGGACTGGAGGGCGATCAGCAGCAGGAGATGACCCATTTGTGGCAGTGGAGCGGAAAGGTGACATCATGTGACTTACCACTTTGGGGCCCACTAAGACTCTTGCCCAAGGGCCCCCACAAACCTGGAGCCGGCTCTGAGAGTGTGAGTAAACCCAGAGGGTTTCACACAGAGGGGCATCCTGGCATTATCTGTCCATGGCATAGTGAATTGTTTGGGAATTGCCCATAAGCTGTCTAATTTCTACTTCCTGTGGCATCAAACTAGGATGCCCCATTGTGTGACACCCCATTAAATGGCCGCACCCACTCACCTAACTTCATCCCGATAACGTATGCGCGGGTCACAGCCTCACTATACCTTTAGCTGGATACATACCCGGGGCAGCTATTTGTGATTGGCCGGCCCGGGCATGGCCCCAGCTAGAGGTAAGTTGGGATGCAACCAATGGCCTGCTCTGCACCATTCAGCTTGCTAGTTGGTGTGATGTCATAGACCCTCCCACCCCTGTGTGTGATGTCACAGCATCTTGCATAACTGAATGGAGCAGAGCGCACTGATTCTGAAGCTGCCGCTGTGATGTCATAGACCCTCCCACCCCTGTGTGTGATGTCACAGCATCTTGCATAACTGAATGGAGCAGAGCGCACTGATTCTGAAGCTGCTGCTGTGATGTCATAGACACTCCCACCCCTGTGTGAGATGTCACAGCATATTGCATAACTGAATGGAGCTGAGCGCGCTGATTCTGCAGCAGCTGCTGTGATGTCATAGACCCTCCCACCCCTGTGTGTGATGTCACAGCATCTTGCATAACTGAATGGAGCAGAGCGCACTGATTCTGAAGCTGCTGCTGTGATGTCATAGACACTCCCACCCCTGTGTGAGATGTCACAGCATATTGCATAACTGAATGGAGCTGAGCGCGCTGATTCTGCAGCAGCTGCTGTGATGTCATAGACCCTCCCACCCCTGTGTGTGATGTCACAGCATCTTGCATAACTGAATGGAGCAGAGCGCACTGATTCTGAAGCTGCTGCTGTGATGTCATAGACCCTCCCACCCCTGTGTGTGATGTCACAGCATCTTGCATAACTGAATGGAGCAGAGCGCGCTGATTCTGAAGCTGCTGCCGTGATGTCATAGACCCTCCCACCCCTGTGTGTGATGTCACAGCATCTTGTATAACTGAATGGAGTTGAGCACTGATTCTGCAGCAGCTGCTGTGATGTCATAGACCCTCCCACCCCTGTGTGTGATGTCACAGCATCTTGCATAACTGAATGGAGCAGAGCCCGCTGATTCTGAAGCTGCTGCCGTGATGTCATAGACCCTCCCACCCCTGTGTGTGATGTCACAGCATCTTGTATAACTGAATGAAGTCGAGCACTGATTCTGCAGCAGCTGCTGTGATGTCATAGACCCTCCCACCCCTGTGTGTAATGTCACAGCATCTTGTATAACTGAATGGAGCCGAGCACTGATTCTGCAGCAGCTGCTGTGATGTCATAGACCCTCCCACCCCTGTGTGTGATGTCACAGCATCTTGTATAACTGAATGGAGCAGAGCGCGCTGATTCTGAAGCTGCTGCTGTGATGTCATAGACCCTCCCACCCATGTGTGTGATGTCACAGCATCTTGTATAACTGAATGGAGCCGAGCACTGATTCTGCAGCAGCTGCTGTGATGTCATAGACCCTCCCACCCCTGTGTGTGATGTCACAGCATCTTGCATAACTGAATGGAGCAGAGCGAACTGATTCTGAAGCTGCTGCTGTGATGTCATAGACCCTCCCACCCCTGTGTGTGATGTCACAGCATCTTGCATAACTGAATGGAGCAGAGCGCACTGATTCTGAAGCTGCTGCTGTGATGTCATAGACCCTCCCACCCCTGTGTGTGATGTCACAGCATCTTGCATAACTGAATGGAGCAGAGCGAACTGATTCTGAAGCTGCTGCTGTGATGTCATAGACCCTCCCACCCCTGTGTGTGATGTCACAGCATCTTGCATAACTTAATGGAGCAGAGCGCACTGATTCTGAAGCTGCTGCTGTGATGTCATAGACCCTCCCACCCCTGTGTGTGATGTCACAGCATCTTGTATAACTGAATGGAGCCGAGCACTGATTCTGCAGCAGCTGCTGTGATGTCATAGATCCTCCCACCCCTGTGTGTGATGTCACAGCATCTTGTAAAACTGAATGGAGTCGAGCACTGTTTCTGCAGCAGCTGGCTCATGTGAGTGTACAGTGGCTTCCTATCTGCTGCACACTCTGCATTGTGTTACACGCCCCCCTCACTCATCGCCACCGCCCACCCGTTAAGTGCCATTATTAATTTTTTTTTAACAAAAAGTTGACACTGATCGGACCCTGTCACTGGGGGCCCCTGGCTGGTAGGTCCCCCGTGCATGTGCATGGTTTCCGTAGTGGCTAAGCATGCCACTGGGTTCAGGTAAGAATTGTGGGTGCTGCTGATGGGTCTATGTGTGGGAGGTCTAGTAATATGGATGCCCCCCTGAGACTGTCACAATGTCGCCATACCATTAGGTAGGAACACACAGGGGGCAGAGGTCTCAAGCCTGGGAGTAACGATGGAGCCACGCTTAGGTAATGAAGGGGCCCTGTCATTACTCCATGGCAGGCAGCGGGCTAAAGATGGGAGACCTCTGTTTGGCGGCAATCTGGCAGCTAATCATCTACCGACCGCCAGCCAAAGAGGATCAAGGACTGCGTTGGACACCTGAGGATGGACTGTGCCAGGTCAAGATTGAAAAGGAGCCAGCTTGCTGGACTAATACGAGGACACTGGAGCCACCATCGGTGCCATGGAAAACCCACCAGATGATGAGGTGAGTTTTTTCCTTTTGGGGTTTGTCAGGGAAAATCAGCTCCCGGCCGCCAGCCAAAGAGGATCAAGGACTGCGTTGGACACCTGAGGATGGACTGTGCCAGGTCAAGATTGAAAAGCAGCCAGCTTGCTGGACCAATGCGAGGACACTGGAGCCACCATCGGTGCCATGGAAAGCCCACCAGACGATGAGGTGAGTTTTTTCCTTTTGGGGTTTGTCAGGGAAAATCAGCTCCCGGCCGCCAGCCAAAGAGGATCGGGGACCACGCTGGACACCTGAGGTCAAGCAAGAAATTCAGATTCGGGATCAATTGATTTGTCCCTGAATTCGGATTGAATTCCGGTTCTGCCGGATCGCTCATTCCAAGACAGAGCTATTTATTATCTTAAAAGTTCGGTGCTGTATCACCTAATTTCCTCCGGCTCACATCGTGTAATAACGAATGCGGCACAAAACGTTGGGATTTTCATTTAATTGTGCGCAGAGTCCAGTGTGCATCATCAGCATATAAATATAGTGATCAGCATTTTCCTCTCATTACTGCTTCACATTTTACTCCTAACTGAGGCCGCCCGAGAGCGGCCATTACAGTCAATTAAATCCACAGATCCCATCGAATAAATGGTGGCTGGGAGCAATTAAAGGCTCTCACCCGACATTGGCAGATGCGAATGGTGCAGCAATTATGGCCGAAACAAGTCACCTCTTGGAACTATGATGATGAAGTGTAACAAAGTTTGTACTGTTATGCTGATAAATGCAGAGCGAGGAAATGGGAAAGGAATTACGTGTGCATCCGGGAGTAGTGAAATGGATCTGGTTTTGGCTTGGGATTTGGGCTGAAGCTGGAATCGACCCAGATCTTGCCAGTTTGGTCCGGTTTGCCCAGTCCTGAAAATCGGGTCAAACTAAAAGGCATGTCACAGATGCTAGCTACCACTAACCTGTATATCTATGTATTTCAGCCTATTAGGCATAATAGCTTTTATATCAGCTCCTAAGAGGCATTGTCACTGGAACTTTCAATGGTATTGTCCTCCATGGCCATGGAGCACTAATGTGGATCCTCACACTGATTGGGGGTCCTTTCTGCCCATAGATACCACTACTAAACCTCACTCTCTGGCGTGTCAGGGTCACACCTAAACACTGTGATTTTTATTAAGGTGCAATAAAAGTTTTATGTTTCTAAAAAAAAAAACTCATAGATTATTGGGTACATGTAACATCCTAAATAGACATATTACACTGCGCCCCATTGCTGAGGATTCAACTTATACTTCTGCCTATAGACAAGTCCCCGCTCGCAGGAGACGCAGATTATGCCTCTCCAGACTCGGTTACCCCCAGGACTTAATGGGCGCAAAGATTACCAGCTTAAGGTGGAGACTGATGAACGGCAGGGAGTCCCAAAGGAGGATGCTTGGAGGAGAATGTCCAAAAAACTAGCCGAGGTCAAACCAGGAGATCACAAAGCGAAGTATCCAGCGGAGGTAACAAAGAGGAGTCAAAACAAGCCGAGGTCAATCCAGGAGGTCACGAAGCGAGGTATCAGAAGGGTCAGGCGAAATCGAAGTCAGGCAGGCAAAAGGTCAGGGCAGGCAGCAAGCAAGGATGGTCAGAAATAACAAGCCGAGTATTAACGATTAAGGACAATCTATAACGCTCCCAACAACCCAGAGGCTATAACAGGCACTGGGAAAATGGAGCAGCCTGAATATAAAGGAAGTACTGGCCAGTAGGAAAGGGAACTCAAGGAGGGAAATGGAATGATTGGTGCAACTTAAAAAACGGGAGCGGTCCCAGGAACTGAACTGCCCAGGCCAGACAGGCCGTCCAGTCCCTGGGCTCGACTCCCACCAGGATGCAGATGATAGGGTACTTCAAATCCGCCTCCGGCGGACACGCTGGGGGAAGCGCCGCTGGGAGGCATAAAGAGAACGTGCCCGCGCGCGCGCGAGCACATTGCTGGCCGGGCGCGCCCCCGCCAGGAGGAGGAAGAGCCGCGTCGGCGGACAGGCTGGCGGGACCGCCCAGCCCCACTGAGCGGGCCACAGCGGCCACCACCACACCCTGCCGCCGCCGAACCCCGGACCCCACAGCAGCGCCAGGAGGCAGCAACGCGAGGGGACCGCCGGACAGGAGGCGGCAGCGGGCTGCCCGAAGACGCACCGCGGGACCGGGGACGGCGAGACGGTAAGAGCCTTACATTATCCCCCCCTGAGGAGGGGCCACTGGACCCTCCAAGCTGGGCCTCTTCACTAAACTCTGCGCATGAACCTCCCTGGCCGGAACCCAAGATCTTTCTTCAGGGCCGTAACCCTTCCAATCAATCAAATACTGAAGGGAGTTTCGAAAAAAGCGAGAATCCAGAACCCGGGCAACCTCAAACTCCTGTTGCCCTTCAACCAAAATAGGACTCGGAGGATTATTAGGTTCATGGTTCCTGGCAGGTTTCAAAAGGGAAACATGAAAGGAGTTGCAAATCTTCATAGAGGAGGGGAGATTTAAACGATAAGTAACTTGATTGATTTTCTGCAGTACGGGAAAGGGACCAATAAATCTCGGACCCAACTTAGCAGAGGGTTGGCGTAAGGCCAAATTCTTAGTCGAAAGCCAAACCCACTCCCCCACACAATAATCAGAATTACAAGAACGTTTACGATCAGCAAAATTTTTTTGTTGAAGGACAGCCTTAGACAAATGTTGCTGGATCCTATTCCATAACCCCGGCCATCGGGACATCCATTCATCCAAGGAAGGAACTCTAGAGGGTTGGTCCAACAAGGCTGAAAATCTCAAATCTTTACCGTAAACACAATGAAAGGGAGAAATTCTAGTGGAAGAATGCGAGGCATTATTCAGTGCAAATTCAGCAAACGGAAGGAACAACACCCAATCCGCTTGAGTATCAGAAATGAAACAACGTAAATATTGCTCCAAAGACTGGTTCGTTCTTTCGGTTTGCCCATTGGACTGAGGGTGAAATGCAGAAGAAAGGGAGACGGTGAAGCCCAACTTGGCACAGAAAGCCCTCCAAAACCGGGAAACAAACTGGACCCCCCTATCAGACACAACATCTTCTGGAATGCCATGGATTTTAAAAATGTGTGTGACAAAGAGTTGGGCTAAGGTCTGAGCTGTGGGAAGCTTCTTTAAAGGAATGAAGTGAGCCATTTTGCTAAAGCGATCCACCACCACCCAAATTACAGTACATCCCTGGGAAGGTGGAAGATCCGTTATAAAATCCATGGCCAAATGGGTCCAGGGGCGGGAGGGAATGGGCAATGGTAGTAGGGAACCCTCGGGAGAGTGTCTTAAAGACTTACTCCGAGCGCACACCTTACAGGCTTGGACATATTCTCGTGCATCTTTTCTAAAGGATGGCCACCAGACTTGGCGAGACAGCAAAGCGATGGTCTTTTTGACCCCAGGATGACCTGCCGTCTTAGAGTCATGAAAATGGGATAGAAAAGCAGCACGATAAGGAGAGGGCACGAACTGGGCAAAATTAGGCTTTTCAGGCGGAGCTTCAGACTGAAATTGAGTTAAATCAGGGAGTTGTGGTTGGACGGCGGCTACCACCATAGAGTGGGGCAAAATGGGTACATCTTCCCTTTTTGGTAAATTAGAAAAAGAAAAACTCCGGGATAAGGCATCAGCCTTAACATTTTTGGACCCTGATTTATAGGTTATGGAAAAGTTAAACCGAGAGAAGAACAAGGACCAGCGAGCCTGTCTAGGAGTTAATCTTTTAGCAGATTGGATGTATTCTAAAGACTGTAATCGGGTACTGAGCCCCCTCCAACCAGTGTCTCCATTCCTGAAAGGCCAACTTAATTGCCAACAACTCCCGGTTACCAATGTCATAATTTCTTTCGGCAGTAGTGAACTTTTTAGAGAAGAAGGCACAGGGATGAAGGCGCTCAGGGGGCCCACTGTATTGAGACAGTACCGCTCCCACACCAACCTCAGAGGCATCCACTTCTACAATAAATGGTAACTGGCAGTCCGGATGCACCAGCACAGGGGCAGAACTAAAGACTTCTTTAAGTTTATCAAAAGCATGAACGGACAGTTCCAGCCATACAGCAGGGTACCCCCCCTTCTTAGTGAGATTGGTCAGGGGAGCTACTAGAGAAGAGAAATTTCTAATGAACCTTCTATAAAAATTGGCGAACCCCAAAAACCTTTGTAGACCTTTCAGATCCTTGGGCTGTTCCCATTCTAATACTGCTTTCACTTTGGATTGATCCATGGAGAGACCAGTATTAGATATAATGTAACCCAAAAAAGGAACTTCCGAAACTTCAAATTGACACTTTTTTAACTTGGCAAATAAACAATTTTCTCTGAGTTTTTGTAAGACCATACGAACATGTTTGCGATGTTCCGAAAGTGATGAAGAGAAAATCAGAATGTCATCTAAATAAATTACTACAAAACGACCTAAGAACTCTCTAAATATCTCATTCACGAAAGCCTGAAAGACTGCGGGGGCATTACACAGGCCGAACGGCATTACTAAATATTCGTAATGTCCTTCAAGAGTATTGAAGGCCGTTTTCCATTCATCCCCCTGTCTAATTCTGATGAGATTATAGGCGCCCCGGAGATCTAGTTTGGAAAAAACCTGAGCCCCAACCACCTGTGTAACTAGCCCCTCAATATGTGGCAGGGGATACTTGTTTTTGATAGTGATGTTGTTTAAACCCCGATAGTCGATACATGGACGGAGTCCCCCATCTTTCTTTTCAACAAAAAAAAACCCGCTCCCGCCGGGGAAGAGGATGCCCGGATAAACCCCTTCTTTAGGTTTTCTGCAATATACTCCCGCATGGCAAGGTTTTCGGCTCGCGTTAAATTAAAAATTCTCCCCCTTGGAGGCATGGTACCTGGAAGGAGCTCAATGGGACAATCCCAAGGCCTATGGGGGGGGAGTTTATCTGCCGCCTTTTCAGAAAAGACGTCAGAGAAATCAAGGTATGGAGTGGGAACCTTTTCCAGAGATAATTGAGTGACTCGAACTGGAAGTTCCAAACAGGCCTGAAAGCATTGGTAACCCCACTTAACAATTTGCCCAGACACCCAATCAATTTGGGGATTGTGTTTCTGCAGCCAAGGCAATCCAAGAACTAAGGGGGTGTTAGGCATGCTAAGGACAAGGAAACTGATGATTTCGGAATGGCCGGCTCCCACTCTAAATGATACTGGTAAGGTTTTAAACTGAACGAGTCCTCCTGCAATTGGTGTGCCATCAATGGCAGAGACTCGAATAGGTGCAGGCAGGGACTGGAGCAAAATTCCTAAGCTCTGAGCTAAATCAGAGTCGAGGAAATTCCCTGCTGCTCCACAATCTAAGAGAGCCTCTAAATTCAAACATTTTAGACCAATTTTAATCTGAACCGGAATTTTGACTGGAGACGATACATGAGGAGATACCTTACAGCCTAGGTGGGTCCCCTCGATACCCCCTAGGCTCTGAAGTTTCCCGACGGCTTCTTAGGGCAGATTCTGACCATGTGACCAGTTCCCCCACAGTACAGGCACAGACCCTCCGACAAGCGCTGACGTCTCTCAACTTCAGTGAGTTTAGTAGCTCCCAGTTGCATAGGTTCCTCAGAAGATAGCACAACTGGGGCCTCGGCTTTCAAACTTGAATCGGGATGTGACCCTTTCTCTAAGCGCCTCTCCCGAAGACGTAGATCTATGCGGATGGCAAGGTGCATAGTCTCATCTAATGTCTGGGGAACTGGATAATTCACCAAGGTATCTTTAATGGAATCGGCCAGTCCTAGCCGAAACTGGCCGCACAGGGCTGGATTGTTCCAACGCGAATCCACTGCCCAGCGCCGGAACTCTGAACAATATTCTTCGGCCGGCCGCCGGCCCTGACGTAGGGTACGAAGCTTAGCATCTGCCGTCGCTCCTCTGTCAGGGTCATCATACAGAACCTCCATAGCAGAAAAGAAGTTATCTACTGATAGACGAGCAGGATCTTGGGACGGTAGACTGAAGGCCCAGGATTGTGAATCACCTTGGAGGAGGGAGATAATCAAACCCACTCGCTGCTCCTGTGACCCTGAAGTAACAGGACGAAGTTGGAAGTAAAGTTTACATGAGTCCCGAAAATTGGCAAACTTAGCTCTGTCGCCATATAATTTGTCTGGGAGTGGAATTTTGGGTTCCACCGATGATGCAGCCGGAGCCCCTTGAGGACTGGTGATGATAGGGGCTGGACGGTTCTCCTGGGCCGCAACGCGATGAGTCAGGTGCTCCACAGCCGCTGTTAAGGCCTGCACCTGCTCTAAGATCTGGTCCATTTTTCTGGCCCGTTATACTGTTAGGCTGTGCCGGACACCTTTCTGTCTTAAGCTGATAATCCCCAATCTCCACCGCCTCTTCTGCCTATAGACAAGTCCCCGCTCGCAGGAGACGCGGATTATGCCTCTCCAGACTCGGTTACCCCCAGGACTTAATGGGCGCAAAGATTACCAGCTTAAGGTGGAGACTGATGAACGGCAGGGAGTCCCAAAGGAGGATGCTTGGAGGAGAATGTCCAAAAAACTAGCCGAGGTCAAACCAGGAGATCACAAAGCGAAGTATCCAGCGGAGGTAACAAAGAGGAGTCAAAACAAGCCGAGGTCAATCCAGGAGGTCACGAAGCAAGGTATCAGAAGGGTCAGGCGAAATCGAAGTCAGGCAGGCAAAAGGTCAGGGCAGGCAGCAAGCAAGGATGGTCAGAAATAACAAGCCGAGTATAAACGATTAAGGACAATCTATAACGCTCCCAACAACCCAGAGGCTATAACGGGCACTGGGAAAATGGAGCAGCCTGAATATAAAGGAAGTACTGGCCAGTAGGAAAGGGAACTCAAGGAGGGAAATGGAATGATTGGTGCAACTTAAAAAATGGGAGCGGTCCCAGGAACTGAACTGCCCAGGCCAGACAGGCCGTCCAGTCCCTGGGCTCGACTCCCACCAGGATGCAGATGATAGGGTACTTCAAATCCGCCTCCGGCGGACGCGCTGGGGGAAGCGCCACCGGGAGGCACAAAGAGAACGTGCTCGCGTTGCTGGCCGGGCACGCCCCCGGCAGGAGGAGGAAGAGCGCGTCGGCGGACAGGCTGGCGGGACCGCCTAGCCCCACTGAGCGGGCCGCAGCGTGTCCACCACCATACCCCGCCGCCGCCGAACCCCGGACCCCACAGCAGCGCCGGGAGGCAGCAACGCGAGGGGACCGCCGGAAGGAGGCGGCAGCGGGCTGCCCGAAGACGCACCGCGGGACCGGGGACGGCGAGACGGTAAGAGCCTTACAACTAGTTTAACGAATGATATAAAGTTGCTATGTAGTGAAAAAATTACATACATGTTTTATGTATATCTCTGAAAAGAGAATTTTACTTGACTAAATAAATTTGTATGTTTTAATATATATGGATAAGTGATTTATCTTGGGGAGGTCAATAACTTTGATCTCTCTAAAACTAACTCTGCAAGGGGTTGGTTCATACCTTATTCTCATAGTTTTAAAATTTGAGCAGAGAGCCTAACTTTCAGATCAGCCTGTTTCCTACAAGACTTCATTCACTGTCATATTAGGTAACCCCTAATAGTGTTTTTAGGAAGGTGAGGAGTGATGACCACATTGCTGCTTTACAGATCTCTTCTATAGAGGCAGCTATCCTCTTTGCCGTGGAAGCTTACATGGCTCTTGTTGAATGTGCTGAGACCTGCAGAGAAGAAACTCCTCTGGACTCCATTCTTGCCGCTAAAAAAATTATCAAAACCTGTTCTGCTATCCGCTATTCTCTGGGTCTTTTTAAATAAATGATTAGAGCTCTTCTCACATCTAATAGTCAGGGATCTTCTTCCTGCCGTAGCAGGTAATGTCGGGAGCACTATGTCTTGAGAACTATTGAGAGATGTAGAAATCTTTCGCAAAATTAAAGGATCGGGTCTCAATATGACCGTATCTGTAAGAATTGTGCAGCAGGGTTCCTTCATCGATAGAGCTTGCAGCTCACTTACCCGCCTGGCCAATGTGATGGCCCACAGAAAACAAAATTTCAAACACAACCACTTTTCTGGTACTTCCTTCAGTGGCTCAAATAGAGGTTTCAGTAACCCTTCTAACATAACAGTTAAGTCCCACATTGGAAAACGTTTAAGAGGTGCAGGCCTTTTATGGGTAATTGCCTTGAAGAACTAATTTATACGTTGATCCTGTCGCAACTGGCAGTCTAGAAAAACAGATATTGCTGAAGTCTGAGTTTTTAGTGTACTTTCTGCTAGCCCCTTCTCAAACTCTTCCTGCAGGAATTCGAGGACTGCAGGTACATCCTTTTTCTACAGTTCGTTAACCCCACAAAATGAAGAAAAACATTTCCAAACTTTTCATAGATGCGTTTGAGGTGGACAGGAAGGGGTGGGGTTTTAACCTATGTTCAGTTTGTGTGTTATGGATTTCTCAATGGAGAAATCCTCTATTAAAGAGTAACGAGAAATTTGAGAACTGCGAGACAGAGAGACTATGAATATGCAGCAAACTGTGTTTAATTGTGATAAGCAAACAAACATTAACACACTCAAGTTGCTATACATAAACAAGGTGGAGTGAGGAAACATACATGCATAAAATCCAGTGGAAGTCCAAAGGTCCCAGACGGAAACAAGGCAAAACAGGAAGGAAAACAAAAGGCTTTGAAGGGAATCCTGGTTTCAGAGTTCCATGATCTGGGTTCAGAAGACAGATTTAATGCTGATCCACTGAGGCCATGTGTGGATCAGCTTATATAGGCCAGGCAATGTCACAGGTGCAAACTGATTTCCAGGAACTCTGCAGAACAGTGTCATCTGCTGGTCAAGCTGCATACAACAGAGAAAAGTCCCAGAAAGGATCAGCCAAAAGCGAAGGAGGAACTCCAGACATGACATTGTGTTTCCTTCCAGGGGGTGGAACAGCTCTCTCCCTGGGTCGTCCTGAAGGACGAAGGGCAAAAAAAATCATTTTTGAAATAACAGAAAACAAACTTCACTGCATCTTCCTCTGCCTGCCAATCTCCCCTCCTCCTGACTTTTTTTTTACTATCCTGGGTTTTGGACCTTTCCCCCGGGGCACCTTGATCATGGTGCATAGTACAGCCTGGACCCCAAATACAGCCCTGCAGAGGAGGAGCATTTGTAGAATCTCCCCCATGTGACATGGAGGGAAACAACATGGAGGAAGGTTCCCTGGGTAAATGCCCTTGATGTCCCTTTCCTACAGTGACATCATTAGTCACATGGGGATTTTACGAAGGCTCCACCGTATAGAAGGTTTCAACATTAACATCATACCTCCCAAGTGTCCCTGATTTGGAGGGACTGTACCTCTTTGGAGTCTGTGTCCCCCTGTCCCTTGTTGTTCTCATTTATCCCTCTTTGAGGGATCTGCAGCAATAAATGATTCACTTGCCTATTCAAAATGTTTCTATTGTAACTGTTACAACCTATCACCTATCCATCCCTCAATGAAGGGGGTGTGGCCTAATTTAACAAATGTCCCTGTTTCCTACCCTGAAAAGTTGGTAGGTATGATTAACATGGTGGGCCTACAAGGAAGGAAGAGGGGGGATCTGTGTCCCTCCTAATTACAGATGCCCGGCAACAGCTGTTCCCCAGCAACATAAGACCCAGTGCTGCCAGACCAGGTGGAAGCCACTGTCTCCGTGACCCTGAAGAGAGGATGATGCCCAGCAAGGGACAGGAGAAGGAGGACACAGAAAGTATATCTGTTATTTGGTAATGGGGTTTATATCGGTTCACAGGGGAGTGGGAGCAGGTTTTTATTGACTTTGGGAGACATTGGGGGCTATGCGGCCAAAGGGCCTTCAAACCGGATTTTTAAGACAAATTTGCTTTATTTTTTTTTGTCCAGCCTCTTTGCATCTGTCTTGTTATTGATTTGTTGTGTTTCATCAATCAAGGGATTTGCCCTCAACCTTTTCAAGGATAAGTTCTAGAAACACCGTTCTTAATACCTTCAAAGGTCTAATAAAGCTGAGTACACCAGGCGTTTCCTTTGTTTAGGCATAACAGATAATATACATCCATAGAGATTATCAAGGAACTATTGTCATGTCTGGGGATTGAGATACTGACCTTTATAAGAAAAAGTTGAAGTACATCATTGTTAAAGAGTTTGAATGCCGAGTGCACGACATTTATTAGCTTCGGAGATATTGTGGGATATTGTACCTTCCTTTCTATGAAGGGCCCAGGATACAAGCTTGACGGGGGTTGGAACACTTTGGTCAGAAAGTCCTGGGCATCCAGCATTAATTTCAAATGCTGAATACAATTAAAGTCAATGCGAAGAAAAGTCCAGCCCAAGAATTTTCCCTAGTCCTCTTGGGCTACTTGCCCGAAGCACCAGGTATAGGGGCTGGAAACCAAGGGCTCAGAGGCTGAGCAGCCAGCCTTGGGAAGTTATCAGCCCCTAAGCCCTTCGGCACAGGGTATTGGCTTGATGCCCTCTACCTTTTGAGCTGGCATAGGGGGGCTTTGAATGGGATGTCAGGGTGTAGGGACAGGGACAGCAAGCAGAGGGATTTAGTTAATGCTCCACTGCTAAGCAGCTGTGTGCTCGACCCTTGGTGCCTCAAGCCCAATGAAGTTCTGGAAAAATAGGTGGTCTGCACTCCATGCAGCAAAAACACTCCTTTTATTTTATTATAAAGCATCTCCATATAAATCTTTGCAAGACAGTAGTCCTGGCGAAATTGAGTGATTAGGGGGGCGCTAACACGTTTCGGACTCAGTCCAGTCCTTAGTCATAGTAAAAAGGGCCCACTGAGCTCAACCTTTATATACATATTCACATTTAAAAGGAACTTACCCCTGTATGGTGTGCATCCATTCAGGGAAGCTTGATGTCCTCTATCAGCCCAAATGCCTACAGAGTGGTCAATTTGACCACCTCTGCTGGCCGAAGAGGAGCCAACAGGGGACACCTGGAAGTCACTTAATCGGAGGACACCTCATGGCTGAAGGCATCAGAGGTAGAGATGGGCGCGCCCCCCAAAGTTCGGGTACGGCCAAACTTTGAATAAATGCTCAGGTTCTGGACATCAAATCAATGGGGACTCAAACTTTAGGGGGTGGCTGTGGTGGAGGGTGCAGAGTGTGCAGCAAAAGTGCTGCTGTAACTTACCTGAGCCCCGATCCTTTTTTGTTAGTGGTGTTGGTGGTGGCATTCTAAACTGGCCCCAGTTGGGGCTCCAAAAAGACAGCCATCGGGTCCCATAAGTGAGGACACTTCTAGTGCCAGCACTAGTAGTGTCCTCATTCATGGAAACCAGGGGCCATCTTTTTGAAGCTGCTGCCGGTGGGAGGAGCGGATCGGGGGTCAGGTAAGTTACAGCAGTGCTGCTCAGCAGCCCGTCAAACAAGTTTTTCTGTGTTTGGGCCGGACGCCAAACTTGAACACAGACTTCTACCTCAAATCCGTGCTCGGATTGGGATTAGAGATGGGCGAACCCAAACTGCAAAGTTTGGATTCGTAACGAACTTATCGGTTCGGGTTCGCCCATCTCTAATCAGAGGAGGGTTTATTATACCCCTGTATCAATTCAGAGGGTGGTGGGGGCGCCTTGCTGATTACTCAAAACCCCACTGATTCATATCACGAGTCCATCACTAGTACTCTACTATTGCTGAACGGCATGGGGGCCGTATTGCTGTGACAGCTAAAGTCCGGCTGTGCAGCTCCAAGCCCTGGGGATTCCAACTCCTTTGCCTATAACACTGGGTTGTTTGCCCCGGGGGGAGGTGGCCTATGCAAAAAAAAAACATATTAAAAATGTAAAATGATATATTTATTAGCGCAGACCTAAAGTTAAAAATGACTTTAGGTCCATTAAAAAATCAATCAGCAGCCAAAACAAATAGGTACCTTTTGTCCAGTGCAGCTGCTCGGTGCTAATCCGATGATCTACTACTCACCTCATCGCTGCATGTGAGCCCGCGCTACAGCGCTTGCTTTCCATGTCACCAAGGGTGTGAACTCCATTCATAAGCACTTCTGTGCCGGCTCCTGTCCCCCGCCATCAGTCACAGGGGCGCTGCCATGCCATCTCCATTCACAGCGATAGGGGGGGGGCCTGTCAGGCCTCAGACCTCTACCTCCATTGCAATGAATGGAGAGGACATGGCAGCGTGCCTGAGACTGATGGTGAGTCACACACCTGGCACGGCATCAATCCTAACCCGGTTTTCGGACCCCGGACAGCGACTTATGGATCCAGCCAAAAGGTAAGTTGTCGATCGACAGACTAGCACTGATCAGTGGCGGGGACAAAAGGTAAGTGCCCTTTGTTTTTTTTATTTTTTTGGCCTCTGAATCACTTTAACAATCTCCAATTTGGAATCCCCCCAGGGTTCCCTAGGTAGTCACAATCAGGCATTAAGTAATTAGGCACTTTATAATGGGGGACAGGATATGGCTATGCACTTTAGTGAAGCATGTTCACTATTGAAGGTGCTCGACTCTGCATATGTGTGTAACTAATTCCAGACCCCCCCCCCCTCCCCTGGATGGAGCTCGGCTTAGAAAATGTAAATATAAAGGCATCATTGATGGCACAAGGAGGTCAAATAGGTTAGTTTGGTGTCCCTGAGTAATGGGTGCACAGAGGAGACAATCTTCAATGTGTTCTCTCCACCACAGTGGTGTGATGCACACATCATAGAAAGCTCTAAGCGATCTGCGAGCTATTTACCTTTTAATGGCAAGCTCATACTGCTTTACAATGTAGCATAGCTGAATACAATAGAAACAATTATGATACATAATTCGATCCTTGGCTATAGCAATGTAACACAATGTAACACTCACCAGGGAGCTGTCTGGCTTTTCAGAATGACTCATCTTGTTTGTCATAGTCACAGAGAACGCCACCAGTTTTTAATCTTCTATGCCAATATATAGCACTCTGAGATCTGTCTCCTCTGTAGGTCTGCTTTAAAATGGACCAATCACCCCCTGCAGCCAGCCTGGAATCTAAAAGTTGCAAGACCCTCTGGGGTGCCGGTAATCTTACCTGATCCTGGCGGTTCAGAGATGCAGTCTTCATCGGTGGCCACAGGGGAGCTGGGGATGTGGCCGCCATTGCCAAGTTCAAATCGGCAGCTTTATGCGGCGCATTACTATACACCGCATTAAGCACTGATTGGATGAGCGCCCGCACATGCACCTCAGGAACAGGGACAAAGTGTGCGATCTGGGGGTTTTCACACAGAGGGGCATCCTATATCGGGGTGCATCCCGGGGCAGGCTCCAGTTACCAGGATAGTCGAAATCCTGGCAATCGGTCCACTTTAAGAGGCTCATTTATAATTGTCGCCAGGCCACCTCTAACATGAAATAGAATAGAAATGACTAAGCTTTCACACATCATCTTCTCACCTCTGCAATCAGATCAGGGACTTTTCTGTTCTTTAAGCAGATGAACACAGAAGAGAGTTAATAGAAGCAGAGTGCGCTGACCTTATCCCGCTGGCGGCCTCATTACCGCTGAAGCGGCAGTCATAATAATATCACCGGGGGGTGGGGGGGGGGTTCCAGTACCTGGTGTGCGCCGGCAATTACCTGCCTGTATAGAATGTCATTAACCAGCGCACCAGGACCAGCGCGACACCGCCAGATCTTTCCGAGCCGAGGCTTTTATCCGCGCTCTGTGCTTCCTCCATCCTGCTGCTATTAAACGCTGGAAATAAGAAACTTCTGACACTGTTTGGCCAACACTTCCAGGGAAGAGAAATCCTGTCACATGTAGAAAAAGAAAATGGTAACGCAAATGCATAAAAATAAAAGGACAAAAAAAAAATGTATGCTTATAGAGGACCAAAACCCACCCTGGAGTCTATGAGGCTCGAGGACAGGCATACTCGTTCCCCCGCTGCGTGAAACCCCCCTCTGCATATAGATTCTTAGGTCTGGCGGATCTGCTGGGCCTTGAAGTGGGCTAAAACCCACCCTGGAGTCTAGGGAGCGCACCGCCAGCCAGGACTTCAGGAACATGGCGGCGGCCGATCGCTCAACACCGACTTCACCAGCTGGATTTGGGGTGAAGGTGAGCGTCTTTTTTTTTTTTCTTTTATTACACCAGCAGTATCGCTAATAGGAGGGGTCAGGGCAGGGGGTATGGCCGGCGGCAGCACCCGGCAAGTCTAGTCAGCTGCCAGGGGCCCCCACCCCCCAGGGGGGCCCACTGACAGCTGGCACAATGTGATTAAAGATCTAAAACTTTATTTGCCACTAACATTGCATCGGGCCCCTACGCTACCACCCCCTCAGCTCTACCCCATCCCTGCCCCCTGAGTTCTGCTCCATCCATCTATGTCCCCCCAGCTCAGATTTAGAGCGCCAACGCTGTGTGTGTCCTTTTTTGATGTATGGTGTGGAGCGCTGAGAGTCGGCCGCACTACCTCTCGCTCACTGCACTCTGTACTCGTGTTACAGCACCCAACCTACAACACATTCATCAATGCCGGCCAGGTTAGTACAGCGACTGAGGCGCTCTGTTACAGCGCCCGATACCCGCTTACAGCGCATACTAGCGGTCGCTCTAAGCGCCGCTATGCAGACGCTCATCTGCCGATACCTGGAGTTAGTGTAATGCCCAGCTGATCACCAGCCTTCGGTCAGATGCCAGCCCCCAATCTAACACCGCCGTCTTTACCTATAGTCAAGCCCCCGTTTGCCGGGAGACATTACATGTCTGCTCCCAGTACTTAAGGGTGTAAAGGGTGGCACCTGAGGCCGCAAAGGCTGATGTACAATAGGGCAAAACTAACAGTACACAGGAAAAGTCAAAGATGGCCGGGTCTTTAACATTATCAGTCTCACCAGTGTCTTGACAGAAGGAGTAAACAGAGCCGAAGTCCAGGGGAAGCCAAAGGTCAAAGCCGTAAATCAGAGAGTCGCAGTATCCAAAGGGTCAGGCAAAAAACGTAGTCAAGATTCAAGGCAAACTATTCTGGTCAGCAGGAAATAAACTAACAGCATAACAAACCACAAGCAAGACGCTATCACAGGCAGTGTGCGCTGAAGTTATGTGACCACTGACCAATGGGAGGTTGGAAGGCCGGGGCTTAATTGACCACTACTCCCAGTAAGCCAGACAGAACCTCTGAGTTAAACCTTTCGCTTAGACCATGCCGCCCGAGTGCCCCTAAGGCCATAAAAGTGGCACTGCATGGCGCTGACGCTTCTTATATAAGGCTCTATGTCTTGCACATGGTTGTTTTCCAGGGCGAGTACAGAAATGGATTCAGTCCAGGTAATATATGTGCAGCTATTACTTTTTAAAGACAAGATACAAAGCAGAGCGGAGATAGTTTCTTATTTGTATGGAAATATTTCTCATTCCTGGAAAAGGCCACAGAAAATCCTGAATAAATCTCAGCTTTGTGTCCGACCTCGAGCCATGACGAATGGACTTTGTGTGTTAATCCTGCCCCGCTTCACTCCGCAGATAAGTCGACTGAAATACAGCGATAGAGAAGAGCATTTAAGAAACTGCCACAATTCACGGGAGACAAGGACATAATGTCCCATAATATACAGAAGAAAACAGCAATCTCTGACGCCATTGTCATTCTACCGACTCGGGTCCCGCGGCATTTTGATGGTGTATTTTACAGCCGTTCGCGGGGAACAAGAGGCTTAATCCGAGGTCTGTCGGTCAGTTAAAGACGGATTAGTTTTAGAATTGGGTTTCAGATTTGGGTCAAAGGTAAATCATCTAGTTTCAGCTCAATTCAGTCAGAAAAAAAGCCCCAGACTATCCAGGAATTTGGGTTCATGCCCAGGGAGCATTTGGATACTCTGTTGTGTAAAACCCCCCAGATCGCCCAGTACAACTCACCTCTTCCCGGTCCAATGGCGCATGTACGAGCTCCCATCCAATCAGAGCTGTTTGCCGTGATAATGTCATTCAGCAAACAGCTCCAATAGGCTTTAATGGGGAGCGAGAGCGGGCACGTCCCCAGCGGCATGCGCTCTCGTCCCAGCCTATTTAAATGGTTAGGGCGAGAGTGTGCGCAGAGCCCTAAGATGCAGGGGATGCGCCCACTCTCACTAATTGAAAACAATTGGAGCCGTTTGCCGAATTACATAGGTATGGCAAATGGCTCTGATTGGGCGTGAGCCTGTGCCTGTGTCTTTGGACCGGTGAATGGTGGGTGAATACCAGCAAATCTGGGGGGGGGGGGTCACCAAAGGCATAGGTAGGCTTTCTGGCACCCGGGGCAAAGATTTGAAATAGCACCCTCAACCCCCCCCCCCCCCCCCCAGCTACGCCACTGTGTTTCTTTTATAAACAGGACAGCATACCCTTAGATTACGGTTCTGTCCCAAGGTAGGAACATATGACTACAAGAATCTACAAAGGCTTTAGTAAGCTTGCCAGTTGTTTAGGAGATCTGAGAAAAGATAAAGGCAAACAAAAGCCATAGCTAAAATCATGTCTTTCTCTCTGAAGACCATAAGTGAAAATGCAGAATAAATAGCTAGGGGGTGGGAAGCCTGCATGCTGCCCTTTTGGATGTTTAGAAATGAAGTTACCAGGTAACAAACTTTAAGTTTTCTCAAAACATCCTCAGGGCAGCATACCACCGAGATGATAAGCGAGATACTACCTCCTATTGGGTGGGAAATGCTGCCTGTAACACATTTCTACCAAAGCATTGGTCCTGCAAGGTGAGCAGATCCAGGTGATAATGATTGGCAAACGTCCTAGCAGTAGACCAGGTAGCCGCTCTACAAATCTGTTCAATAAAGGCACCAGCTTGCTCCATCCAGGATGTAGGCACACTTCTCGTTGAATGAGCTGTAATTCGATCTGAAAACATTGCAAGAAAAACTGATTCATGGCCATTTCTGGGACCCGAAAAAGAGACGTACAAGCTCTAATCTCTTGATTATCAAAGGTGTTCCAGGAAACAAGCCCTGACATCTAAAGATTTGTCTACAGAGGCCAAAGAGGAACCATGATCACTGGCAAATGTAAGGACTATCTCTTGTATTCTATGGGAATCTGAAGATATCTTTGGAAGATAGCAAGGATCCACTCATAGAACCGCTCGATCTTGAAATATCTGGAGAATCTGCAGGGACTAACTTCAATCGGATCAGTCTGGATCACCTGACAGCTAACAAGAACCGTATGACCAAGGCAAACAAATCCAAAAACACCACCAGCTGGACTTTCAGGGTGCTGATCTACCCAAATTCACACCCTCCTGCAATAAATCCAATATGATAGGAAGATTAGAGATGGATCTCCTATAGTGATTCTTCCATGAATTGAAGGCTTTCTAAACCTTCAAATAAATCTTCCTTGTTACTTCCTTTTTGCTTGTAAGGAGAATCCTGATTACCTCTTCTGAGAAACCTTTCTGCAGGAGCATGGCGGCCTCAGGGTCCACTGAGTCAAACGCCATCTTTGGGGATCCTGGCATAAATTCCCAGGGCTCTTGGACCGAGGGCATCTTCAACGTCGAAAACCATGGCCTCTTTGGCCACCATGGTGCCAGAAGCAGAACCGTAGTTGATTGACAGGAGAACTTGCTCAGGAATTGAGGGAGGATTTGCATAGAAGGAAAAGCATAAGCCAGACTGAAAGGCCACTGATGTGCCAATGCATCTATCTCTAGCGCCTGGTCAGAGGGATTGAGGGAGAATAAATGTTTCAACTTGCAATTCTGTCCCAAAGCAAAAAAAAGTTGCTTTGTCCCTTCCTCCTGCAACCCACCCTCCTTCCCCTTTCCGCCGACTAGTCACAAACGTGGGAAGATACGTGTGGCAGGCAGCTGAGACTCCGAGTGCCGCTACACAATGCAGGAGAACCAGGGGGAGGTGGAGGTACGAGACCTGGAAGCACAGCGACTTTCCGATTCCAGCGTCACCCGACGTGGCTAGAATGCAAGTTCCTGGCCTCCGCGGCACACTCAGAGGGGGTCCGTGATCCACGCAGATACCTTGCTGGGAGGGAGGTAAATAGAGAGAGAGACCATTATTTCAAAACGAGAGCCTCACCTGTCGCCTTCAGTGGTTGGGGGGTTACCCTCCCCACACTCTCTACCGCAGAAGCATAGGTCTATGGCCAATGCTTCCCCCCCCCCCCCCCTTGTCTGAACCTGGCCTACCTCCTGGGGGCTCCCTGGCAGTCTATCCCCAGAGACAAGGAACAGGTCCCCCCAAACAGACCTGTAGCACCCGAAATATACTCGTATCACCCAAAATATACTCACCTAAACCCGTCCATTTAGGAGCTGCTAGTCTGGCCCCTGCCCAAGGCAGGAACACATAAAGAACTGGCAAGCTGGTAGTGGGACTAAAGCATATGTAGATTCTGGTGGTCATGTGTTCCTACCTAGGGTTGGAGCAGTAATCTCAGTGGTATGCTGCTCTGAGGATGTTTTGAAAAAAACGTTTTCATGCATTGCTCTATCTAATGGACCCAGAAACAGCTGCATGTGTGTGGTGCCGCATCGGGCAGCCATTTCTTAATCCACACTGGTTTGAGCAACACAAGGCAGATGGGGGCAAAAAACTGAGGGTAAGGGTCTGCTTTAAAATAAACCTAAACCCTCCTGCCGGGACCTAGACCTCAGGGACTCCATATAAACCTTACCCACCATCTCATGCCACCCATGACATAACAGAGATACTTCAGAGGCCATGGCAGGACCTACATCCTCTTCTGTCATAAAACCATTCCTGGCTGCTGCTGGGACAAGGTGATTATTTTTACCTCTATTCTCTAAAATAGGCACTGGCGTGAAAGCGCGGGGGGGGGGGGGGGGGGCTGCTGTTTCGTATATTTGCCCCTGGTGCCAGAAAGTCTAGCTACACCTCTGGGTTAAAAGAGGTGAAGTGAGCACAGATAAGTAGGAAAGATGTAAGCAGGGGTGAGGGGGCAGAGATGAGCTACGTAAGCATCTCCAGACAAATCTAGCTCAACCATAACAGTAGCACGTGTTGAGATGCACTGCCCACAGCTGCATGTGGCCCCTGGGCCATGGTTTGTGCTACCTTCTTAAACAGGGACATCAGGGGGGTTAAAACCTCTGCCAAACCTGACCGGACTGCTACCCCCCCCCCCTCCGTTTTTTGGGCATTTTTTATTCACCTGGCCAGGGGATCCATCCTCTGGGTCCCTCGGATTTCAGGCGACCTTCCGACAGACGGCAGCATCTTGCATCCCATCAGGCAGTGTGCGTGGCCCCCGATCTCGCCTCTGCACAGTGCACATGAATGGGATGCAATGGAGCCGCCCGAAAAGCCGCAAGACTCCGTGGAGCGGCTCAGGACTTTTGAAGAGCGCGGCTAAAGGCATGCTGTTAAGTTGACATGGCTAAAGTGGCGGCGAGGACAGAATCGGGCCCTGACGCCGCGACAGGGACGTCCAAAAAGTAAGCAGGGCCCGATGGGGGTAGGATCGGCCACATTTAACTTTAGGTCTTATGTTCCTTTTTAAAGGTTTCCTCTAGCTTTACAAGCAGTTGAAGGGAGATTTTATTTTGTTAAAAAAAAAAAAACAAAACATTATTTGGCTGAAGGAACCTCTAAAGTTTTTGTTTCTGTTAGAACAATGAGCCCCGGATGTTGTGCTCTCCCCCAAGTGTTGGTTGAACCTGAACCGCAAAGTTCGGGTTCGTACCCAAATTTGCAAGTTCAGGCTCCCAAACCCAAACACTGACGTCAACCAGAAGTCTGTGTTCGAGTTCAGCATTTGGTACGAATGCGGAAAAGCTGGTTCAGGGGCAGCCTGTCAATCCCAGCTTACCTGTGTGCAGCAGGAAGCGTTGCTGTAACTCAGCTGAGGCCTGACCCAGTCAATGGTCAGTGGTTAAATGGGCTACGGCCAGGGCCACAGAAAGATGGTTGCCACTACCATTAGTGAAGACATTCCTATTGCCAGCACTGCCACAATTTTTTCAGCCCCAAATCTGCCTCTGAGGGGCCCCTTAAAAGATGCCCCCCACCTCTTCCTGGGTGGGTTAGCAGTAGGGGGGGGGGCAGAGGCAGAATATGCCCCCAAAGTTCAAACCCAAACTTTTATTCAAAGTTAGGCCAAACTTGCTGAATCTGAACCTTGGGGGGTTCAGCCAACACTACTCTTTCCATCATGCAATTTGTCTGCTTTAGGAGCAGGGGCAGACTGAACGTAGGAAGACCTGGGACAATGCCAGGTGGGTTGCACTGCTTTGGGGTCAGTTGGGCTACTGCAATCCTTGTCCCCTTAGTCTCCCTCTCAGCCCCCTGTACCCAGCCCCACTGTACCCACAAGCCAGGGAACCCCAGCCCCCAATGCTATAGCCCCAGCAACATGGCTGGGGGGCCTTAGCAGGTACATCTCGGGCCAGCCAGGGTCTGGTAAAATCCAGGGCTGATTTTAGGCCCCAGTCCGTCACTGTTTAGGAGCTTTCCAGAGACCCAAAAGCACATCCTGGATTTTTCCACCCATAGACTTTAATGGGACTGAGGTGATGCAGAAGCAGAATATTGGAAACTATTGGGTGGAACTAAAGCAGAACAGAATAGAGGCAGATTCCGCTCATCACTACTCCGTCACTGTTTAGGAGCTTTCCAGAGACCCAAAAGCACATACTGGATTTTTCCACCCATAGACTTTAATGGGACTGAGGTGATGCAGAAGCAGAATATTGGAAACTATTGGGTGGAACTAAAGCAGAACAGAATAGAGGCAGATTCTGCTCATCACTTCTCCTGGCCTAGACAGCCAACTCCAGCCATTCTCTGCAGGACCTTCTACAGATTGACGTTTTTTCAGATCCTGCTTCTGCCTTAAAAGAAAATAACCATCTAATTACTTATCTGCATGAATAAATCAAGGTAACTGGACTTGCAAGTCCAGTTGCCATGATTTATTATTACAGATATTGCATGCCCTGGATGAACGAGAACATTCACAGGCATCTAAAAACTTGTTCCAGCCAAACGAGATTTTTATTAGAGAGAAATCTAACATTGTATTTCCATTAAGATCCCATCCCAGATATAAAGCCGACTCCCTGGAAGCCTATTTAGCACAAACTCGGAATTTAAAGTTGACAGAGGAGCAGTAAATACGGGTTTGCAGAGCAGATTGCAGAATGAGGCTGATCAGTGAACCATGGAGGGCTTGGAAAAAAATGGAAACGGAAGGGGATTTCCGGAGATAAACAGATGGCAGCCTATTTTGAATTAATACCACAAGTTACACTTTAATGCTCCTCGTAAAAAAAGCTGGAAGCCCCACCGTTGTTCTTCCAGTAGAGAGGGGGCCAGCGGCTGCTACTGGGAAATGCAGCCCGGCCTAATGGATCTCATTGTACATTGGCGTGCCAGGCTAGCGAGCGCCGGACCTCATCACTCATCCATAAACGCAATTTAAACACATAAACTTTGTAGTTTCTGGCTACGGGCCTCTTTGAAATAGCAAGCAGAAGAAATAAGGTAAATAATTGGTAAGCAGAATTAAAGAAGAAAATAAAAAGTAAAAGAGGCAACAGAGCTCAGAGAGCCACATTTTGGGATGGGAGGTTAAAATCTTGGGATGGGTTATCTCGCCCTCTTGCTGGTGCTATAACAAACACGATGAGTCATTCTAAAAAGCCTGCCAGCTCCCTGCTGGAAGGTCCATTGTGTTACATTATTACAGCCAAGTAGCAATTAATTTATCTTAATTGTTTCTACTGTAATCAGCTGTGATACCTTTCAAAGCAGTTATGAGCCTAATATTGGAATTCAGAAAGCTTACAGTGCAATGTGATGTGTGCATCATGTTTGGGGATGGAAAAGACTCTGTAAAATTGTCTCCTCTGTAAAAGTGAAAACCAAAATTCGTGTTTGTATTTGGAAGCAGGTTGCCAAAAAAAAAAGACCTCACAGTGCTATATATTCTGGATGGAAGTTTAAAATATTGGGATGCATTGTCTCTCCCTCCTGCTGGGACTTTGGCGTTGATTCCGAGCCAGGTGAGAATTCTCACCCCTTTTTAAGAGAGAAAACTGCCACTGACCTTCATTATCTACGTGGGTCTGATTCAGACCCAGGTGAAAATTTACACATGGTAGACAATGAAAGTCAAAGGCAGTTTTCTCTACTAAAAAAAGAGGTGAGCATTCTCATCTGGCTCTGCATTGTCCGCTATAACAAACAAAATGAGTCATTCTAAAAAGCCTGTCGGCTCCCTGGTAAGATTGACATTGTTATAGCCAAGGAGCAGCTACTGTATCATAACTGCTTCTATTGTAATCAGCTGGGGGGGTCATTTTAAAGCATTAATGAGCCTGCTATTGAAATTAAAATAGCTCACAGATAGCTCACGAATTTCTGTGAGCTGTAATGGAGAGAACACTATGAAGGATGTCTGTATGGAAAATAATACTAAAAGGTTGGTGAAGTGGAAGCCTGATGATAATGAAAAGGTGGAGCGCTAAAAATTTTAAAGCATGTTTAGAGAGGACCAACACCCTATAGCACTAGCCAGCCGATAAAGTACCTCTAGGACATTGCAATCCGGGATGCGCCACTGTGGGAACCCCCTGCAAACCACTGTTTTCACTCACCTTTAATGGGCTCCCATGATCTGCGGGCTACTGTCACACCCGTTCAGATAGACTGGGGGCAGGAGCATGCCGCGGACCGCAGGGAGACCAGGGATGCGGCCTCAGGGCACTTCAGTTAAAGCGCATGTTTTGCACTTTACCTGTGGTTCATTGGGTGCGAGGGCCATAGTCACCCTCAGCTTTTAATCCATGTGGCTGGTCCCCCACCACTGGTCCCCTATCCTACAGCCTCTGCTCAGGCACTGCTGAAAACAGCTTCTAGGGCTCTGCTCCAGAAAGGACTAGTGGCAAGCCACTAAGAAGTAGCTGCAAAACCGCCTGACCGGAGATGGCGGTCCCACTGCTGCCTGCTGCTTCCAGGTCCCATTTCCGCCACCACTGACGGATTTTCTACCTCCACCGCCGCCACCGGGATGCCTTGCCTCCGCTGCTGGGATCTCCTGCCGCCGCCGGGATCTCTATGCCTCCTGCCTCAGCTGCTGCCTCCATGAGCTGCTGTCTCTGCCACCACCATCAGGTACCCACACCAGTATTGGAAACAATGGGGCGGTGCAGGGCGGCATGTACAGGCCACTGCACCGCACCGGACGCACAGCGCAGCTCACAATTGCGCAATAGCAGTGGAGACGCCTAGTATGTAAGTAGCCTAATAGTCTCAGCAGGAGAGAGAGACAGCCCATTCCAATATTTTAAGCCCCCATTGCAATATGTGGCTCTCTGAGCTCTGTCGCCTCTCTATATCTAAATCACACTACGGCCCCTTTTGAGGATCCTACCTGTAGTTGGTTTTATATGTATATTTTGTTTGTTTTGGCACTTGCGTTTAGGGTGTATACATTACATTAACAAATACAATGCTTGACATCATCATCTTACATGATTTATAATTGTTAGGTCTGATAGAGACAAGTTTGATAGAGACAAGTTTTGGAGTTTCAGAGACCGAGTTTATTCATTTCCTGACCTAATTTGTTTATTGATATTTTGTACTTAATATCTTGATCCTTAGTATAAGGAGTTTGCTTTTTCCATATAACAAGAAAAACATTTTTATGTAAACTTTTCTTTGGCTCTCTAAAGAGCGATCAGAGCATCCGGACTGGAAATTTAGGAATTCATGAAGCAGATGAGAGGCGTTTCAGCACCAAGGTCAGCTCCCCTTCAGCCTGCTCGCAGCAATGATACGAGAGCCTCCGTCCTGCCGGCGCAGTGAGCGAGATCTATGAATCCCAAATTTAATAGCTCCAGGAATGAATAGTAATTCTGTGATACAAAAGAGGAAGACAAGCGTTTAAACCCAATATGCTTAGTCTATAAATAATAACGGTGTGATTTATTGACTTATATTATCAATGAGCATGTGTACATGTGCCATAAGGAGTACGTAGAGATAAGTCTGAAGCCAGCATCCAGCCTAGGACTGGGCCACAGGGTCCCAGGAGCCCTTTCGAGGGCCTTCATTGCCAAATACTTGCAGGCTGATTCATTACTAGCGCCAGGCAATAGCAGATAAGCGTCTGTACAGCGGCGCTAAGAGCGACCGCTAGTGGTCGCTCTGATCGGCCGTGAGTCTCTTTTACAGAGCGCCTCACTTAGAAGCTGTTCATATTGAGTGGCAGTGGCTGCAAAGCCACTATGGCTGCAATTCAGACTCCTTTCCAAGTCTGAATCCTTCTAAGTCTGCAGCGAATTTAACCTGAATTCACTCTATGGACCCAGAACCACACCACTCCTCCTCCATATCACCACCACCTGCATTCTGATACGTCTCCTCTCTCATTCACAGGTACGCATTTTGATCTCACCAGCAACTTTTAACCCTTTCCTGACTGCGTAAAACCTGCTGCCATTCTCTCATCAGATTCACTCTTTAAAACGTGATTTTTCCCTTGTCATCTTAATTGTGCATATGCCTTATTTAAGAGTTATGTAATTATTTTGAATGCCCCATCTGGTTCCCCTGCCCATCTATATTTGTGATACTATCATCCGTTACTATCTCCTAAATTTAAACTAACCAATATTACCCCTTGTGTGTTCACTGACCCATAGCACCTAGCAACATTCCATTTGAAGTTTTATTACCTTATGTGCCCTCCCTGACCAAACTTTTAGGACTGACCTACCCCACCCTTTAGGCCCAAATGTTGGGCATGAGCTAATCAAAGGCACTTAGAAGCTGTTCATATTGAGTGGCAGTGGCTGCAATTCTGACTCCTTTCTAAGTCTGACTCCTTCTAAGTCTGCAGCAAATTTAACCTGAAGGAAACCTGCACCGGATTCTGCTTGTCTGAATAGCCCAGCATTAGCTAAAATGATCACCTTCTACCTCATCACACTGCTTCCTCTTACCCTCAGAATCCTAGCCTCACAGTATCCCCCTGCTCCTGGTAAGTCCCTATATATCTCCCCCTCTCTGCTCTCCTCCCCCTACCTCTCTGCTTACGAATTTCTTTCTTTGGCAAAATCACAGACCACATCTATATCCAAGCACAAGACACATTACTCCACCCTCAAAAGCCACAACATCTCTTCTCTCTCCTTTTACTTTTACTTGCCGCCGGAGACATCAGTCCTAATCCAGGCCCACTCTCTCCACCCCCCTCCTCCATAACTATTCATTTTTCAACAAAGCCAAAAGTCTACAACCGCGTTAAACCTGGATACACACGCAACCTATCTAATCTGATACAGCTTACTCCCTCCCCACCCCTTCCCGCCACTGTCACCTGCGCACTGTGGGATGCACGCTCAGTGCGCAGTAAACTCACCTATATTCACAACCTGCTTCTATCTAACTCTTTTACCTTCATGGGACTCACAGAAACATGGCTGACCCCATCAGACACAGCCTCACCCGCTGCCCTCTCACATGGGGGACTACATCTCAGCCACACCCCCAGATCCAACAACAAACAGGGTGGGGGTGTGGGCATCCTTCTATCCAAACTCTGCTCCTTTAACCCACTCCCCGCCTTGCCATCTCTATCCTTCTCATCTTTTGAAGTTCACTGTGTCCGTTTATATTCTCCCTGTAACCTGAAAATCGCAGTCATCTACCGCCCTCCTGGAACTACTACTCTTTTCTTCGACCACTTTACTACCTGGCTCTTTCAGTTTCTGTCCACAGACATCCCTGCAATCATCATGGGTGACTTCAACATATCTGTTGACACTAGCAACCCTGCTGCCACCAGACTACTGTCACTAACCTCATCTTTCAGCCTCAAGCAATGGTCTACTGCACCCACCCACAAAGACGGCCACACAATTGATCTCCTCTTCACTAACCTCTGCTCCTTATCAAACCTCTCATCCTCTTTGCTCCCCCTCTCTGACCATAATCTGCTGACTATGACCCTCTCTCCAATGCCTGCAAACCCCCCTCCACACAAATCCACAACTCAACGCAGGAACTTAAGAAACCTAGATCTTCAGTCCTTGTCTGCCTCACTTCAACCTCTTCAGACCTTGACCTCATTCACGGACATAGACGCTGCATCATCACACTACCATAATACTCTCTCATCAGCTCTGGACTTTGTCGCCCCCCCTCACCCATAGCTGTCCCCAGACCAAAAACCCCCAACCCTGGCTAAATGCAAGCACAACCAGATTGAAACAGCTGTCTCGAGCTGCTGAACGGCGATGGAGAAAAACCAAAGCCAATCATGACTTTCTATTCTACAAACAAGCCCTTCAGGATCTCAGGACGGCCCTTTCATCTGCTAAGCAAGCTTATTTCTCTTCACTGATTTCTGCACAAGCCCGGAATCCCAAACAACTCTTCAACACTTTCAGTTTCTTACTCCGTCCACCACCTCCTCCTCCAACCTCCCAAATAACAGCAGAAGAATTTTCTACATTTTTCAAAGAAAAAATTGACAACATTCGACTTGGCTTTGCCCCTCAGAATCCCTCACCACTTCAAACAATCCCCCCACCTTACTCTCTTACTTTCTTCACTCCAATAACTGAGCCTGGACTAACCTCTCTCATTTCTAGGGCCCACCTGACTACCTGCTCCCTCGATCCTATTCCATCCCACCTTATTCCTCAACTGTCTCCATCCCTCACTCCAGCCTTAACCTCTATATTCAACCTTTCCCTCCCCACTGGCACCTTTCCTTCTTCCTACAAACATGCAGTTATTACTCCGATAATCAAGAAACCCTCCCTCGACCCCTCTGCCCTCTCCAGCTACCGCCCTATCTCACTCCTCCCTTTCTCCTCCAAACTTCTTGAACAACATGTCCACTCAGAACTGTCACAATACTTATCCACTAACAACTTATTTTACCCCTTACAATCAGGATTCCGCCGTAACCACTCCACTGAAACTGCCCTCACCAAAGTCACCAATGATCTGCTCACTGCCAAAATCAAAGGTCACTACTCCATCCTTATCCTTCTTGACCTCTCCTGTCCTGGGCCCCATTCTTTTTAATATATGTGTAAGTGACATAGGAGAAGGCTTGGTAGGAAAAGTTTGCCTGTTTGCTGATGATACAAAGGTTAGTAATAGGGGGGATATTCCTGGAGGTGTCTGCAACATGGAAAATGATTTAGCTTTACTGGATAGATGGTCAAAACTGTGGAAACTAGAGTTTAATGTCTCTAAATGTAAAATCCTGCACTTGGGTAGAAGGAATCCCTGCTCTGAGCACCGTATGGGCAGCACTGTGTTATCCAGGACCTCGGAGGAGAGAGATTTAGGGATACTGATTACTGATAGCTGCAAGATGATTGGACAGTGTAGCCAGGCAATGGGAAAAGCAAGCAGGATGCTCGGCTGCATAGCTCGAGGCATCACCAGTAGGAAGAGGGAGGTTGTGATGCCGCTGTATAGAGACCTGGTGAGGCCACAGCTAGAATACTGTGTGCAGTTCTGGAGACCTCCCCTGCAAAAATACATTATTCAAATAGAACGTGTCCAAAGGCCGACAACAAAAATGGTGGAAGGACTTAAATATAAAACTTATCAGGAGAGACTTAAAGAACTTCATTTGTACAGTCTGGAGGAAAGAAGGGAGAGGGGGGACATGATGGAGACCTTTAAATATGTGAAAGGAGGGAATAAGGTTCAGGAGGGAAGTGTTTTTAAGAAGAAACTTAATGATAGAACAAGGGGCCCAACCTGAAGCTAGTCGGGGGGAAGATCAGGAGCAATGTTAGAAAATATTATTTTACAGAAAGAGTAGTAGATGCTTGGAACAAACTTCCAGCAGAGGTGGTTGAAAAATCAACAGTCACTGAATTTAAACATTCCTGGGATAAGCAAAAGTGGCGAGTCACAGAGCAGTGAAAAATAACAATAAAATCAGCATATTTGGCTGTTAAGACATTAAAATATTATGAAAGAGTCCCACTCTTATCCCGCGAGTTCAGGCGCGGGGTCACCGTGACTGGAGCAAACTTTAAAACACCTTCTCACGTGCCCTCCACCGCTTAAGGTGAGAAGGTATTTTAAAGTTTGCTCCAGTCACGGTGACCCCGCGCCTGAACTCGCGGGATAAGAGTGGGACTCTTTCATAATATTTTAATGTCTTAACAGCCAAATATGCTGATTTTATTGTTATTTTTCACTGCTCTGTGACTCACCACTTTTGTTTAATGAAAAAAATCTGTTGGATATTAGGATTTTAACACGTTGAGCAGTGCTACTCTGTAAAAGGTAGTTTCTTGGAACATATAATTTCTAGCGCGGTAATTCATTTCAATTTTTCAACATTCCTGGGATAAGCCTCCATCTATCCTAAGATAAAGAGACCATACAGTATACACATAAGATACAGAGAACATACAGTATACACATAAGATACAGAGAACATACAGTATATACATAAGATACAGAGAACATACAGTATACACATAAGATACAGAGAACATACAGTATATACATAAGATACAGAGAACATACAGTATATACATAAGATACAGAGAACATACAGTATATACATAAGATACAGAGAACATACAGTATACACATAAGATACAGAGAACATACAGTATATACATAGGATACAGAGAACATACAGTATATACATAAGATACAGAGAACATACAGTATATACATAAGATACAGAGAACATACAGTATACACATAAGATACAGAGAACATACAGTATATACATAAGATACAGAGAACATACAGTATATACATAAGATACAGAGAACATACAGTATACACATAAGATACAGAGAACATACATTATATACATAAGATACAGAGAACATACAGTATATACATAAGATACAGAGAACATACAGTATACACATAAGATACAGAGAACATACAGTATATACATAAGATACAGAGAACATACAGTATATACATAAGATACAGAGCACATACAGTATATACATAAGATACAGAGAACATACAGTATACACATAAGATACAGAGAACATACAGTATACACATAAGATACAGAGAACATACATTATATACATAAGATACAGAGAACATACAGTATATACATAAGATACAGAGAACATACAGTATATACATAAGATACAGAGAACATACAGTATATACATAAGATACAGAGAACATACAGTATATACATAAGATACAGAGCACATACAGTATATACATAAGATACAGAGAACATACAGTATATACATAAGATACAGAGAACATACAGTATACACATAAGATACAGAGAACATACATTATATACATAAGATACAGAGAACATACAGTATATACATAAGATACAGAGAACATACAGTATATACATAAGATACAGAGAACATACAGTATATACATAAGATACAGAGAACATACAGTATATACATAAGATACAGAGCACATACAGTATATACATAAGATACAGAGAACATACAGTATACACATAAGATACAGAGAACATACAGTATACACATAAGATACAGAGCACATACAGTATATACATAAGATACAGAGAACATACAGTATATACATAAGATACAGAGAACATACAGTATATACATAAGATACAGAGAACATACAGTATACACATAAGATACAGAGCACATACAGTATATACATAAGATACAGAGAACATACAGTATATACATAAGATACAGAGAACATACAGTATATACATAAGATACAGAGCACATACAGTATATACATAAGATACAGAGAACATACAGTATACACATAAGATACAGAGAACATACAGTATACACATAAGATACAGAGCACATACAGTATATACATAAGATACAGAGAACATACAGTATACACATACGATACAGAGAACATACAGTATACACATAAGATACAGAGAACATACAGTATATACATAAGATACAGAGAGCATACAGTATACACATAAGATACAGAGAACATACAGTATACACATAAGATACAGAGCACATACAGTATATACATAAGATACAGAGAACATACAGTATACACATAAGATACAGAGAACATACAGTATACACATAAGATACAGAGCACATACAGTATATACATAAGATACAGAGAACATACAGTATACACATAAGATACAGAGAACATACAGTATACACATAAGATACAGAGCACATACAGTATATACATAAGATACAGAGCACATACAGTATATACATAAGATACAGAGAACATACAGTATACACATAAGGGCAGAGACTAGATGGACCCTATGGTCTCCTTCTGCCGTCAACCTTCTATGTTTCTATACTGTTTATAAACTTTTTTGTATTGTGGATGTAATTGGGATCATGGATCTATTTGGGATACCCCATAAAATGGACTGTTTTGTGATATATGTTTTTTTTAATTATGAAATTTTGTGGAATGTACTAGTTACTGTGGGGGGGGGGGGGGGGTGCTGTGATCTGGGTTCTATTTGGGTGATTGCTGGATTCACCACATAACATTATTTGCCTTATTTTAGATAGTTTCCAATCACAGGCACGGCCGCTAGTAATATAGGATATAGGATACTGATTCTTATTTGTTTAGGTATTGAATGTGTGGTGTGGAATATATGTTCTAATTTTTTGTCAGATGGCACTTCCTGTTTGCAGGTTGCCTGATGCTCCATGAGCCGCCATCTTGGATGTTTAAAGGCTCATAACATGCAGCAGATGCAAGTAGGATGATTTTTAATGTGGGCAATCTGTATGTACAGGGGGGAAACATATAAGATAGACTCTTATTCAGGGTGAAGGTCCGCTTTAACTCCTTTTCTGAAGAAATAAAGAATTAGGAAAAAAAAATGCTCCTCTTTAACTGCACTCCAAGTTGGCACTAGGGGTCGCTAGTGCAAAGACTTGTACAAGGCCACCGGCTGGAAGCGAGCGCAAGCTGAGCGCTGGCTGTCGCGGGTGCGGGTGCTGAGAGACGCTCATCTAGCGCCCCCATAAAAAAGTCATAAATGATGCCCCCAGAAATTGTACACCTGCCTCCAAAAACAAAAATGATCAAGAAGCAGAATTTTCAGAGGACCTCACCATCTACCAAACCAGAAAGATTCTCCACATCAGCCGGTGACTTATGTTTTCATTTCTTGGGGTCAGGAAGCTGTAGGATGAAGTTTCATTTCTGCTTAGATTCGAATTTCCAATAAAACATAACAGAGATATGGTCTATATTTTACAATCTACTGGAAATGCCATAAAAAAACGAAAATGATTTAATCCAGGGGCAGCGCTCCAAGCGTCAGCATCTTCACCTATAACAACGAGGCCCGAGGGTCATCTCACCGGAGGATCTTGGATCTTCCATGTGTATGATTGGGAGATATTCTGAGTTATTATCTATGTGTCAGGTCACATGATTCAGACTCTCTATGACTCACTATTATAACTTCCTGTCGTAATTTTTTATTGTTTTGTTGATTTAAAAAGGTTAAAACAAAGGTATAAAGCACAAAACCCCTAGAACCAGGCTATATATATATATTTTTTTTTTATTTTCTTTTAAATAAGGCTGCAACAAAATATAAAATAATAAAAAAAAAATAATAAAAAACCTAAAATAATCACTCAGAAGTTAAATTATAAAAAATGGTGAGGGCAGCACTTAAACCGGACCTTCACCATGATTTAAGGAAAAGCCCAAACTCTTAAAATACGATTCCCCAGCATCTAAAATTAATATATTTTACGTTTTTAGTCACTATCTTATTATTCCTTCCCCCACTGGGCTGCAACTCTGTTCAGGAACTTAGGATACGGGTGCCGCCATCTTGACTCAGAAGCATCACACTTACTGAGGAGAGGAGATTGGATAAGGTACAGGGGGGTGGGTTATAGCTGTGCTTTGCAGAGCAGGGCTGGGGTCAGGGAAAGGTCAGAAGTCCCAGAATGCAGAGCGACACAGTCAGGAGGCACTTCCTGTTTGCAGGCTGCCTGATATGATGGCGGCTTCCATAAGCCGCCATCTTGGATGTTTAAAGGCTCACAACATGCAATAGATGCAGGTAGGATGATTTTTAATGTGGGCAATCTGTATGTACAGGGTGTGGGAAACATATAAGATAGACTCTTATTCAGAGTGAAGGTCCGCTTTAAGCGCCTCATCCGGTTTCAGGGCGTCACCGCAATGCCTGGTACTGCACCTCACAGAGGCGCCTTGGCATTTGGTGCTGCAGCTTCAGCACACTTCTGCAGTTGTTAGTTATAAATTCGTTTGAGCGGCTGCCGCCCCTTCTTTGTTTCTTTTCACTTAAAAAGTGGACCAACACCCAGGATTTTCACTATCCTGGGTGTTGCTCCATTTCCGCGGGGCACCCCGATCGGGGGTGCCCCGCTGTGTGAAACCCCCCAGAAAGCCTCAAAACCTCACCTGACCCCGCTCCCACGTGACTCGCTCCACCAATCACCGCCGACGGACAAGCGAGGTCCGTCTACGAACAAGGTGAGAGCGCCCGCCGCCGCCTCTCGCGCGTCCCTCTTACAGGGAGCGCGCCCGCGCCGGCCATTCACAAGGGGCCAGCGCGGGTGCGTGCCCTGCTAGAGGGATGCGCGAGAGGCGGCGGCGGCCCGCCCATGCGCCGTTGGAACGGGGAACAGGTAGGATTTGCGGGCGTCCTGGGGGGTTTCACACAGCGGGGCACCCCCAATCGGGGTGCCCCGCAGGCAGGGAGCTGATCAGCGGTGGGTGTTGGTCCACTTTAAATAATGGCGTTATGCATAAAAAATGTTTTGTCGAATGAAATACAAGTCTTCCAAAAATAAAAAGAAATAAAAAAAAATTCCTGCCAGTGTAAATATCGCACCAGGCTCGTTATATTGTTTTCTCTTAAATCTCATCTTTCTTTTCTACTTTCAAAGTTTACAATTTTCAACTGTGATTTTTGACTATTTTTCTTTACTTACCTCCGATTGTCAGCTCCTGTGTCCCTCGAGGATTCGATGACAGATGCGGTGATCGCTGGAGGGGGGGGTGGGGAGGCAGGGGAGTAGAGAATTCCAGGGCACTTCCACCCCTCTGTCCAGTGATCATCGCATCTGACGGACAGTCAGGCCAGAGCAGTATGGTGTAACATCTGCATGAAATACAAGTCTTCCAAAAATAAAAAGAAATAAAACATTTTCCTGCCGGTGTAAATATCGCATCAGGCTCGTTATATTGTTTTCTCTTAAATCTCATCTTTCTTTTCTACTTTCAAAGTTTACAATTTTCAACTGTGATTTTTGACTATTTTTCTTTACTTACCTCCGATTGTCAGCTCCTGTGTCCCTCGAGGATTCGATGACAGATGCGGTGATCGCTGGAGGGGGGGGGGGGGGGGTGGGGAGGCAGGGGAGTAGAGAATTCCAGGGCACTTCCACCCCTCTGTCCAGTGATCATCGCATCTGACGGACAGTCAGGCCAGAGCAGTATGGTGTAACATCTGCATGAAATACAGGTCTTCCAAAAATAAAAAGAAATAAAACATTTTCCTGCCGGTGTAAATATCGCACCAGGCTCGTTATATTGTTTTCTCTTAACTCTCATCTTTCTTTTCTACTTTCAAAGTTCACAATTTTTTTTTTCATCCCGTCATCGATAGTTCAACTCGGAGAAAGTCACAACAAGTCAAAAGTGACATCGGCGTAAATCCATAGCCTGTCCCCGGCCCGTCCCTGAGAATTACGGCTGCCTAACAAAGGTTGACGCTATGTTCAGGCCAATCCGTCTCCCGGATATGTCAGCATCTGGATGAATAATGCAGGAATTAACTCAGCTTATTTAAATGTAGCTTAACCTTTTCCTCTGATGAGCCGCAGGAGAAGAATAATTGGCTCAATTAAATTTTAATTTGCGCAAAAAATAAAAAATAAAATGTTGCTTCCAAACAAACTTTTCTAAATTCCGACTTTCTCCGTAAAATGACGTTTCGGTCCAAACAAGCTTAAATGAAAGATTTATCGACACGGCGGCTGGTGATGCAAATAATTGCTGCGTGGTCGGATTCCAATTCGAATTTGGATTAAGTGCCGCTTGGTAAATTACGTGAAATTAGAACAAAAAGACCAGGTTTAATAGGTAAATTGAGAAGGCCACATATTTGAGCCCATGGCATTGGGCTTCAGATTCGGGTCAACTGTAAATGCAATACATTTTGCAAATTTGTTTAGATTTGGTCAAGACAGAATATTGTTTTTTTGTTAAAAAAAAAAGAAAAAAGTTTTTTTTTTAAGCCCAGTAATGTGTCAGATAACGGCAGAGGTCACTTTTAGCCAAAGAATGTGTTTGAAAGTGCAAAAAGATATAGGATAGAAGAAACCCCCCCCCCTTAACCCTTTCGCTGCCAGCCTACCTAGAGGTTTTGACACCCCCTTTGCCAGACCATTTTTCAATATTTTGTGCTATACATGTTCAACTGTGATTTTTGACTTTTTTTCTTTACTTACCTCCGATTGTCAGCTCCTGTGTCCCTCGAGGATTCGATGACAGATGCGGTGATCGCTGGAGGGGGGGGGGAGCAGGGGAGTAGAGAATTCCAGGGCACTTCCACCCCTCTGTCCAGCGATCATAGCATCTGACGGACAGTCAGGCCAGAGCAGTATGGTGTAACATCTGCATAGAAAGACAATGCTACAAATATATAAGCCACTGTTACATTGTATCATCAAAGGGCTGATTCAGTACCGTGAGATTTTTTTTCTCTCACTTTTTTTGTGAGAATTATTCTCTAAATTTTCTTCCAACGACACATGCAGCTGCTGCCGGCAGCTCCTGGCATTCCAGTTGCATGCGCCAGAAGTTTATAAATGGCTGGTGCTGGCATGCACAGCCAAAGGGAATGCGCGTGTGCCTGCGACTTCGGCCAGTGGGTTTAACCGCTCATTCACATGGGTGGCTGAGACAGCTGATAGGTGGATAGGCGGTCAAGTTAGAATTGCGGCGATTCCCAGGGGCTTAACACGGGAGGGGGGGTGTGTCCCAAAATTGAGTGATGAGTAGTGACAATTCTGCGTTTTGTTCCTCTTTAAAAATTTTACCCTAACATGTTCTATCAAAATATTCCAGCTAAGCTCGCTGCCTGGAGATTTGGATGCCCACTGTTGGGGGTATGGGATGCAGACACTGCTGACTTAATACGCATGCTGTTTTACAGGGGGGGCTGGTGATGCCTCAGCTGTGTCTGGGGACAATACAGGAACCTGGAAGGATTCTCTGTTCTCTTGACTCTACCCTGTATACTTGTACTGTTTTATGATTTTGTATCTTTTATATTTGAAAATCTTAATAAAAATGAGATTAAACTAAATATTCCAGCTAAATACCCCCTGATGACTAAGTAAAAGAATGAGTAGATAATGCCCTGGTGGTGTCCCAGCTGTTACCCCCGGCCCAGGTGTTTTCCCTTACCTCTATCCTGCTCTCAGGCACTGCTGTATAACATGGGCTATGGCAGGGGCTGCAGTAAGATGGCCGCCCCATGAATGAGGACAGTCATTTGGCACTGTTTTTTTCTTCAAGGGAAACTCTAGCTTTATATACAAAATTACACCCCCCCCTCCAATTCTATGGTTTTCCCATCATGCAATTCCGGGCATTTGGTTGCTATTATTGCTTTCCAGAGACCCAAAAATACATCTTGAATTTACCCCGATAAACTGTAATGGGAGAACAGAGGCAGATTCCGCACATCAATGTCCGGTGGCCCGCACTGCTTTTGGGGCCAGTTGGGCTGCTTTTAACACTCACATTCAATCTCTGCCCCCTTAGTCTCCCTCTGAGTCCCCTGTACCCAGCCCCACTGTACCCACAAGCCAAGGAACCCCAGCCCCCTGTACCCATCCCCACTGTACCCACAAGCCAAGGAACCCCAGCCCCCTGTACCCAACCCCACTGTACCCACAAGCCAAGGAACCCCAGCCCCCTGTACCCAGCCCCACTGTACCCACAAGCCAAGGAACCCCAGCCCCCTGTACCCAGCCCCACTGTACCCACAAGCCAAGGAACCCCAGCTCCAATGCTATAGCCCCGGCATCATGGTGGGGGGAGGGGCTCAGCAAGTCATCTCAGGCTGGCCAGGGGCTGGTAAAATCCAGGGCTGATTTTTGGATCCAGTCCGCCACTGATATTACCTGTGTCCAGTATGGCGTCATCTCCCACTGGATGTGCACTCGGAAGCCGCCCGACAACACCGCCACGCCCGTCACCGCCGATGGCCAGAGGATCCTCCGCATCAATGGCAGTGGCAGGCAGAAGCATTGGAAATTACTACTACTGCTGTACCTCTAAATCAGTATTTTTTAGAGTTCCGGAAAGTTCCCCTCACTGTGCAATGTATACAGCAGAGATGAGTAATCTATCTTACAAAGTTAAATGCCCCTTCGGGGCATTGCTATGTTGGAAGAGCCTGGCAGCCCTCGGTATTGGAATGGTTCTCTTTTAGGGGTGCTCTAGACCAGCAACTCTCAACCTTTTTACGCCAAGTAGCCCTAACAAAAAGAAATTCCATCCAAGTACCCCAAGTAAGAGGTGATCAATTATAAACTAGGTCACGGGCCTTGTGGCACTTTAATGGGGAACAACCCTCTAGACTCTAGGCCAGCGGGATGCCTCAAAATGTGAAAGTTTACTGTAAATTGGTTCTGCTTACATCTTCTGGTGATTCCACAGCTCATGTGAGGGCCTGGTGGGATTTCTTGGCCTGCTGCCCATTATCCCACCAGGCCTATCTGAATATCTGGCACTGATACTGTTTCAGAGTGTGAGTGCTGGGTGCGGGGTGCAGCGGAGTTGTAATCCAGATAGACAATAGTGGTATAACAGGAACTGGTTTTACTCGAGCATAAATGCGGTAAGAGAATGTCACCTTACACGGTGGCTTCAAAACACAAAGACAGGAAGAGAACTTGCAGTGATAGATATTATAGCTCGATCCACAGGAAATAACAATACAGCAGAAAAATACAGTTGCACATTGGTAACAGCGCCATCTAGTGTCATAACCTGCAATAGCTGCAAACTAATAAAACCTAGAAAAGTCATTCTAGCATAGACTAAGCTGGAAGTCTGTTGTACAGTTTCTCCAACAGATACACACCGCTGGAAGTGGCTAAAGGGATGTTTGCCACTCTCCTCATGTTCAGTATTTTGCTTTGTTTATTAATATGAATTACGAGATTTACCAAGTTTCCCAAAGAAATTCAGGTTTGTCCAACTTGAAATCGCTGAATAAAACAATCCACACTGCTCATGGTTGTTCCTGGCTGCTCCATGATCCTTGCCACCCGCCAGACCACCGATGCTCTCCTGGAGCTCCATGGTCCTCGCCACCTTGCCACCAGCATGACCAGCGATGCCTTCCTGGGGCTCCATAGCCCTCGCCACTTTGCCCCAGCATGACCACCGATGCTCTCCTGGGGCTCCATGGCCCTCGCCAACTTGCTGCCAGCACGACCACAGATGCTCTCCTGGGGCTCCATGGCCCTTGCCACTTTGCCTCCAGCCAGACCACCGATGCTCTGCTGGGGCTTCATGGCTCCATGCTCCTCCTGGGGCTCCATAGCCCTCGCCACTTTGCCCCAGCATGACCACCGATGCTCTCCTGGGGCTCCATGGCCCTCGCCAACTTGCTGCCAGCACGACCACAGATGCTCTCCTGGGGCTCCATGGCCCTTGCCACTTTGCCTCCAGCCAGACCACCGATGCTCTGCTGGGGCTTCATGGCTCCATGCTCCTCCTGGGGCTCCATGGCCCTCGCCACTTTGCCTCCAGCCAGACCACCGATGCTCTGCTGGGGCTTCATGGCTCCATGCTCCTCCTGGGGCTCCATGGCCCTCGCCACTTTGCCACCAGCCAGACCACTGATGCTCTTCTGGGGCTCCATGCTCCTCACCACTTTGCCACCAGCCAGACCACCAATGCTCTCCTGGGGCTCTATGGCCCTCACCACTTTGCCGCCAGCATGACCACCAATACCTTCCTGGGGCTCCATGGCCCTCGCCACCTTTCTGCCAACATGATCACTGATGCTCTCCTGGGGCTCCATGGCCCTCACCACTTTGCTGCCAGCATAACCACCGATGCTCTCCTGGGGCTCCATGGCCCTCGCCACCTTACCACCAGCACGACCACCAATGCCTTCCTGGGGCTCCATGGCCCTCGCCACTTTTCTGCCAGCATGATCACCAATGCCTTCCTGGGGCTCCATGGCCCTCGTCACCTTGCCACCAGCATGACCACCAATGCCTTCCTGGGGCTCCATGGCCCTCGCCACCTTGCTGCCAGCATGATCACTGATGCTCTCCTGGGGCTCCATGGTCCTCACCACTTTGCCGCCAGCACAACTGCAGATGCTCTCCTGGGGCTCCATGTCCCTTGCCACTTTGCCACCAGCCAGACCACCAATGCTCTCCTGGGGCTCCATGCTCCTCACCACTTTGCCACCAGCCAGACCACCAATCTTAGGGCTCCATGGCCCTCGCTGCTCTGTCGCCAGCACGACTGGCGCTGACCACTGCCGCTCCATCTCCCTCACTGCTCTGCTGCTAGCCTGACCACCAGCACCCATCCTGAGGACTTGGGAATCCCAGGAAGCAGAGCTACCAGCAGGTGACCCAGGGGAGCTGCAGGATTGCAGTGGCTCTTCAAACTTCACACCATGTTTATGACTTTGGACAAATCTGATCATGGTGAAATATCTGAATCTGCTCGTAAGAGCATATCGCTATGTTTGGCCCAAAGTTAGGAAATTATTTCCCACATCCGACCAACCCAACATAGGTTAGTCCATGGGGTGGCAGTGGGGGCCCCCCTGTGCCCCTGGGTGAGTCTTTTTTTTGTTTTTGCCAACCTGCAGCCAAAGCCATCACAGGGCAGGACGGAGAGTTTAGAGCAGCAAACGCTACAGTGATGGGTGCGTGCAGAGCTGTCACTGCACATAGACCACCAATCACAGCCGCTGGGCGCTCAATGCTGGGGCCGCCAGCATTGCACAAGTGCCGCCGACCATCTTGAAACCTTTTATCTAAACAAATCACTTTTGAACGATTTGAGGAACTAAAAAGACATCTCCTGGACTAGTGATCGCCTACTTATATTTAATTTGAGTTTATTTATTTATAATAAAATGTATGAAACTATGCCGTGAGCTCCTGTGCAGTTAACTCTTTCGTGTCCGGATAGCAAAGAAGTTGGAAGGAATGATTATGAGGAAACCATTGGAGCACCCGTCCTTCAGAGGATCAGGGCAGGTTGCGCCCCCCCCCCCTGGCAGGGCTGTATTTGGTGTCCAGGCTGCCTTAGGCACTTGCGTGCTTGCACCTCACTTGCGGGTGGGGAGCAGGGGGTGCAAGATGTTTAAATACATTGAGGTACAGTGTGATTGTGTGGATGAGACTGCAAGGGATTAAATGTAGACAGTGTATGTGGTAGCAGGAGAGGGTGCATGGGGTTAAATAGAAACAGTGTGTGTGGAGGGGTGCAGGGGGTTAAATGCAGATCCCTATGCTTTTTACAGTCTTCCCAGGCTGACACACAGAAGTCGCATAACCAGAGCCTGGAGACATGGAAATCAGGTCCTGGTAATAGCTGAGAGGGACTCCAGCTGCAGACTGTGTTTAACCCCTTGCACACACTCACGCACACACAGCATCTATCTGTCAAATGAGGGATGGGGGGAGTTAATGAAGGGGGCATCAAGGTGTCAGCAAGGGTTTTTATTTTTTATGTTTTATCAAAATGTATTATATAAATAATAGAAATAACAGAACCCTCCATAGCACCCCCCTTGCAAGCGGCCACCCTAGGCACATGTCTAGGGTTGCCTAATGGTAAATACAGCCCTGCCCCCTGCGCTGTGGTGGTAAGTGTCTCTCTGAATTTAATTAGGTTGGTACCCTAGTAATAATTGGCTATAAAAGAGTTAAAAAGTACTCCAATAATAGCCAACATAATGAACTCCCATAGAGAGTGACCTAACCCCACCATAACTGAGTTGTCCGGGATAAAGTAACTCTCATACAGATATACTCCAAGCGCGTCTGTCCCGCGTTTTCTTCAGATATAAGGGACTGATGGTCTAACCTACATTGACGTCAACCTTGTATCAGTTCAAAATGTTTTTCCTTTTACACTGTTTCATTTGAGTTTGGCCTCTCAATTCAGGCAGCAGCTTTTTGAATTCCCGTTTCCAGCGCTACCCAAGAAAAATTAATTACAGGTAACCAGCTCACCCTTTAGTGAAAGACCCTCCAGCATGGACTTAGGAAAACTCTTGAAAAATGTCCAAAACAGCAAACAAAGATATGTCCAGCTCCCGAGGTAAAACGTAGCTTTTACTTGATGTATCATTAAAATGATATTCCATATAAAATTCATGCAGAGTGTCAAAAGCAGCAGCGGTGTCACCCCTAACCCTCACCAACAACCGTGACGCGTTTCAGGCTTCAACGAGCCCTTAATTTTTAATGATACATCAAGTAAAAGCTATGTTTTAACTCGGGAGCTGGATATATCTTTGTTTGCTACCCAAGAACACCCACTCTTACCAATGCAGGGAACTGTTTTCTGCTGGACCAGCTGGGCGACTACACTACCCCCCACCCAGAATGGCAAAGCAGGATTTCCCAAGCCGCACAAGGTTGGCACAAGGGACTCAATCTGACATTCCGATAAGTAGGCGGGTGCCAAACAACCACAAATCAGTTTCCCACATATGGCCAACCTCAACGCAGGTTAGTCCGTGGGGCATCAACATAGCTACCGACGGCAGGGGGGCAGGTTAGATTTAGGCCCTTATTTATGAAGGAATAGCGACAGGTAGCGACTGGTGAGCGGCCGGTAATGACGGGCCCCGCCACGAGAACGCCGGCTCCCCACCACAATCACACATTTATCAAGCCGATCCTGCTTAGCGACTGAGATAGCGCCAGATAGCCACTCATTCACCATTATTCTAGCCTCAGCCCACAGCGCCAGCGTCCGACCTTGAACAGCGACAGGTATGACCTCTCGCTACCTGGCGCTCTCCAATGCATTTCAATGGAACAATCTTTAAATATTCATAATTAATTAATTATTATTATATATATATATTTTTTTTTTTTATGTGAAAAATTCTGTGACCACTTCTGCCATTTTTGATTTTTTAAGGTAAAAAAATAAAAAAATAAAAAATTGCACATAATTGATATTACAGGTCTGATATTAACGTATTCATATTACAAAATTATTTTAAAAAACTTGTTTTTTTTGGTTTCCAAAAATATGGTTGCTTGGGGGTTAAAAAACTACTTTTAACCCATCGCCGCCAGCGCTCTGGGGTTTAAACATGCATTTTACAGCGCAAGATTTTTTAATGAATATGGTGGGAGCCGGTTGCTAGGCCAATCGCTATCATGCGCTCCCATATAGCATATAGTCAAATAGCGACTCCTCACCCAATATTCAACATTACGGCAAACGGAGTCGCTATCAACTACCAAACAACGGCCAAGCACAGCGACTACTAGCGAGCGCTCTGAAAATGCCGCTACAGTCACTCAACTGTCGCTACCTGCCGCTATTAATGAATCGGCTTTCCCGTCAGAAGTGTTGTTTGTTTGAGAAAGGATGTCACACGTGGAATTATCTTTGTCTTTGTTTGGAGACAGCCTGAATGAAAATGAAGGACTTCGAAGACTGCCGGCGAATTTTATGTCTGTAATTACCGGCACCTTTGAATTACAATCACTCTGTACGGCAGAGTGACTTTATACCTGCACATAATGAGCGACTCATAGAAGCCATATTTTCTAATTAAACGAAGGGCAAGCCTACGAGCCAATCCCATTTCACTAGCGGTTCTGCCATTCCCATCAGGTGTGTGTAAATCTAAGGAATCTCCAAGATAAAGGAGATAAAGGATTATCAGGTTTGGGTAAGCATAAAAAATAAAAATAAATAAAAAGGTAAAAAGAGTATGTCAAAAAATAACTACGTCAACAGAAATGTTAAACTTCTCTAAAACATATTTGAAGATACACTTTTTTGTCATTTATTTTAGCAGTAACAATTATCATTTATATTTTTGTAGACCATTTTAACCAGTGGCAAAATGGGTCCAAAATTACCTTGGAATTGTACTGGTCCTGGACCGACCCGTGAGCATGCCACAAAACCCCTTCTGAGCCCTATTGTGCTTCCTAGATGGTCAGCAATAGCATTGAAGAGACAGATCATGGCCCCAAAGATGAAACTGTTCAACAGGGGGGAAAAACATTAAAGGGTTTCTAAACTCAAACAAAAAGCAGGCACTCACACTCATTCCCAGTTTCCCCAGCGACAGACATGTGAATGTGAGAAAGATTTAGGCCCTTATTCATCAAGCGATAGCGCCAGGTAGTGTCTGACGAGCGCCAGGTAGTGGCAGCTAACGACGACTACCGACTCAAGTACGCCCGGCGGCGGTCACAATGACGCATTTATCAAGCAAAGTGAGGCTAGCGCCGGCGAGAGCGACGGCTAGCGCGGCATTCATCATGAAGCCGCCTGGACCGAACAGCGCCGCTGCAAATTCCCTCACAGCGCCAGGTATGAGCTGTCGCTCCCTGGCGATGTCCAATGCATTTCAATGGAGCAATCTATAATTATTCATAATTAATTGGTATTCATTTTTTTTTTTTTTTTTAATGTCAAAAAATCGGAGAACACTTCTGCAATGTTAGGATTTATTTTTAAGTAAAAAAAAAAATTAAAAAAAATATGTGCAGAATTGATCTAACAGGTCTGATATTAATGTATTCATATTACAAAATGATTCTAAAAACATGTATAATGTTACATTCAAAAAATATGGTTGTTTAGGGGTTAAAAACTAGTTAATACACATCGCCGCCAGCGCTCTGGGGTTTAAACAAGGAATGGACAGCGACAGCACATTCGGAGCGTGTTGATGAATATGAAGCTAGCCGTTCGCTCTGGCCATTCGTTGTCAGGTGCTCACATACAACGCTGGACCTGTGAAACAGCGACCCCCCAGCCCGTATTCAACATTACCGCACACCGACTGAGTCGCTGTCATCAAGCTAACGCCGGCCAAGCACAGTGAATACTGGCTGGCACTGAAAAAATCACGCTACAGTCGCTCATCTGTCGCTACCTGGAGCTATTAATGAATCGGCCTCCCAGACCGGAACAAGAATGTCATACTTAACATCCACAATGTTTTGGTCAGTGGGGGACTGGGGCCAAAAATCAGCCCTGGATCTTACCAGCCCCTGGCTGGCCCGAGGAATCCCTGTTGAGACCCTTCCCAACCATGATGGGTCTATAGCATTGGGAGCTGGTATTTCTTTGCTTGTGGGTACTGTGGGACTAATTAAAGGGGGCTGAGAGGGAGACTAAGGGGGCAGGGGTTGAATGCAGATGTTAAAAGCAGCAGCCCAACTGGCCCCAAAGCAGTGCACCCACCGGGCATTGTCCTTATGGCCAGTACACCCTTGGTCTGGGTCCTCGAACAGCAGGCGTCCTCCCCTGGCATTGCAGCTTCTGCGGGTAGTGTTGGCTGGTACTTCTCAGACGCAGGTGACTGGATCATTGATGCTCATTCTCTCCCTCCTTTCAAGTTGCCCTGAGATTGACACTACGCAAAAGCAGACTCTCAGATCCTGGCCGCAGCTGCACATGCGCCGGGCAATATAAAGTATTGTCCAGTACTGCTCTGGCTTGGGGCACATGACATTCAGTACAGGTGTGCCTAATTATCCTCCAATGCAGGCACTATTAGAATGAAGCTTCTGGCGGCAATATGGTGCCAGATTATTCCTTTGGCTGCTCTGCTTGTGCCACTCCTGTGTCTTGATAATGTGTACCATTAACCTGTGAATGACCTTGTGTTTGCTTGACCATGCCTCTTGGATAAACCCTTTGACTGCTGCATGTGTATGACCCAGGACTTACCTCTAACTTCTTCTCTTTGCATACTCTCCTTGTGTATATGTATGACCTTGGCTACCCTTTGGATTCTGCACCTTCACCTATGACCCTCGACTTTTCTGCTATCCTCTGGTTTCTGCTCCACTGCCCGTGAACCATTAAACTCAACCTTGCTTCCACATTTAGTCTTCCACCACACACAGCTTAGTGTCTTCCACTACAAACACTTAAAAAAAAACAAATAAACAGTGAACACAGAGCACAAGTAATAATAAACTCAAACCCACAATTCCTAACTTGTGGAATAACAAAAGAAAAAGTCCAAAACATGAAATAATAAAATATCCCACGGTGCATGCACTTCACATGTACATGTGCAAAATGATCCTCCACCAAACTTGCAAACTCTTACCAACTTCACAGCAAATAGAAAGCCTCCAATTAGTGTTGTACAGCGTTGTTGCCAACAATAAAATTCAATGTAGGTTGTATACTAGTCAGGCATGCTCAAACCATATATAGACTCCCCATCTATAAAGCGCTTCCAGATGATGTACACAATATAGCCACTTTTGGAAGTGGTGCCTATATTGTGTACATCATCTGGAAGCGCTTTACATGTACATGTACATGTGAAGTGCATGCACCGTGGGATATTTTATTATTTCATGTTTTGGACTTTTTCTTTTGTTATTCCACAAGTTAGGAATTGTGGGTTTGAGTTTATTATTACTTGTGCTCTGTGTTCACTGTTTATTTATTACATTGGGTCTTTTTGGAGATAAGGACTTTATCACGTTGATTTTCTTTGTGTTAAATTATTTATGGTAAATTTTCTTTAGCGCGGTTCTGGGTTTCATTGGTTCAACCATTGACATCATTTTCTATACTTAAAAAAAACAAGTCACCTCTGCATTCTTTGCTACTTATGTTTGTAAGCAGGTGTAGCCCTGCCCCCGTCACATGCTCCCGGGATGTTTGATCCATAAAAGATCTTGGTGCTTTAGCCAATGCTCAGCAAATCCATGCATTCCACTCTCGCTATCCAGCCATTGTAAACTGCCCAGAAATCCTAAATTCAGTGTGTTCTCAGAGTCTGGTCAGTTTACCCCACCAAAACTAGGGAGAGATCTACAGACCAGACCTCCACTTGCTACAAACTGCCAGGACCCACTAACTACCCCTTCATTTAACCTCAAGGCATTCCAGGCAGGCATCCCTTTTTTTGCGATGTACAACATCAGGCGTGTAAATGTATAATTTCAGTTAGTCAGTTATTATACAATTAGACTGTGAAAGTCAGCCCAAGACAGAACACACGTTTAGTTCATTCCTGATGAAGCTCTGCTTTCCTTTGGGCAAAACATGTTGAGTATTAAACTATCCGTTACCTATGGGCTAATCTATATAGGTTTCCTTTACCGTACAACTGAAGTTTTACTTATCCATTGTTGGATTTAACATAAAACTTTGTATATACTGAACTTTTGCATGAACAGCAAGTCAAGTACTCATACTTCATTAAAGTGAAGCAACTTTACGGAACTCTAAAACTTATCCAGGCTCACCATTTTCCATTAATATATTTTACCGAGTTGGGACAAGTGTGGTGGATCAGTATAATGGGACGATGAGCCCAGAGGTGAAAGCTCCTCCCTACTTCCCAAAGAAAAGGAAATAAAATCTAAGTTCACATTCCAAAGACAAGATGGCGTCGTAGGAGAACAACACACCCTGAGAAGACCAGGACATGACGTGATTAGTTACCTACTGCGCCGGTGTGGAATGCGCTGACAAGATAAGGATGCACCAACCCGTACACTTGATTAGAGACATTGCCTTTTATAGTATTACCGTATTATGTTAATAACCTATAAACTTGATTACGTAGGTCCCTGTTTTGAATGTTTGTATAAATAAAGCTTGCCTGAGGGAGGGAGCAGAAGTGCTTCTCCGAGATGTATGCTCTTAATTACCACAGAATGTAATGACTTATCGTAACCATTAACTAATTAGGAACTGTCCGAGGTGAGAGATCTCTGGGACAGCACTCAGTGTCCATATCACAAGTATAGGTCACTTGAGACTCCCTTTAATACTATAACAACTAGGGGTACAGTTATCATGCCATCTACCAAACAACAAATTCCTATTTTTCCCAGTTTACCCCACCTCCATGCATTTAGCTGAATAGGTGTATCTGTTGAGGGATATTGTGCTGCCTCTTCAGGCTAGTTGAGTTATAATTACTTATAGGTAGTGTAAACTTATAGTTTCTATAATGCACCACTGCCATCTGGTGGCAGAAGTTGGTAATAGCTTTTATTAAGTAAATTTCTCAGACAGGAAATTACCTTTGTTCCAGGAAATTCCTCAGCCATGTTAGATTTAATTCTTTATGGATGCAGCAGGTTCCTCTCCCATGAGGTTTGGGACATCATCACCTGTAAGTGCCTTTCTGTTGTGTTGTTGCTGGACTAGTGATTCCATGTGTACTGATATGCTGTTATTGTATTGTATTGTATTGCCGTTTCACAAATAAGAAATAATACTAATAATAAAGTATAAAGTTGGATTCCTTTGGTGAACAATACAAGTGTGGGCTTCTGTTTACTGAAATCTCCACCAAGTGTTTAGCTGTCCGTTTAGAATCACACACAGTCAGTGTTTTGAGAGCGGAACAGATATCTTATCTTATTTTCTTTTCATAATTTAAGTCTATTTAACAAAGTTTATCCCAAAAAGGAAATCAAAGTAAAAACAAGCAATACATCACTTCAATCCTCTCAAACATGATTTTCGTCATAATAGCTCAGCATAGGAAAACGTTGCAACCCTTCAGGGAAGCGATGGCAGTTTCCGATGTTGCTGGAATCAATAACAGAAGCCGATTTAGCAAGTGATCTGTTTCAGTGTAAAGCTTCTCCAGAGGAACTGAATTCAAACCCGTCTAAAAGGATAAATGCTCGTAATTTGGAAATGTCTGAAGTTTGCTCTGACACATTATCAAAACAAGAATCCATTGCTCTTTTATTGTTACAGCCGGAGGATAGATGGCTCGGGCGGATGCGGAAACCAATGTCCTTCTCTGACAGCCAGCTCTGATTCTTCTTTAACGCTTACAAATTAAACTTTTGAAAAGTCTTGAGACACGTCGGGTTATGTCGTATATAGCCCATAGCAAAAGTCATAGTAGGGTACCCCACAAAGGCAGGTACTGGTGTTGGTATCGCTGCTATAAGACAGCTGGCGGGAGGGGGGGCATCCAAAATGCACATTAAAGCTCGAAAAATTGAGTATTATATATGCAAGAATAATACATTGCTGAAGGTTTATAAAAATGATGATGAGAGGGCCCCGGTTTTGAGGATAGGTAGAAAAAGATTCAAGAAGAAGAGAGAGCAAAGGAGAAAAATAAGGGGGTGGGTAGAGGGGGGCCCGGATGGAATACTTTATAAAGGTAGGCGAAAGTAACTTGCCCATGGTGTCCAGATCTGCCTGGGTGAGGGGGCATTGAGAATGCTGGAGCAGCCCCCAGAACACCCATAAACCTTACCTTAACCCTCCATCAGGAATCCAGTGCCGCGATTGCCCACTGGCGATCACGTGGGCAGGACATTACAGCCTTCAATTGCGGGGCTGGATTTCTGGGGGAGGACGGAGCTTAAGGTAAGCTTTACAGGCAACACTCGCACCCGCAAGGCTATTTGTCCGCTTTAATTCCCTATTGCTCTATAGAGTGCTCCACCCCATAGAGCTAATATTAATGGCCTCTGGTGCTCCAGGCCGGTGTGTGCAGGCAGAGGAGTAGCTAGGCTTTCTGGCACCCGGGGGAAAGATTCAAAATGACGCCCCCACCCTGTTCTTAGGCCCCCCTGACCTGCTGCACCTGGGGCAAGTGCCCCCCCCGCCCCCCTAGCTACGCCCCTGTGTGCTGGGGCTGCATGCTGTGCCCAGGCAGGGGAGTGCTGTAAAGAGGCAATGTAAGGGGCCTGTCTCAGGCAGCACCATCCAGAGGCCTTTTTTTCTTAATACATTTAATCATCAGGTCGGCTTAGTCACCAATGGTTAAATGCATTAAGAAATAGCATATAGCAATCATGTTTGATATACAGGTAGTATACTGTTTGAGGACATGGGGGCACCTTTCTTTAGTTCGCTTCAAGCAGCAGAAAGGCAACCTTCATCCCTGTTCCTGGAGTGCCAATTCCTGCTGGGGCCAACCTGGGCCCACTAATGGCATCAACAATCCTGAACCTGCTGCCGTTGGCCTGGCCAACACCATCGAGCCACCACCAGAGGATCAGATGCTTCAAAACAGGAAGGCAGCTTGCACAGGGCCACCTTATGTTAGGGGCCCGATAGCAGCTGCCTCCCCGGCCTCTATGGTATGTACTCCCTAGCCTACGGTATGTAAGATTCCTGTGTAACTCTATATGTGCCTTCCTGCTCCTTTATGAAAATTGGGCCTTTTTGTGTATGGCCTTGCCATCTCGTGGATTCTGATATTTGGATCTACCGTTGGACTGCTATTCTATGTATAACCTTGGCGCAATATCTGGACATGGCAATCTTAATCTTCCTCGGCTTGATGATCTGGTACGACATCAGCTTCTCTTTGTTTTTTACCGCTGTCTGTCACCCTTGAGCTTCAGCTTCTCATTTGGACTCTGCATTTGTGGCTGTGACCACCGACCGCAGCAATTCTCTGGATCCGCTCTGCTGACTGTAACCCATGACCTTGGCCTTGCCTCTTTATCTACTCCTACCGTCTTGCCCTTAGATTCTCTCCCACAGGATAGGTGTGGGATTGTAGTAGTCTTCGTTGCCCACCATGTAAGCATTGGGAACCCTGGTTTCTTCGCAACTGGTGTTCACACCTCTATTATCCATGGAACATGACACAACGGGGTCGAAGCAGAGCCAAGTGAGACTTCTCACTCCTTTTTTAGGAGAGAAAACTGCCATTTACTTTCATTGTCTACCGGGTGTAAATTTTCACCTGGCTCTGAATCAGCCCCAAGGTAGACAATGAAAGTGTATGTCAGTTTTCTCTCATTTTAGCTTTTCTCCTTTGCTCCAAACGTCCTTTGTGATAGCTTCTTCCCCTGAACTTCCGGTTTTACTTTCTGCTCGTCATCCCTCAGCGCTAGTCCCTCATCTCAATGTCCCTTCTTCTCAGTCTGTGTCTGCAAACTCCCACCTTTTTTTTATTTAAAATTTTCATTTTTTTTTTTACTCATCAATGATTCAGTGGTGATTGTGGCTCCACTGCATGCTGTCATGTTTTTGGGTCAATTATTGGTGGCTCAGCAGCCACAGCACCGCCCCCACACCCTACCTCTTGCATTGCTCTGCTGAGGAATGGAGGGGGAGTCATTCTATGGGTTGCCTCAGGCAGCAGAAAGCCTTGCTTCACCCCTGAGTGCAATAGATGCCACGATACCCTCCTGTCCAGGGCTGGCTCCAGCTTTATGTGGGCCCTTGGGCGGCATGGTCTCAGTGGGCCCCTTTGTGGTGAAGAGTCGCATCACATCACCGAGAGATGTCCCATATCTGGATGCCCCCTAAGGATCATGCTATTTGGACCAAAACTCTAGTTTTGGTCTACTTTGAAGCACATCAAACCCCTTTAAACCTGACCTTGGAGTCTAAACGAATCTAGATTCTCCTGATTTTGGATGTCCCTGTGTGTGACCCCCCCTTTGTCCATTACTTTCCTCGAACTGCTATATGCACTGTGGGATTTCCACGTTAACGGCCAAACCAGGGGGGTATTTTCACAAACAGGGACATCACAAATTGAGATGCCCCTGTAAAGAGGACCAAAACCCAGGGGTAGAATTGCTTGTATAGTAGATATGCCAGCGACCCCAGGGGGTTTCAAACAGTAGGGTATCACAGATTGGGATGCTCCAGGGATAGGAAATCAGCTGGGGTGGGCAACTAAAAAGCAGAACAAAACCCAGCACTTCCTCCCCTGGAATCTAAATCGAGATGCCCTGTCTTGTGGAACTCCGCCATTCCAGGAAATGTGGGCACCAGCTGTGGCGGTGCCTTCCGAGTCTGCCGCTGGTCAAGTACGGGTGCACACCCCAAAGGCCGGCCCTGTCAGTGGCCCCCCCCTTGAGTGGAACCCCCGCCATTCGAGGAGATGTGGGCACCAGCTGTGGTGGTGCCTTCCGAGTCTGCCGGAAGTCAAGCACTGGCGCACACCCCAAAGGCTGGCCCTGCCAGTGGTCCCCCCCGTTATGTGGAACCCCGCCATTTGAGGAGATGTGGGCACCAGCTGTGGCGGTGCCTTCCCAGTCTGCCGACGGTCTGCCCCGGGTGCCAGAAAGCCTAGCTAGCCCTTTGGACTGGACCTGTTCACGCATATAAAGTCGGGCTTCATTTTATGCAGCTGATACCAAGCAAATGAAATAAAAATACAAATATTTGAATATTCTGATGGTTTCCAGGGCCGGACTGGTTGTATTGCAGAAGATGCTAAAGTAGATCGAACAGTGAATGAAAAATAGACAAGGAGCTGCTCACGCACTGGTCCACGAGGCCATTTGTCTCCGCGCCCCGGTTTACACAGCCAGCTCCGGTCTTGCGATGATCGGCTCACCGGGTTTCAGAGGAGGCTAATGAGCTCAGCCATCACCATGCAAGCTAATGAACTTCGCGGCCATTTGTTATCGCTATTAATTTAGGAAAAGGAGCCTACCTCAGCCATCACCGTCCTCATTACTATTTAGAAGACACTTGTTGAAAGCCAAGGGACATAATTATATCCGGCGTGGAGATTTTCCATCATATGCGCTCCTCTGCAAACAAGACAGCCCCTCCCTCCCCGAGACAGATGCTCTTTTTTTTTTTAGAGAGCTGCAACAGCAAAACTATGATTAGGCCTAATTAGGAGGAAGAATACCCCGGCTTTGGGATTTGTTTTTTCATTTTTAAGAGCGAGCTCGGAATTCAAGATGTAATGGCTTTGAAGGGGTCTTTGTGACAAGTCAACGAGCTGCCACTGTTTGTTTCTTTTAGGTACACGCCGAAGAGAAGAGGCTTTATTTGCATTGGACTAGTGCTTTTTTTTCCAGAACATTAGCTTTTCGGGGTAGCAGCAAAGAAGCACAAGGATACATCTACTTTTCTCTCACCAAAAAATTCAATTTCCATGGCAGTTTTCATTATTGCGTGCCAAAATTATGCTTTCAATGGCCTCAATTCAATATAAGTAGAAAAAAATGTCATGGTAGTAAAATATTCAATTCATGAGAAAAAAGCCTGAGAATGTCACTGTTGTTGAATCGCCAGCTAAGAAAGCAATGAAAGTCAATGGCACTTTTTTACTCCTAAGAAGAGTAGAGAACTGTTTACTCCTTTCTACACTGTAGTAAAAGCTGCCATTGACTTTCATTGTCTTCCTATCTGGTGATTCAGTAACAGTGACATTCTCAGGCTTTTTTCTCATGAATTGAATTTTTTACTGCCATGAGAATTTTTTTCTACCTTTATTGAATCAAGGCCAGTGTGTTAAAGAGGCACTTCCATAGCCACCGCTCCCCACCGCCGCCCGTTGCCTCTGTAGCAAGCATCTAGGTGAGCTTCTAGGTTCCCACCTCCCAGCGTAATTGGATGCTGGCAGGAGTCAAAGGCCACACACCCCTGGGGCCAGAATCCTCCCAATCTGAACTAGCGGCGGCTATGGAAGGGCGGGCAGCGGCAGGAACGCCGGGGAATGTTTTTTTTTTTTTGCTTGTTTTTCAGGGCATGCTGCACACTGCCTGTATTTGGGACGCCCACACACTGCCTGTAATTGGGATGCCCCCACACTGCCTGTAATGTGGGATACCACTCACTGCCTTTAATGCGGGATACCGCTCACTGCCTGTAATGTGGGATACAGCTCACTGCCTGTAATGTGGAATACCGCTCACTGCCTGTAATGTGGGATACCGCTCACTGCCTGTAATGTGGGATACCGCTCACTGCCTGTAATGTGGGATACCGCTCACTGCCTGTAATGCGGGATAAGGCTCACTGCCTGTAATGTGGGGTACCACTCACTGCCTGTATTTGGGACGCCCACACACTGCCTGTAATTGGGATGCCCTCACACTGCCTGCAATGTGGGATACCACTCACTGCCTTTAATGCGGGATACCGCTCACTGCCTGTAATGTGGGATACAGCTCACTGCCTGTAATGTGGAATACCGCTCACTGCCTGTAATGTGGGAGACAGCTCACTGCCTGTAATGTGGGATACCGCTCACTGCCTGTAATGTGGGATACCGCTCACTGCCTGTAATGTGGGATACCGCTCACTGCCTGTAATGCGGGATAAGGCTCACTGCCTGTAATGTGGGGTACCACTCACTGCCTGTAATGTGGGATACCGCTCACTGCCTGTAATGCGGGATAAGGCTCACTGCCTGTAATGTGGGGTACCACTCACTGCCTGTAATGTGGGATACCGCTCACTGCCTGTAATGCGGGATAAGGCTCACTGCCTGTAATGTGGGGTACCACTCACTGCCTGTAATGTGGGATACCGCTCACTGCCTGTAATGCGCGATAAGGCTCACTGCCTGTAATGTGGGGTACCACTCACTGTCTGTAATGTGGGATACCGCTCACTGCCTGTAATGTGGGATAAGGCTCACTGCCTGTAATGTGGGGTACCACTCACTGCCTGTAATGTGGGATACCGATCACTGCCTGTAATGTGGGGTACCGCTCACTGCCTGTAATGTGGGATACCGCTCACTGCCTGTAATGTGGGATACTGCTCACTGCCTGTAATGTGGGATACCGCTCACTGCCTGTAATGCGCGATAAGGCTCACTGCCTGTAATGTGGGGTACCACTCACTGCCTGTAATGTGGGATACCGATCACTGCCTGTAATGTGGGATACCGCTCACTGCCTGTAATGCGCGATAAGGCTCACTGCCTGTAATGTGGGGTACCACTCACTGCCTGTAATGTGGGATACCGATCACTGCCTGTAATGTGGGATACCGCTCACTGCCTGTAATGTGGGATACCGCTCACTGCCTTTAATGTGGGTTCTGTAATGATGTGATTGGGGGAATTGTGCACACTGTCTATAATAGGGTGATTGGGAGGGAGTATTTTAGCTCACCATTTGTTTCAGAATATTTTTTTTTTTCTAATTTTTCTCCTCCAAATCCTGGGTGCGTCTTATAGGGCGAAAAATATGGTACTTCACTATAGAGGGTGAGTTGCTTTCATTATATTTACCTTTTTTTTTTGTAATGCCTGGATAGGGACACAAAAGAGGACCTAAGGTAAATTTCGACTTTGTCACCTTGTTAAAGGACAGCTGTCCCTCAAATTAACATTCAGATAGTATTCCCACATCCTGCCATGTCTATAAGAAAACAGACCATGCCCCATGGATAAAAAAGGACAATAGACACCTATATTCACATATTCACACCAAGCTCCCTCCAACAGCAGGGGTGTTTTGCCTTGAAAAGGAATCCTTGAATTCCAAATTAGGTCTCCAGACATTTCAATACACATTGGACACATGGGCATTAGATAATATTTCTGTGAAGCATTGTAACTCTTGAGATATGACCGTTATGACTATATTAATGAGGGGGTCCTATTTAGGACTATGAGACCTTTCATTTGATATTAAACATATATATATATATATATTGTCCAGAACCTGATAATCCACATAGTATCAGACTCTGCATGATATATATTTGGTGTTTGGGTTCATTTAACTAAGAAATTAATAGGGATCATGAATGTCTTGGTTATAATATGATAACATGCATATTGTGGGAGTTATACACTTATGAAATATATAATAATCTCATCTCATAGAGACCTGATGTGGGCCGACCTTGGCAGACACTCCCACGAGGCGGGGAATGCTGTGTGAAAGTGAAGCTGTGTGCAGGGGGAGTCAGTCGATGAATGGACCCTTTCAACCGTGATGGCCATGAAACCATAAGTATCTCTATCTGTCTCTACATTATCTCTCTCTATATCCACTACAACATATATTGTACTGAAACTAATGTATAACTTACTCATTTATGTAACAACCGTCTATTAAAGGCTATCTGGGGAAGCTTCAGGAACATATTGGGTTAGTGAAGGTTGTTTACTGTGCTAGTAATTAAACCTGTTTTCATTTATACATTTTACTGTGTGTATGGTGGATAATTTCTCATACAATAGATTGTAGTTGGAAAGTATTTAAGGTATTAAATCTATTTCTTCTTAGGACCTTTCACTGGTTGTATGGGGACAGCCTCAGCGACCATTGTTTTGAATCAGATTGGTGGCCGCTGGGCTGATATGATTATTAGTATTTGTGATATGTATAGTATATATCTCTAGTAGAAATATTGGAGATTAATCTGAAGAGAATATTAATAGAAATCATATTTTTTCCTTTTTCACACCTAGTAATTTCCAAGTTGTTCAGAGGTTATTCCGGGAAGTTCTCTCTCACCGTGTAGACTGATCTCCGACACATACTTTTCATACAAAGCTCAGAAGTATTGGTCTGGACTCATCCGAGGAAGCTGGCAAACAACACCGGTGATAAACTCACTAAGGGAAAGCATTTGTCAGAGTGGGCAAGCGGCGGAAATAACAGACGGAGCAGAAAATCATTAGACACCACGACTTCGGAGAGAAGAGATAAAAGTTCTGCTGGTTGTAAATCCTGTTTTCATTTCATAAAGAAACAAGAAGAGATCGGAAACCGCTCGGTCAACAGGGCAGAGCAATTAAATGTCACAGCTAATGGCAGTTTTTCTTCTGCCGCCCGTTTAATGGGCGACACAAAGACGGAACCTTCCCCGATAATATTTCATAATCTCCCAACAGAGAAGAGACGACATCAAAGTCTGCAAACATTCAGTGGACGACTTCAGAATAACACTAAAGGAGCACCAACGTCAGGCTGTGGAATATGACGCCGGAGGCTAGGAGAGGGTTCGATTTTTTTTTAAAGCAGAACGACAGATGAGGTGGGGCGGCATGTGGGGTTACAAATAGAAAAAGCCCATATGTTAGCCAGTAGCCCAAGCCAAGCATCACACTGGATCCACAGGCATCCCGACGCTCTTTCACTTGAATGAACCACTTGTGGACAGACACAGCCAGAACAAATGGATATAAGGGTGCTGACCCAGAGGGGTGTATATAGACAATTAGAATACACACAAAATGGGTCCCTAGAGACGCCCCCCCAAAAAACCTTTTATGTATGGCCACACACCATGAGATTAGTGAGCCATTAATAAAAATTACTGTTTATCCATCAATTTAAAGGCTGACAAAAATGTGCTTCCCTAACAGAATACTCATTTAATGCATTTAACAAACAACAGACATTACAAGATTGAATAAAAAACATAAAACACTGCAATAAAACCAAAGCTGTGGCAAGTATAATATATATATATATATATATATATATATATATATATATAATAAAATGTTAGATAGGTGCCCCGACTGAAAGACACACAAGTGCTAAAAATATATATAATAAAATGAAAAAATGTGACTGTTGCTAGCCAATGCATGAAACAATAATCAATAAACAAAGATAAATGAGAAAAGTGCGAGTGCAAATAATTACCATCAATTGCGGTAATAACAAAGTGGCAAAAATGATAAAGTGCTGAGCAGTATGTGCCTGCTGGGCCTGGGAGCAGCTAGGGTAAATAGATCAAGAAAATATGTACTTCACCAAAGATTCCAGGCCGCAAACCCCCTTGCAGCAGCTACCGACGCATTGCGTGATGTCATGTCACTTCGCCAGGGTCACTTTCACTTGAATGGGCGGGAGGAAGAGCACACAGAGCCAGGATATGCGGTTCTGTCTCTCTCTGCCAAGATGGCAGCGGCCAGGATATGGAGCGTTGTGGGCACCTGGCTAAGGTAACCTCTCTCATCCGACCTCAGCACCAGGGTAGAGTGGCAATGCAGGGGGGGGGGGGATATTAGATGACTGACGTTCTGCGTTAATGCTTCAAGAAATGTAAAAATATGTCATTTTAACCACTTCATTACCAAAGTGTTTATCACCTTTCCTCACCAGGAAAATGTAACCTCTGAGCCAAACTGGATTTCACTAACCTGGTGATAAGCACTAATGGCAGAAAGACCTGGTTCCCACTGCTGGATACAGACAAAAAGATTACTGGACCCAATCCTCGACCCAAAGGCCAGGACTCTATGGATCACCCTGGTATTTCCTAGGGCCTTTTTAATAAGGGAGGAAGAATTTGGTGCAGGGGCAAGCTTGGAGAGTCAAGGGCAGGCAGCTGTGATCACCTAGTTTGTGGAGAGGCAGATGAGAAGAATAAAGCAAAGGTCAGGGGTCACCGGCGGAGTTGCAGCTCAAAGGAAGTAGCCAAGGTCAAGCATGGGTTGACAAATGTCACACTACCGTGGAAGGAGCCTTGATTGTGGAGGCAAACAGACCAACTCACCTCTCAACCTGGAAGCCTGGAGTCTCCGGACCACCTTGTCTTCATTAGAGTCACCCACAAGGGAGTATTGGCCGGGCTACAGGAAGGCCTAAGGTCAGACAAACAAGGTGTGGGTTTTACAAAAATAATGGCAACGGAAACACCAGAGCTTGAGAAGAGGCAAGTCCAGAGGCAAGGTAGGCAGGTGGATCTGGATCAATGTTGGAAGACAGGCCAAGATCATGGGCAGCGGATTTGGGTCGAGACGAAAGGCAGGCTCAGGTCGTGGGCAGACATAATTGGGCCAGAGTCAAAAGGTAGGCCGAGGGCATCATAGGGAGCTAGAACGAAGTTGGCTAAGCAACAGAAAGATCAACAGGAACTCAAGCAGGCCGCCCCATTGGTGGCTGCAGTAAAAAGAGACAAAGCCGCACCCCCTGGATCCACAGGCACACCGCCAGTCTTTCAATTGA